>JASFXZ010000021.1:2054992-2654992 GCA_032209605.1 Mactromeris polynyma | reverse complement strand
AGCTTTAATGAGACGTGAGGTGTAGAGATTATATCCCAGGAAATCTGCACTACCTGTAACAAACATGACCGATAACATAATTATTAAAATTATTTTGTTTTGAGTTGTTTCTGTTCTAACTATCCGAAACATTTTACAATGAGTCTTTATAATACTAGTAAATACAATAAGCATAACGTTTATCTTAATTTTGTATCAAACGTTAACAAAGGCAAAATGCACCGTGCTATAGAACTCTGGCGTGTGCAACTATCTTAAGTTGGTCATGCATAAACATGTAGTTTAAAATTGGACTTAGGCTTACTAATGAAAATTGCTGTAAGATCCTGAAGTTGCGAGAAGTTGCATTATTGGTACATTAATGTGCTCATGTACAATAAAACAATGTACATGTAGCAGAAATGCGCTGGTTTACCTTGTGTTCATTTTCCGAAGAAAATTTCAAACTCAAATATTTTCTAATATTTCATCGTAAATAAGCATTAACAAATTGTAGATTACAATGATGCCCTTTACCATATGACATAACTTCATTAAATGAAATTATTAACAAAGGCATGACTAACCTTTAAGCATTTGCTTTTCACTTTCTGTAAAAGCTGGAAGTCTTGATGACTTTAAACCTTGTTCAACGCTCTTGTTACCAACTTGCCACTTCATAACATCCGGGTAATCTCCGTTACCAAATATAGGATTAGCGAACCATCCGAGTCCCATCTGATTGAACCGCTCGGCCGCTTCAATGTCAGCAAGACTGAGAGTGTCGTACGGCTCTCCCCATGTATGACTTAATGTGATACCAACCATACCTGTCAATTATATCTTAACAACTGAATTTATCATAATTAAACTTCAATTGTATCAACTATAATTGAAGAATATTGATATTGACTTTGGTAAAATATCACTGCTCAAGGGTCAATCATCACATACTTTACATGCTCACATACAACACTTGCAGTAAAATATATTGTGAAACCTTTGCCTACAGTAATTAACATAAATGTTTGGAAAGTTAACTACATTGATATTACATTTATTAAGAGATATTGTTTCTGGTAATAAACATACAAGCTTGGAGAGTTTACTAAGTTGATATTGTTTATGGTAATAAACATACAATTGTTTGGAGAGTTTACTAAGTTGATATTGTTTATAGTAATAAACATACAACTGTTTGGAGAGTTTACTAAGTTGGTATTGTTTATGGTAATAAACATACAACTGTTTGGTGAGTTTACTAAGTTGGTATTGTGTATGGTAATTAACATACAACTGTTTGGTGAGTTTACTAAGTTGATATTGTTTATAGTAATAAACATACAACTGTTTGGAGAGTTTACTAAGTTGGTATTGTTTATGGTAATAAACATACAACTGTTTAGAGAGTTTACTAAGTTGGTATTGTGTATGGTAATACACATACACGTTTGGTGAGTTTACTACGTTGATATTGTTTATGGTAATACACATACACGTTTGGAGAGTTTACTACGTTGATATTGTTTATGGTAATACACATACACGTTTGGAGAGTTTACTAAGTTGATATTGTTTATGGTAATACACATACAAGTTTGGTGAGTTTACTAAGTTGATATTGTTTATGGTAATACACATACAAGTTCGGTGAGTTTACTAAGTAGATATTGTTTATGGTAATACACATAGACATTTGGAGAGTTTACTAAGTTGATATTGTGTATGGTAATAAACATACACATTTGTAGAGTTTACTAAGTTGATATTGTTTACAGCCATTTGTAAGCGAATACGATATCTACAAAAATACTTTCAAATATCTCTGAAAAGTTATTTTGAGAAATATTATTAAATGCTAACATGGAATAATGTGAAATATACAGACTGTGTGTTGTAATGTAGTGAACTGATTCTAAGGTTGTAAAGCGTGCTTGGAGAAAAGTCTCAAAACTAAAGCTAATTGGTAGCTTCTTATTTTAGTATTGAAATTAACAAATGGCAAGGCAGCATTCTGAGACCGGTCAGCCAGTGTTGACCATTCAAATCTATGGAAAGTGTCATTTTTGTTAACGTTTGTGTGCCAGACAAGTTAAACAAGATGAACAGATTCGATCTCTTTGTGAATTGCTTACACATGACCGATATTGCAACAAGTGAATATACGTATCACTTCAACCACTTAGTGTTCATTTCAGTACCTTTTTGTGATGATTTGAACAAATCTTGGTACATTATATAGACTCGTCCATGTGCTCGTATTAGATTGTATCCTGCTTTATAACCTTGACCTTTCCGACCAGGGGCGTGGGCAGCTGTCTCGTATCCATGGTGAGCTGCTACAAATGGTTCGTTATGGGTTATCCAGTATTTAACCTAAATTGTATGAGTCAAATATGTTGTAAAATACATAAAAATGAATGCTATATATTAATATAATTGTTAATTTTAAGTAATATGCACACAGTAAAAGTTTCAAATAATATAATACATTATTTGGTTGTATAAACATGACTTACGACCATTGAATCTTTACACAATCAAGACAGTCATATTTAGTAATCTCATATTTTGGATATCACTGTCTTGCCACTCAATTAAAATTATGCCAAGAAATGAAAATAAACTTAAAGACTGAAATAAACTAAAGGCTATGATCTATTCTTTCTGATTTGTATATGTGTGCCTCAGCAGGAAAACTCACGTTTAGAGAATGGTGAAACTTACCCTATCACCAAACTGTTCAAATAAAATTCTTGCGTAATCAACGAACACATCAACAATGGTGTCATTTGTCCAACCTCCCAGATCTTCTAACGCTTGAGGTAAATCCCAGTGATTCATGGTAACCATGGGAACAATGTCCGCATCAAGTAAGGCGTTAATCAATGAATTGTAGTACGCAATACCTGTGAAACACAGGGAGTTTTATATTCACAAACTAGGACAATACATGTAATGAAATGGTTACAACATTATAAGTAAACAGATAAAAATACAAACGCTAACCTATTATAGAGTTGGGCAACCGATAGTGCCATTGTAACAGAATATCGTCATGTTTCTCATCAGTGTCATAGTATGTTACGCTGTCAACTACCCGATGGTGAAGACATTTAAGTGATGTAAGATTTAGAGCACTCTTTGTAAGTGATTTGTCAATGACCATTCCTTGGCGATTCTCATATTTTCACCCATTATTTATGTTGTTGTCATGTGTCCCTTTTGTGGTTGTAATTGTTCACATGTAGGTACCATATATATGTTCAGGTCTCCGTGATAAGTGGCGGCTGTTGGTGGCCTACAGCGTGGCATTTCCTCATTGACTTCTATATCCACATTTTTGAACAAATAAACACACAAATGAAACGAAATTCAACTTAAATCATAATTAACTAAACAAAAACTGACAAAACCACGCATTACTTGTACATTTGTGGGTTTATATAGCTTACCTTGCTGGTTAATATATCCATTTGTACCGTCAGGGAGAATTCTTGTCCAAGCCACGGAGAAACGATAATGTGATACCTAAAATAGTTAAGAAAACTCTTGTATATACAAAATTTAATGTAGTGTTGATGTTTTTATAGTACCGTTATTTCCTGAACACTATCTCACAGCACAGATCGTGAAAAGTTTACAATTGTCATGACACTTAAAGGTGTGTTTAACAGATTCGTTTGAAGACGCGTATAATGTATTTTCATTGCACCCAACTATCTTTATATTCCTTACAGACAGATGTAAGTGACGTTGCTTGCAGAATTCCCAGACATTTTGTATGGTTCTATAATTTTATACCTTAGCCAGTCAGTACAAATTTCTACAAGGATATTGACAGATTCTTCTAACATGTTTATCAGACAATCAACAAGTAACAATACAACTCGATGTATAATGTAATTTAAAGGCAATTTAAAATGTGTCATATTCTATTTCATTACTATGTTAATGTACATATCTCGTAAGAATAATTAGTTGAAACAGGTATTATGTTACAAAGTAGTCTCTGTGCATGTTTATTTTATAGGTAAAGTTTGGTTTGAACATTTTACCTTGAGATTTTTCAAAAGTGTGATATCATCCATGTATTTATGGTAGGTATCACACGCTATGTCTCCGGTGTCATTGTTATCTATTCTGTTTTCATGAGAAAATGTGTCCCAGATACTGACACCTTTGCCTAAAAAACAAGAAAATATTAGTTGTAAAAATGACAGAAGACTAGCTCAATAAATAACAATAAATGGTCCTATGGTGAGATTTATTAAGACGTGGTGAACACTTTCTATTATGCCCGTTGGACATTATACAACTATCTTTGAACGTTATGCATGAAAAGAAAACGGTTTTTGGCATCAATTCTGAAATGTTTATATAGTTGTTTGCTATGAAAATAATCCTCAATTTCTCTACGGCTCTGACATTGGTTTTTTATACATTTGATGAACTTTGCGAACGTGATGGTACCATTTGCTATCTAGGAGTTTAACACGTTCTTCCTTTTGTAAGAATGTACACTTCATAGTTAAAGAAATAGTAATAAAACTGAATCGCAGTAACTGGCACGGATGAAGCTTAATTAATTTATACCTCGATAATATCAATATGTTGGTTGATAGGACATGTGTGGACACATGGTTTGTTATAAAATCAACATAATCCATTAATTACCATCTTGGTTCCACGCGCCCTCTACTTGATATGCTGCTGTAGCAACACTCCACGCAAAGTTTTCGGGGAACCGGCCATACAGGAAATCATTTTCATACTGCCATGCAGTGACATTCACGGCGTTGTCTGGATATCCATTACGTAGAATCGTTTCGCGGTACCATGCTGCGGATAACTTCGGAACTCTTGGTCGTTCTGGGTCTGAGAAGTTGACATAATGAATTCCAAACCTCTCCGCATAACCACGTGACCATTCGAAATTATCCATCAATGACCAGGCGGTGTATCCACGAACATTGACATCGTCGACAAGTTTAGCTGAAATAATAGTAAGTTGAAGATGATGTACTCAGTTGTAAAACTAGCGATGATGATAAAACAATGAATCCAAATACTTCGATTACAGGCCAACCTACAATCATTCTGTGGGGGACAAAGGATTGAGGTGACACATGCCATTAACACACACCATTTTAAAACAACATAATTATAAGACAAAGGCTAAGACAAACAATTAAGAGTTCTAACAATCAGAATAGTATATGCCATTTAACCCTACCTTTTAACACCTCATTGACATAACCCTTGTAGTAAAACACTCTATGATGGTCCTCTAATGTACCGTTCTTATCCGATAGTCCATTTTCTGTTATGTATATTGGTATATCACCAAATTCTTTCTTGATCCAGTTCAACATCAAACGGATAGCAAATGGTGTCACATGCAACCAAGTTGATCCAGACCTATGATACACAAAGGGAGGGCGAAATTGAAAAGCTTAATATTGGTTTATTTAGTCACCATGGTAAAAAAACAATTAAAGACAAAAAAGAAAACCAAATTTTAAACGATAATTATGACATATTTTTCATAACAATAAGATATTACGCTAACTATGAAATGCATGTGATTTCAAGTTATTATCGTTTTATAGATAAACAGGCATTTGAAACCCTATCAAAATGTCATTGACTGGGTATCCCTTATAGAAAAAACCTGTTTTCTAATTTGTCATTGTATGATTTAACTGTTTACTAATGTTTATCTGAAGCGTTGTAAGTGGTTATTATCTTCTACAATCAAGCTAAAAGTATGAGTCAGTATAATTGAAACAAATCCATTCATATTTCAATGAATTGATTTTGAAAGATGTGACAGTATAAACATTGACCAATTAGAAAAGTATTCGAGTGTATGTTTAGTTACCGAATGTTATTTTGCAAAATAATTATAATGCTCGTATAACTTCTATTTGCTTCAAATGCACATTGTCGAAAACAAACTCTTAAGTTATGATATGCGTACTTTAAACTCTCATCAGGTATGCCATTGTCTTACCCTAGCCATTTAGGATCAGCTTCTTCAGTTATTTCCATATCTGTGTTATATGTCTTCTTGTTCTCAACATCCGGGTTATCGCTAACCACAACAGCTGTGTATTGATTCAGTCCGAAGAAATCTGAAGAACCTGAATAAATGTCGAGATTATTATGAATTGGGCTTTTACATGCATGAAATGCCATTTCCTTTTACAAACCGAATAAACATACATATCTCCTTTATTAAAATGTCCAAGGGTGTAGCTCGACAGCTTTATTTACTCAAAGAGATTTTTGCCTAAATCGTACATAGTATTATTTTTCATATAATAATGGTATAAATCTGGTTGTTTCTTCAATGCTTCATTGTGCTTCTTGATCACATAATGACTGATCATCGTACCTCTTGTATTTTTACTGATTCTTTCAACATTTTAGTTTTTGTCATGGCTAAGTCTTTTAATTACAATGTAACGCAGTCGAGTAACTGAGTACGCAAATATATAGGCCTGATACCTATTGACTGAATGTTTCAAATCCACAATGTGTAATATTTGTGTACAACCATACAACACATATTTACATCTATTCCATTAAAACATATTGATTCAGAAACCGTTCAATAAAAACGTAATAGTTTGATTTTTACCTTTTACCATTCGTTTCTCCTCCTCTGTAAATCGCGGCAATCTCGACTTTTCTCGGTTTACACTTTTTTCGTCGATCTGCGCGCGCATGACATCCGGGTATTCACCGTCTCCAAATATAGGATGAGCAAACCAGCCAAGATAAAACTGAAGTCGTCTGTCTGCGGCTTCAACATCTAGAGTATTGCTTTGGTTCTTTGGTACGGCTGCGTCGCAGTTAAGAGTAATTCCTATAGTGCCTGAAATTACGCATTTTTTAAGAAATAGGGTTTTTATTAAATATTCATCCTAAATGTGTCGCCTACTGCCCTATTTATAGGAGACTACGTACTTTACTTGCTTTTCACGAGTTTTTGTATTTAGTTCACATGTGTACTTAAAACTATAAAACATTCTAGGAACAATACTTGTACATGTACATTAATAACAACAGTTTCTATATGCATATTAACAATAGCGTAAACGTATGTCCAAACATAATTTTGAGTCATAGAAAGAACACAATGTCACATATTTATATGCCAGTTCTTAAGAAATAACTTACATGTCGACCTACCACCCAACCACGATCATGCTAACATCACAGAAACATTTATAAACTTTCAAAAGAAAATCAATTAGAAATGAGCAATCCGTTACACGTTTAACAAGCCTCTTGCCCGTATGTCAGTCATACAATGTCAGTATGTCAGTGAAAACGTTAGACTTATCCTATTATCTATGAATGCAGTTGTAAATATTGTTTTATTTAGTTTATAATGTATCTGTTTAGAAAAGCTCTGATTTGTGAATTGGCCTCCCCGCTCAGCATCTTTTCACTTTTTTTCCTTACCATTTTGTACATCCTTATATTTACTCTCATATAGTCTGTATGCTTTAGCATGCGCCAGAATGAGGTTATGAGCTGCTTGGTAGTCTAGTGTACCAGTTCCATCTATACCTGAGAGTAAACAAATTAAATCTCGGTAGATCTAGTTGAACAGTCTTTTTCAAATGATTTAGAAATAATTTGAGTACAGTTTCACAGACACATGTACTCACAATATAGCAAGTTTCTAGAGCTGATTACGTTGTTAAGTGACCCTAAATGTAAAAATAGTTAAAATAATCAAAAACGGAGTGCAAAATTAAGAATGTCCATACGATAGTTTTACCAAGTGTTTTGTAAACACCTAATGTAGAACCATATGGCGACAGTTTGTGCGGAATACTTATATTTTAATACGCAAAATCATTCTAGTATTTAATCCAATCTTCTGTAGTGGTACACTTATTTCAAATAAATCACTAACGTTAATCTTATTCTGCATTGAAAAGTGCAAACTAGGTAAATACACCCCTGAAACAGTAGAAAATGCAGATAATATTGAGAGCATACCAGGAGCCATTGCTGCCACGCCATATCCCAGGTATGATACTACCCAAGGTTCATTCAATGTTATCCAAAACTTCACCTGCAACAGAAATAAATAAAGAAGTCGATCACAAAATGTCACATATTAAGTGTGCACAGCCATCCTAGAGCACAAACAAACATAAATCCAAGATATCAGCCGAGACATATCCCGGAAAAAGAATATTAATTAGATCTGAGATATTACACCATAGTAGCAATTATAATGGTTTTTGAGTAAGTTTTATTACAGTTTGTTTTAACTTGATGGATAGCCATTTGATTAAACTAACAGGTGGTGTTGTTTTTCATTTGAACAAAACTACTTCAGTTACAACGAAACGAAAGTTCTCTTACCCGATCTCCAAATTCCCTGAAACAAACATCTGCATAAGCTGCAAAGAAGTCAGTGGTTGTACGATTTAGCCATCCTCCATATTTAAATTGCAGTTCATTTGGAAGGTCCCAATGGTACAGCGTTACCATGGGGACAATGTTAGCATCTATAAGTAGGTTTATAAGTTTATTGTAGTAATCTATGCCTTCTTGATTTGGGGTGTCACCAAAACCATGCGGAAATATTCGTGGCCATGCTACAGAGAAACGGTAATGGGTCACCTGAAAGAAAGAGGTTTGTATTGTACCTGATATTTATATTTACGTTCATTTGGCAATATATCAGTAATTAGATTTTGCACAGTGACAAATTCATAACATATGGTTAAGTTAACACAAAAATACAACATACAAGAAATCTGAAATGCTATCGAAAACTCTGAGTGGATTAAATAATACGCTTTCTAGTGCTCTTCATTTCTGTTTTCCTTTTGGTTTGATGCCCCTTTCCATTTCTTTATTTTTATGTCATACTGACAGGATTTGAGTAACCAGGCTGTGCATGTGCCACTGTCTCCTACTTCTGTTATGGAGAATTAATGCAATTAAGCAGTGGATATTTCATTACGAAATTTCAGTAAATCGCCTTTAACCAGATACATTGAGACGTACTTTTAATGCTCTGAGAAGATTTACATCTTCTGGATATTTATGATAACTGTCGTCTGCTATGTCACCATTAGCGCCATTATCTGTCTTGTTAGCGTGTGAGAATACATCCCAGATACTTTCACCACGCCCTGAAATAACAAGAGATTAGGGTTAAATAGATACATTATAAATATATTTACTATACATGTATATGTTAACATAATATTTAATACTTTAACATAATGTGCTCTATTTATTATTGTTAATATTGTAAATATTATGGATAATAATTATATAAATGCATACACATGTGTTACAACAAGGTAGAATAAGTAATCTGTATGTGTACTCTGTTTTTGTGAATAACTTTGTTTATAATTGTCTAACTTGCTCGAGTCCTTTCAGTATGACTCGTATCATCATTTATTTATTTGTATTTTGTTCATGAGCGAGTCATGACTTAAAATGTCTATTTCATATTCGTTGTATACATTATATCATAAATCCAATACATCAATGTAAACAGTGTATATCAGACTATAATCAATACCACTTCCAGCACAAAATAAAGAAATGGTTAACCTTGTGTTTTCAATGAAGTCCTCGCTACGAAAACATAATTGTAAACACAACTTTTTTTTTGATGCAGCTGTTATGTGTATGTTATTGAGCCATTATAATTGTTATGAACAAGTTATAACATCGTTATCTCTTCATAAACATACAACTCAGTGGTTTTGAAAATGCTCAATGTGTCAGTGTAAAGGGTTTGAGTGTCAGTTTAGTAAAAGTGTTTCAAAGTTTGATGTAAAAGAACGAGAACAAATTGCATAATGCAAGTGCAATGATATATGTTGTCAATATAAAGCTTGATATATAGTATTGACATGGTAGATGTGTTTATCATCTACGTATCTTTAGATGACAACATGGCATCTAGTGTACCTCCTTCGTTCCAGCCACCTTCTATCTGATAAGCTGCTGTTGCTGCCGCCCATACAAAATCATCAGGGAATGTTCCATTTATTGCTTCGTCAACATACATTAATTCTGTGTTTGGTACAAACCCATTCTGTTGTATTAGGTTTCTGCATATAAGCAATGTTTCGTATGTCAGTTATAAAAATAATAACAATTATAAATATAAAAAAAATGTGTCGGAAACATTTTCTGTAGAAGAAAGGTCAAGGACAGTACGATAACAAATCAGATTGTATTATAATCATAGTTACAGAAGCCTATTAAAGCCAATGCCATTAATATTTCGTCGACTCTCTAAATATTACAAGTTGGAATTATCACTTAAACGTAGGCATTATCAAGTTTTCTTAAAGTAAAATGGACAAAAATAATACTCAAAACAGAGGAAATATTGCTATTTTCATAGGTCACTTAAAACTCCAAAGTCAGACTCAGCCGATCAAATTGTGACAGCTGCGTGCTGAGAAACGCTTATAATTTCTGGTCCATGACCAAGAACAAAAGATAATTAGTTGTAATGGCTCTCTCCCTCTCTACATATAAATACATTATACATACAAATAGAAATTCAACATACCTATACCATAATGCTGATGCTTTTGGTATTCTAGTTCTCTCTGGATCAGAGAAGTCCACATAATGCAAGCCATATCTCTCAACATACCCACGCGCCCATTCAAAATTATCCATCAACGACCAAGCAGTATAACCCTTCACATTGACATTGTCTATCTTGATAGCTGCAACATAAAGTAAAAGTGAAAGATGAAGAGCAATGAGGGCTATGTTCTCAAATCAGAATTTCCCTAATTATGGAACTAGACAAAAGGGAGGTGGCCCTTGTAGTGAAGGATATAAAACAACACCAAGGGGTACAGGATGTAAAGCTTCTGATTCTACAGTGTCAATCTTTATTCCGATTCTGCACGTACGTCTTTTGCAACACATCTGATACATACTTGAACCACTACAGTCGATCTTGTTGTCCTCATGCAGATTTCTAGATCATATGCGAGATGTCATATTTCCAAACATTTTAAGACTTGTTAAATAATATGCACCTCTGAGCACAATAAGTGCAATCGGTCAAAACGAATACCTTTGATCTTTTCTTGAGGCTTTCATGTTAACCTTTAAGTTTATTATGTATCTTTGAGCCTTCTGGTCACTTGTAGGTACATTATTTACCTTTGAGTACATTATTTATGTAGTGTTTATAGTAGAATATTCTATGCTGATCATTAAGTGTTCCATTTTGGTCTGATATTCCATTCTCTGTGACATATATAGGTACGTCTCCGTATTGTTTCTTGATCCAGTTCAGTAAATGTCTCATTCCCCACGGTGTCACCTTGAGCCATCCTGAGCCTGACCTTGAAACGTAAAGATGGTGTATAAAAGCTTATTCATACATACATATTTATTCCTGTCTGATTTTTGTATTCATTGTTATCTTATATTCGTAAGTACCAAACTGGGCGTCTGGACCCTTAATGTATGTATTGATTCGAATAAGAAATGCTTATATCTTATATTTCAAAATGTGATTATCTGTGGTAGCATGGTTAATATGTTTTGCAAGACCATCTGTTGCAGAATAAGCATTTGATGAATGAATACCAAAGGTGATATATTCTGACAATCTGGTCAACATACAGTGTATATTGAGATCACTTTATTGCATGTGGTACTGTAACATTATATTGTTGATCAAAAATTAAAACAAAATCATATTTGAACATACCCAAGCCAGTTTGGATCTTGACTCTCTTCAACTTCCTGGTCACACAGATATTTGCTGTCATTTACTGGGCACACTTTGTGCTTCGTTCTCAGTGTTGTATACTGGTTTAAGCCAAAGAAATCAAAGGAGCCTGGAAAATGTTGATCATATTTTATTGTGTACAAAGAAGGATGAAATTGGTACAGGGAATGCCACATTTACAAGAAATGCCTCCCAACATATATCACAGGGAATCATCAGCACACATAACACTAGGAGTTGAAGGTGTGTATGGGCAACATCTATGGGGGTAGAATTGTCTGGCTGGTAATTTAAAACACGTAAGGAAAGAGGAAGAAGGGGACAAAAAGGGAGAACGAGAATCCATTACAGGACCGGCTAAAAGGCAAGGACTGAAATGAGGAAAGTACTGTCAATAATAGTGAACAGAGCAAAGCGATTCTTACTATCTCAAATATAAATTAATGTAATGTTTTATCAACCCTCAAATGTGCGTAACATAATCTACACAGTAGTCGTAATATGTCATTCAAACTGATTTCAGTCGTAGGAACAACAAAAGATGACAACAATCAAAAAATTACAACATTTTATACAGCATACATGTAGTTGCAAGCAATATAATTGCATTTAAATGCACCTCATACTTAACATGGTATAGTTTTAAGCATTTGCAATATCCAGTAAAACACTTTTTCATTTCGCATTGATAATTTTACAGTTACCTTTAATCAGTGTCTTTTCTTCGTCAGAGAATGGAGGTAATCTGGACGTATTTAGACCTTCTTCCTTGCTACGTCTGTCAATCTGTGTCTTCATTATTTCAGGATAATCCCCGTTTACAAAGATTGGATGTGCAAACCATCCTAGAGCGAACTGTAGCCCCCATTCTGCGGCATTCCTGTCAGCTGGATCATTAGGGTCCATAGGCTGTCTCCAGTCACAGTTCATTGTGATACCAACCTGACCTGTATATACAGTAGCAGAGACACCACATTCAGTGGTACAAATATATCTCAACATGTTGCAAGAAAAAAACCAAATACACTTCTTCGTAATAAATTTTAAATGTGATGTACTACTGTTGGTTTAGTTTCAACTAATTTGTTTTACATCGATTGTGGAACAAGTACATGACATTGTAATCATAACTTGTACTGACTAGTTTTGTTTGGTTCCTAAACAGTACTAGCGCCCAGTTTAGAAATTGTGAAGTTCGCGATCAAACCCCACTCAGTAAGTTACACACACAAGGTTAAATCTTGTTTTTTGATAAAAAGCTGGTAATCTTAAAATACTAGTATCAGTCTTATTTTATTTGTATGACACGTTTTAGTACATTTGAAGTTCTTTTGACTTACGTTTGTGTATTTGAGTCCAGTTACAACTCCGGAAACTTCAATCAATACACATTTATATATGTTCACATTTTCTTCTTACGCTTACGGTATACAAGTATTATATTCTGTTTGGTGAAGTGTAACAGTTTGTGTTCGCATATACAATGAACCCTCAATGATCAGGTCACCATGGATTCTGGTCAAAGTTTGTCTTATTTATGAGATAGTTTACTATCGAGTTTAAATATTGAAGAAAAATTAAAAAGTGGCCTTATTAATTAACGTTGTGGTCTTAATTTCAAAGAGGGTTTTCTGGGTATATTTCTGTAAGTACTACTTCGATATTACCATGCTGGGATGCCCGATATTTCTGTTCATATCGTCTGTAAGCCTTGGCGTGTGCAAGTATCAATGTTCTGGATACCTGGTAGCATGCTGTACCACTTGTTTTCATTCCTAAAACAAACAAACTTCATGTACGAAGTACGAGCATTCAGAATGTATGCATACAGCCCTAACAAATCATCCCGATGTTGACCTTTATATCTAAATAGTTATACTGGTTTTATTAAGCTTGAACCACAGAAACAATTACTAGGCAATGAGTGTTAAGCAGCAGTGATCCCTGCGTTCATTAAAGGTGTTTGCGGCTAACGTTTCGTAACATGTGCGATTTGTTTCCCGTGTTTAGTGTATGTGAAACAGTGGGTCAGGTATACAAAATAGTTTCGTATCGTAGGAAATTGTTAGCCGTAATGGAACGCAGGGCTGGTTCCCTGCGTACTAACCTGTGTAATAGTATTACATATCAAAGTGGTAGGGGCAGATTCCGAAAATTTGTGCTTTAAAAATGATGGGTATGTGTGCTGTGAAACGAATTTGATTTTTTTTTTTTACTAATTTTCACAAGTATGGTGACGTATTATATACCAATTAGAAAACACATAAGTAAGGTAAGCGAGGTGCGAATTGACGGTCTTTTTCTATAGTATCAGGATGAAAGTAACATAACATAAAGTAATCAGCTGTAAAATTATGCTAATAGAGGTCAACGGGATTAGGTTAAACTGTCATAGAAATGAAAGTCAAATATTTGAAATGAAGTTGCTTTGTGTTGTTACAAAATTGAAATACTGTCAATGTATGATGCCAGTTAAGTTCATTGTACCTACCTGGGGCCATGGCTGCATATTCGTGTCCTAACATTGACACCACCCAGGGTTCATTCAGAGTGATCCAAAACTTCACCTGAAATGTAAGCACAATAAGAGTGTCAATTATCTGTATTACAATTCTCGACTGACTATGTTTACTGACAGTCAAAAATGTTACATGGTTATCAAGCATTGAAGACACACTTGCGTACTGAATCCTATTACTAAGTTTACTTCCACTTATAACAGAGAACATTTAAAAACAAAACTGTATCAATCAAATACGTTTTAAGGCAAACATGTTTTAAACTCATACTATTATTATTATTATACATACACACACTGTGACCTCTCTAGAGTGGCCCATTGATATACAGCCTCTCTCTAACAACAGTATCGACATTTCCCACATTAAAATTATACCACCAACTTAACCTCTCTTCAGCAACAAACAGACGTCAAAATGTGCATCTCCCAATGAACATTGCTCCGGAGAGGTCATACTAGACATATTTACCCTGTCGCCATATTGTTGGAAACAGAAATCAGCGTAGTCAGCGAACAGCTCAGCTGTTGTCTCATTCATCCAGCCCCCATAATCCTGTAAGGCTTGTGGTAGATCCCAGTGATATAATGTAATCATCGGTGTGATCCCTACTGCTAGCAGGGCGTCTATCAAGTTGTTGTAATAATCAACCCCTTCTTGATTGTGTGACCCGTATCCTTGGGGGAAGATTCGAGGCCAGGATATAGAGAAGCGATAATCTTTCACCTATTAACAATAGAACAGCACTTTCGTTTTGTTGACATAAATGAAATACACGTGTATACTCCTTCTATAAATAAGCGATTTGTAAACATCCAGCTACGTACAGCAAGTACTGGTAAAGTGTATTTTATCGGGACCTTATTCGTAAATATTATAAAATTGAAACCCAGACTTTAAAATGTTTGCTCCTACGTTGTTATAACAATATAGATTTTGATAAAAAATAACGAAAGTGTACAGCAGAAAACAACAATTATTCAGACAAAAATTCATTTGTTAAAGATAAATGCAAAACTCTTTCAATTTAAAAGTCTATGTCCGACTCTCAGTCTAAAATGTGTGTTATGTTACGCTCCGATCCAACCTCTAGTGCATATCAATTAAGTTGACATTAAGTTATAAAACGGTAAAGGCAAAATACAATTACTGTGATGTTTATTTACTAAAACGTCCAGTTCAACAATGAAACTCACCCCTAGACCTTTTAGAATTCGAACATCTTTCTTATAATATTTATAGCTGTTACAAGCAACGTCTCCTGTATCATCGTTGTCCACGTTTCCTGATTTATGTGAGAATGTATCCCAGATGCTTGGTCCTCTTCCTGAAATATTTTAAACACCAAACACACAATTCAGTCAACTTTTGCTTACAAACTAGATCAAAGGCACTGCGAATTTTTCTACAGAGAACAACAGCAGCAGCGTTTGAGAGGCAAATATAACTGCAACCTTCCTAAAACAGCACTCCTTTGAGTAACAACTTCGATTCCCTCTATAGAAATTATAATTACTGTCAAATTAATATCTCTAAAGCAACAACCTCTCAACAACAGCATAATCTGCGTTGCTGAAGAGTGTTGCCCCGGAGAGGTTGAGTTGTATATACACAATATACTGGAAGTTTTGTTTTTCGGTAGCTTCTATAACCTACGGATATCATTTCTGTATACATTTTGGAAGTGGTCACTGGCACAGGTGATGACAACTGTTAGGTTATCACTCTAGATAGGAATAGCTAACATACCTCCTTCTTTAGCCCCTCCTTCTACTTGATAAGCTGCTGTCGCCGCACTCCACACAAAACCTTCGGGGAAGCTCTCCTCCAACAAATCATTCTCATGTGGTATATACCAATCTAGGTCATGTTCGTTAAATCCATTGTTTGTAATAACGTTTCTGAACGAGAAGTAAATGAGATATAGAAATAGATTATTTGAAATAAAACATTATGAAGTATCACAAAACGTATGAATCAACAACATCGCATAAAACTGCCGATGCCGCTCAATTAATTCCATTGGTTCTTAAGTTCACATTCAATGGTATAACATTGAACATAAAAAATCAAATACTATTTTGTATATTTATTTAGAAGCGATTGTTTTACATCTTTATGTTCAGTTAAGTCTGGATTTTAATTACCTATAAAACCCAGCAGATGCTCGTGGTCTTCTTTGTTTTCCTTCGTTAGTAAAATCTACTTGATAGAGACCATTGTGTAGATCGGAATTCTCGTTACCATCATGATAGTCCAAGAGGGACCATGCTGTGAACCCTTTTACATTCACACCATCAAGTGTAACCGCTGAAATAAAACATATCAATGAAGAAGTCAAGCAGAAAACAAAACTTAGACTCTGGACGATAAAGGACAATGGTGATAATGCCACACCTAAATGCAATTTATAGAAGCAATTAGAGCGGACAAAGTTCAACAATTAATATTGTAACACTGAGAGAAAAATATCGAGCAGGAAATGTCACATACAAGGAACACAGTCATTCCTCATTCCCCAAGACACATTCTTCATTCTTAAGCTTCGTACACCACATAACTGCTTGAATTGCAGTCATAATGGTGTTCTACTTTATGTAATGAATGAATAATTGACAAACAAGGTATGAACTATTTTTGCTGTTGTTTCCATGAATAACCTTTAACACAGTTGCAAAACGTATTGTCACTGTAAATTTACATATAATCCCTTACCTTTAAGTACTTCATTAATAGTTTCTCTAAGGGTCTCCACTCCTTCGGTATCATTTAGTGTGTTTGTGTCCGCCGCAGTATTACTAGTGGTTACGTAGATGTTAATGTCACCATAGTGATATTTGATCCAGTTCAGAATTTTCCGTGTTGCCCAGGGGTTATTTCTCTTTATTCCTAATGATCTATAAAACAATAATTATACGTAAGTACAGACAAATATGAACAAGAAAAATTACAGAAGCTTTGTTAAACGTTCCAAATAAAATAAAAACATGTTACAATATTTTTATATAAAAGTTGGAACGTTCCATGGAGCAGAATTAGAAACATAAATTTACCTCCCCATTCCCCAAGTAGCTGTCTAAGGTACAGAATAAAATATAGAAATGGGGGTACAAGATAAGACTAATCAGGAAAGAATTGGAACAACGGGGCAAAATAACAATTTAGCAAGAAGACGAACTCGGATAGGAACTTAGAAACACAACGTCTTAATGCATTGGAACTGTAGTTAATATATTAGAGATTTGTTTTAATCATAAACCATTTCAATAGCGAAATGGTTTTGACCTGTGATGTTACAGATAACTTTGTTTATATTTGACCGCCTCGTGTGTGCTAGTACTTTAGTACAAAACAATTATATGTTATACAGTTAATCATGTCATTCCCTTGCGTATGAAATTTATAGTGAAACCTACGCATTCTTCCATCGCTGGTCCAGTTCACATTGAACAGCCCTATCATTTTGATAATGGTCATTGTCAATGGTTACATTCTGTTGTGTACAAAGTTCTGATTGCAACACGTTGACAACAAAGAAGTCGGCAGATCCTAAATATAGATATAAATGTATGTATATAATGTAATTGTACCACAAGGTAAACGTGTAAACCTAATACTTAATGGTTCGTACATGAAGCATATAATCCTAAGATCCTTAAGCATATACTATATTTCAGTTTTCTGTAACGTAATGGAAACAAATTGTGTCGGCATGTAGGGATATCATACCTTTGTGTAATCACTCATATAATCTGACTTTCGGAAGTTTTGTCATAAAACAATTGGACGAGGGTATTTCGGATTACACGAAATAGACTCATTCTGATTATGAATTTTAAAAGCTAAAACCAAAAACATGGTTTCATGGCGGATACTTCATAAGACGAAAACTGTTATTCGTGAGTAATGTGAAAAAAAACGAAGATATGTCTAACACAATGCGAAATATATATACAAGATCTAACATAAAGTCTTCATTACTATTTAAGTTGTTCATCTCTTCAGCAGTGAATTCAGGTAGTCTACAAGGTATTCCATTTGATGTACAAATTGTGTCTTTCATTACTTTCGGGTAATCTCCTCTAAAGATAGGATTTGCAAACCAACCAAGATTAAATTCCATAGCTCTCTCAGAGGCCTCCCAATCTGATGGTGTCACCTCATCAGCTGGTTCTTTCCAACTGACGTCAAATACCATTCCAAGTTTTCCTGAAATATTTATTCGGTGAGGAATGTTTACGATATAATTATATAACAGGATAAACATTTCATTTGTATGGCATTTTTGGTTAGTCTTGGATACCATAATATCGTCGTAAGTATGATACATATATTGTTTAAATTGTTTATTAAGTTTATTAAGTTTCCTTTCACGTTTTTCTTTCTATTTAGGGTCTCTGCAGTCATATGTTGTAATCCCCGCACCCTTCATTCAGTTTTAATTTAAACACCCTCGTTGTTGGAGCGGATGTGGGGGAGGTGCGTTATCAAGGGAGACAAATGCTCTGGCTTCAATAAATTATTTAATAGAGTTATCGTGTAAGGTGTAAATAAACCATGTGAACCTAGTATGTGTTATCAAAAAAGCAGTATATTAACAGTACAGCTTATAGCAAAATCTGTATCTCTCTGCGGTAGAACGTTGTGTAATTTTGCATTCAAATACGATTTTATAATTCTGTGACGTGTGCATGCGTTAGAGTGGATGGCTGGATAGTTCTTCGCTCCTAGTTTTTTTGGACTATTTGATGAAATGTATACGTGTGTGTGCAGATAGAGTATGTTTATGTTGTTGTGCAAAGGATCTCCAGATGTGTTGTGTTGTTTGTGAGAAGGAGTTAAAAGAATACACATTTCTTTGTTTCCATGTTTTGGCGGTAAACATTTCATTATTTGTGTTTGTAAACGTGAGAACTAGTCCGCTAAAGTACCGTTAATCTCCAAATTGCTTGTATTCTGTACTGCAATAAATAGTTCAAAATGGATTGTAGTGCAGAGCAATTATCGGATTACCACACAGTGCGACCAGACAACGATAACGGTGAGTCCCGACATCTTCTCCAAAAGTGACAAGGAACAAGTGTCTCTGACAATTGTCTTGACGACGACTGTTGGTTGATTATTCCTAGTGACGGCGACTTGCAGGTCATTGAAGAGTATCATACATTATTACAACTGTACAAGGACTTGCCTCGTGACATGTGTGTTGCCAGAACTTTACGTGAGTATGCATCCAGTGAAAGTGATCTAGAGAGACTCCGTATTGAATATTTCGAACATATTAAACAAACCGTACCGACTTCCACTTCGGTGATAACGCTTGCTTGAAACGCAGAGTGTATACTAGTAGTGGCGACCCTGTCGCACTACGTCTCGCTCAGGACGTACACTACATCCTAGAAGTGGCGGAAGGAGGTGACTGCAGCATCCCTAGGCCGATTATCAATGCCCGCGCACGCGGAATAGCTCGTCAGGGGGTAGAATGCGTACAACGTTGGGTAGTGCCGCCGGAAGCGGAAGTGCTATTAGGAAATGCACATGCGCATCTGAAGTAACTTTACTTAAAGACAGTGTATCTTCCTTACATGCAGATTTGCTTCTATTGAAGCAGTCGTTACACGCTAGTGAAACACTACGGATGGAACAAATAGAACTTGTACGAAACACATTACACAATATCAAGTCTGACATATATCAGTGTAACACATGCATAGTTACATGTACTGGAAAAGCAGTTAGTTCCATGTAAAGTGTCGTTAGTGCGCTTATTGGCCGTATAACAGAGTTTGAGGACAGAGTCAGATTACTAGAATGCATGATAGATTCAGAGAATATAGTGTCAATTGCAAGATTTGTAAAAGATGGACAAACACAGAGCGTGTTATGTGATTCATCTCCTCGTGTGTGTCATGATGGTGGAAATGTTAATGATTACGCCGTTGAAGACGTCATCAACGATGTAAGTGGAGTCAGCAGCGGCGACGTAAGTCCCGTCATTCCCGATGGCTTCCGGGGTAGCGTCAACGATGTCGCCGGAAGTAACGTCAATTGTGATACGATCGAGGGTAACGTCAGCGACGTGGCTGTTCATGATGCCGTCAACTGTGATCGACAGAAAGCGAAAAGACGGGAGCCTTAGCCACATACGGGCGGCTTCCGGTCGATGGACAGTCAATGCCTTCGGAGATAAACAGAAATTAGCCATCCCGTTCCAGTGATTATTACCGGAAGACCGGATCCGGAATGTCAAGATACAGAATGATTCTCGTCATATGTGAGAACACGTACGAAACATTACAGTGTCTTAGGGTTGAATATTCAGTTGCAAATTTCATCATCAGAGTATATCTTTATGTTTCAAGTATATTTACCATGTGTGAATTACAGTTATGATGTATAATTATGCGGAGTATATCGACAAACTATATGACCTATATTTTACTTACAGGGATATAGGTACTACTATTTTCATGGGTGATTTCAATGTAAATGCTGTAAAAGCTAGCATGCAAAATCGAGATGGACAATTTATGCAGATTTTACTTGATTGTAATATGTGTCCTATCAATTTATTAAATACTTGTTATGGACCAAACCGATACTTATGTATCACGTGGTTGTGATAAATTCTGTTCTGTGGTGGATCCACACATCATGGACGTGATATGGAAAGATTTTGACTGGCCAGTACTTTACCCAGTCAAACGCCGATCTCACTCGATAATGACCGATTGAGTTAATATGTGACTTTTTATTTCTGTGTATAGTGGCATTGAATGGCTTTATTTCAATGATTAGGCTGTATTTTGCGCTGAAAAATAGTAGGAACATTACAGACATATTGGACTTTCTGTGTGTTATTTCTATTTGATATATTCATATTTAATTGCAATATCCTAAATATGTCATCGGAGTAAGTGAATCATCATTGTGCTTATAAGTTCACAATATGTCCTGTTTTGATACATTTACATACGGAGGTGGTTTGTCATAACTATGTTTTGTTTTGTTTTTTTGCTATACATGTTTTGTTGTACATAAGTTATAATCTTCAAAGTATATATCTAGTAATTAGTGAATGTCACCGTCCCTGTGCTACTGTCACGCTTTTTTAAAATGATGATTGTAACGCAACATGAAAGCACTGTGATCAATTATCACCTCATGTGTGTAACGTGTTTCAACGGCAAAGTTGTGTGTGTCTGTTTTAACAATGAGAATGTAGCACAAGCAATGCAAATGTCAATAGCATGCCCTCTGGTCACAGACCCCTATTCTAAGAAATTAGGTAGAGTATGGCGAGGGGACATATTATTTATTGAATATATTTTGAAAATAAAAATAATGTATTGGATACTTTCAAATAGACATGTAGATTAATTATTTTGATTATTCGCACGTGGGAAAATGGAGAATGTTTAGTTGTATTTAATAAGCTTTGATATGAAAGTGCCGGGTAAATAATGTAAAGGAATATATCGACTAATAAAATAGTTTACCTTCCGGATCAACCATCGTTTTATATCTGCTGTATGTTTCAGCGTGTGCTTTCAGAAGATTATGTGCAGCAATATAGACCTCATTCTCTCCAGTGGACTGTTTATGACCATACATTTGTGTACTGACAGTGTATGGGTCATTTATGGTTATCCACATTTTTACCTACGTATTAGATAATGTAAATTGAACGGCATTATATCAGCCAAAACATTTTTTAAATGCTCGGTATTATGACAAGACAACACACTGGTCAAAGTAATATTGAAAAGGTAGAAGTTAAATTTGAATAAACAATAAACATGAAATGTTCATGAAATTTGAGTAATTCTTCAGCTCCCAGGAAGTAAACACGAACGACCCCTTCACCATCTGGCATGTGGCTAAACATTGTTCGAATATAATGATACAATTCATTTAACATACTAGAAAAACAAAATCATGACCAGAGATGTTGTTTTAGCATGTTACAGTAAGCATAGCATTCTAAACACACAAGCCAGGTGATTTTACAAAATGTTGTTACAATTTACGTAAACTAAATAAGTGAAAAACTTTTAATTAAATTTTGTTATAAAGTAACAAGGACATAAACCTTATCTCCAAAACTGTCAAAACACGTCCCCGCATAAAAAACAAACTCTTCTACTGTTTTGCTATTTAACCAACCACCTTCATCTGAAATCAAAAATGTATGTATAATTTCTATACATATATTGAGTGTAACAACATGTTAACATCATTAGATCAAACATTGTAAAACACATACGTACATACTGGTTTGAGAAGTAAATTGTTTTGTTTTATTGAAAGGTCATACTCCTATTTTCACCAATTAATGTCGGTGTCCCTTTTGTATTTTCCTAACATGTATGAGCATTGTCAATGTCTCCTAGTGCCTTTGGGGTGGTTGTACATTTTGTATGTGGCATCTCCTGCTCGACTCCTTTAGTCTTTTTATGGTTGCGATCTTGCACTTATCAGATTTTCATTTATTCCCAATTTATTCGCAATAAGCGCAAGCTCAAATTCAGTATCGATGGTATTGGAATATATCGCTGTGTACCGGTATATACTATGTAATACCTTCTAATTCCTTCGGCATCTCCCAGTAGTTGAACAATGTGACAACCGGTTTTATTCCCCACTTTTCAAGTTCTTCAATCAGTTTGATATAGTGATTAATTCCTTCATCGTTCACATCACGTTTCCCACCGGGTACAATTCTTGACCAGTCCATGGAGAAATGATAGTAGTCTACCTGCAAATGTTATTGTGTATCTACATACAATAAATGAAGGCAAACGTTTCTAAAAACAACCAATGAGAAACAATTAATTAATATGAAAAATAACTCACAATCTAGAGACCAAGATGTCTCCAGATTACTTTTACTTTCATTCATATCAAGAGGCACGACTAAAAATAATTATTCTGGATTCAAAGTCAGGCTGTATGTCCTACTTAAAAACACATACTTTTAAATATTTGGATCAATGATGGTTTAGAAAATATATAAAGTGTGGATCTGTAGAGTTAAACTAAGACAGGTAATAGTCTTTCAAAGTGGAACTCTGAATGTGGCATTTAATTGTCACAATGTATAAGCTATCAATGTTCATTCAATATGTTAACCTTCAGATGATTGAGAAGTTGAATGTCTTCCATGAACTTCTTATAGTGATCAGGTGTCTCAATTTCTGATATGCCTGGTACCGTATCTAGAGTACTCTCTCCTCGCCCTAAACAAACAAAAGCAAAAGCAAAATGTTAACCAAACGATAGACTTTTTAAGAATAATATTACATGCATATTGAGTTGCTACAATCTGAACTAACGTCCATATCTTAAACCCAATTTTAGTTGCAACTTTATTTTTGGTAAAGTTTATTTTAGTAACATATACATGTATATTGTACGCAAAAATCAAACGAACATCAAGTAAAGCTTCGTTTATTACGAAGGAACATTCGTTTTAAAAACAAAGCTATGATACTGTATCTTCATGGAAAGTGTATTACTTAAGTAAAACCCATATTTACCATTTTCATTCCTAGAGCCATCAACTTGGTAAGCTGCCGTTCCAATACCCCACTCAAAATCATCGGGAAACTTCCCATAGTAAAATTTACCCACGGACTCTGGGGCTGTCCCTCGTCCACCGATCGCTGGGTAACCAGGTTTATATGCATTGTCAGACAATAACTGAAATCATTCGGAATGTATAAATATACCTATATGTTCATTCGTATTATCTTTTTTGATTGCATACATATACACCAGTTTATTGTATTAAACAATAGGTCCATTTTCAGCATATTGTACTTGGACACGAATGAGTGAAGTACTCCTACATGAAATGTCACATACAAAGTGCACAGTTACCCCAAAAGCGTAAGAAGGGGTGAATGTATATGCCCATACATGTATCAAATAAAGCAAAGCGGACACAGGGCACAAACATACATGAAGGTTGAAAACATATACACGTAGGAGTTTCTCCATTGAACGTAAGTCATAACGTTGAAGCAGTTAAATAAAAAGACAAAGGGAGTTTTATATTAAGGTGCATGTATACAGAAGTCGAGCATAAAGCCAAATTTTACAAATCATGCATTCATACAAACAGTTATTTATATCTAGACAATATAAATTCGAACTAGGTCGTTACGGTGGGTCACAGCAAATTGTTGCACGCCAATAATTTAAATTACAAATTAGAAATAGGGTAACAACTTCAGCAATCGACTTGGCAGAAATTATCAATATTACATTCCAATATAACACGTGGTGTTATTTACTCTGGGTGGTTGTTTATTTCAACATGTCTCCTTATGCAATTGTGGTAGCAGTGCACTTTGTAAATGGGATTCTCTTCTCGACTTCTTTAATATTTTAGTAAAAGACTGTCGTACATGTTCGACAGTCACTGCAATTTACAAACGTAATACATAACTACCTCATTGTACCAGAGTGCTGATAGTTTTGGAATACGTGTTCGTTCAGGATCATTGAAGTCGACGTAATGTATACCAAACCTCTCCGTGTAACCAACATTCCATTCAAAGTTGTCCATTAAGGACCAGGCTGTATAACCTTTAACATTACACCCATCTAGTTTGATTGCTGTAAGATAAAATGGTATTGTAGCTATTTTCGAAACCAATACATATTTTGCTGTTGCTGTTGTTGTTAGAGGTGTTGATATGCCGGTCTTGTTATTGAAATGTAAGCAATAAGGTGTATGTGATATTATTACTGGCAACATTTGATGCATTCTACTGTCAGCAGGATTTACGCGAATTATCTAAAATATTCTATACAGCACACATCAAGCGCCTTCATTCAGTAAAAGAGGCATTATGTCGGCTGCTAGGAAATGCTGCCTTATAAAATGACATTCAACGTATCTATGCATTTACATGAATAAATAAGATACTACTACAAGTGATGTTACTTAACCTTAGTATATATACCACCCATGAGGAGACAATTATTTGATTTCTTAAATGCAAATATATTTTCACTTCGGCTATAATAGTCGTACAGCTATTGATATGAACCGCGATTATTTTTCGGCGCAGCCGTACTAACATGGTTTTGCTCCTTGCATATTCAGTGTTTTGTAAACCAATCAAATCTTACGTTAACATCCAAGGCAGTTTCGCGCAATTTCTCTTCAATTTAAAAATACGTGTAACTTTGAAGCAGATTGGTTAACAATTTGTATAGTGTGCAGTAAGTAGTGTTGTTATTCTGACATCACCACGGGAAATTGTCCGGTGTTGGAATTAAGAAGACTTTCTTGGTTGTATGTACCAGTCGCGAACATTTATATTATTTAATCAGATAAATCGCTATGTAACAAGTTTATTAGCATGGATGTGTGAGTTCACGACTTGTGCAATAAGTAATGTTGATTTATTTTGAAACAGGCTATATGACTATACGGAGTTATTTATTATGCAGTCTCATTCGGAACATCTCGGCATTATTCGCTCTGTCGAATACCGCCGAGTAGTTGCGATTAATGCAGTCTCATACGCAGTGATCTCCCCTTACAGGTCTCGGAGTTTCTGCAGTATAGCGTAATTGAATGACAGTAAGGCATTTATTATGTTGTACAACAATTTTAACCTTCAGATTGCAACAAATTTGCAAACTTCAAGTTGCGCCGACCATCTTTTTTAAAAATATTTCTTGTTATAATAAGAGTTGATATCTGGAATATCCATTGTTGGTTGTTTAAAACAGATAAAGGATGCGTGCATTATACTGCATTTTTTCTGTATTAGATAAAACAAACCTGACCTTTAAGTAGTTCATTGATGTACGTCCTGTAGAAATGCACTCTGTGGTGATCATACAATGTACCATTTCTGTCTGACACACCATTTTCTGTGATGTATACTTCAACATTGTTGTAATGACTTTTTATCCAATTCACAATTTTCCTCATTCCAAAAGGTGTAACAAACAGCCAACTGGATCCTGATCTGTAGTGTGTTCATTAATTGATTAATTATATTGTCATTGACATAGTTTGATTCTAAATTACCTGTATTAAGCATGTGCAGTGTCTATGGAGGTATCATGCGTATATATGAGCAGACGACAATTTTTTAAACTACGCTCCCACACAGCTCTTTGATTCCACTACCCTTACATTTACATGATAATGAAGGTATCGGAATAAGCGCCCGATGCTAACGAAAGGAGAGTATTTTTAAACATGCAAAAAGAATAAGCCCAAATGTGGAGTCATAGTGGCCAAGGGGTAGAGCGCCTGACTCTTTATCCGAAGGTCGTGAGTTCGAATCCTGCATTGTAAAAGGTTGAACCGTGAATTTTATAAACCCTTGATTTTAAAGGTACTGCTTAGTAAGCCAGGAAGCATTATTATTGTCGAGAGTGATTAAATTAAAATAGAAATGTTAGCACCAATTAAAACATGGTCCAACGTAGAGTCTCGTGTGAGCATGACAATTCTAAGAAGTAGCTCTATGACCGTGATTATTTAAACGTTTATAGTATATGTTTAAGTTTGGTAGTTGTGTATAGCATTCTAAGATTTGAAGCCAGTATCTACTAAATCAGTTGTATTGTCCTGTCATAATTACGTATTGGAATTGTTCGCATGACTGTTGCCACCTGGTTGATGGTTTGTATGTCTTTGTTGTAATATTAATGATATATTTGATTATACCAAACGTGTTATCTTCATATTTTAATATTTAATTATTATAATGCTGAGGTTGTTGATCAAGAAAGTGCCACTCTGGAGAGGTTGCATTGTAAACGGCATATATGTCTATCCAACTGTTCTGTACGTAGCCTGATATAACAGTACATACCCGATCCATGGACCAGGTACACCGCCTACATCCTTGTCATCCCAGTAGTTCCCCGTATCTGACCATGTCTGTATATCATCCACATTATAACCAGATGAATAATGGTTCAATCCCAGGAAATCAAATGTTCCTAAAATATACGATTGGTGAAAAGGAATTAACTTAAATGTTTATATGCAAACGAAGTATACTATGAACAGCAATAAAATTACGATCGAATGTTATAGGAGGGATACTTTTTATTGCTAGAGGGGTTGTATAAACATTCGGTATGGTTTGATGGTCTTTTGAACAGATTGTCAGTAATTTCATTATTATTCTACCTTTTCTCAATCAGCATTTTTCCAGAACGAAGAGTAATATTAAACTTGGATTTTAACACCCATAAACAACGAAATAGTTTGGCAATTTACTTTCATGAGAAACAACTTATATTGATAATCTTCGGCAAAACCCAGTGGTTAAAAACAATCACTTCCTGATTGCAAATCAACAACAAATTATCAAAAATGTTATTTTCTACTTATACATTCAATACCATTTATATTCTTTTTTTCGTCCTCTGTGAATTCTGGTAATCGGGATTTGCTGTATCCTTGAATTTTGCTCTTTTCTGCTATCTTAGTCTTCATAGATTCCGGGTAGTCACCATTCACGTATATTGCGTGACCAAACCAACCCAGATTGAAGTCTACATCCCTGTCGGAGGCCGCAATGTGGGCGGGGTTGTACATATCATACGGTTCTGGCCATCCAACACTAACCGTTATGCCAATTTTACCTGTAGACATACCACAACACAAGAAATAAACACGAAATAACGTCGTGTAATTATTTTGAAGACAAACTATTTATAATTTGGGTAGTTCGATAGAAAATGCTTATGGACCGATAACCACTACAGTATATTTTCAAGCTGTCCTTTGGATAAAATCTTTTGGCGTCATAGAATTTTTCATCGGTAAAACATTCATCTTTAAGCTACATGTATATGGAACTAAATACGTAATATGCGCCCCGCCCATTTAATTCAGTCAGTAAAGCACTTTATTGCAAATTATGAGGTTGTGGATTCAGACTCCATTCAATGTGTACATCTTCTGTGACAATTGGTCATTAAATAAAACATACAGAGTAATTTGACCTTCACTTTTTGTCACTACTT
Source organism: Mactromeris polynyma (assembly GCA_032209605.1). Classification (NCBI taxonomy): domain Eukaryota; kingdom Metazoa; phylum Mollusca; class Bivalvia; order Venerida; family Mactridae; genus Mactromeris; species Mactromeris polynyma. Next base: position 2,626,708 of record JASFXZ010000021.1, on the reverse strand, counting down.
TTATAAGAACAGGCTTATACTGGTTGGTAACCCAGGAACACTTCTTAGATAAACTGACCTTCAGGCACCACTAGAATAGTGCTGTTGAAAATCAGGGTAAAAGTCCAAACACCACCAAAACAGCAACGACAAAATCCGAGATATAACATTTCTTCCCACCAAAGAATAGTGTTATTATATTTCGAGGCTCGGTGCAAGACTATCCTAACTCCTATACAAATACAAAGGCAGTAGGATAGTCTTGCGCTGAACCCTCGATTTGGTGTTTATCAGTTTACCTTTTATTATATTTGTATCTTCAGTCTGTACAGATTTATATGCATGATACGCTGCAGCGTGGGCTTTAATGATATTATGTCCTGCTTGGTAACACCCAATACCGGGGGAATGTAAATTTGGCGGGAAACTTCCATCACCATACCCAGACCACGCTATAATCCACGGTTCATTAAATGTGATCCAATATTTTACCTGAAATTTTAACATTAACTCTTTAGTATAGCTGAAATCATATTTATAAACAGTTTTTAAAATAAATCACTTCGCATACGTGATTTATTTTCAATAATTCGCAGCTGATGCAGGCAATGAAGGTACGGCGAAATTTGCTGTTGTTGTGGTGACCGAAACAAACATTTTTTCCGACATTGATGATACTTATGCATATAATATCAGGTTTATTTTCATAAAGGACTGAATTTATAAGCTCGCTTAAAAACATCAAAATGTTGAGTAAAACTAGGTCGGTAATTAACAACCATTTTTGCTATATTCTATATACGATATAGTTGCCAGTCAATCGACCAAACAAACGTATAACAACAAGGACAAAGAATTACAGTAACAATACTATAAAACAATTAGAAGACAATTATCTGTCCGGATAAAAACAGAAGGCACAGCAGACTATATCAATACATTAGCTTTTAAGAATCGCTAGTATGCTCATACCTAATAAAATGACAAGATAACCTAATGTATCTAAATCTACACGTAATTTATATACTGAGCAATACGAAATAAATGATCGCCTCCAGAAACGACATGCATTGCGTGGAGAACCATAACATGACAAATTAGATAATGATATTTTGTTGTTCCTCCACTTTCTATGGATTTCTGTCCGAATCACACGCAATATGTATTACACATCATCAAACATGTTCTACAATTGTTCAATAAAAATTGCAAACCTGCGCACATGTTCACTAATAACAGTTTTAAGATTTGCTATCATCTTATACCAGTCTAAATAAAAGTCGCTCTGTATGGATTGACCTCAAACATTATTGTGTGTGAGTTGTGTCCCTTTTGTTCTTAGTGAATGTTTAATGTATTGTATTTCTTCATATCTTCTGGTGATTTGGTGTGGTTGTGAACTTTGTATGCATTGTATTTCTTCATATCTTCTTGTGTTTTGGTGTGGTTGTGAACTGTGTATGTATTGTATTTCTTCATATCTCCTGGTGTTTGGTGTGGTTGTGAACTGTGTATGTATTGTATTTCTTCATATCTCCTGGTGTTTTGGTGTGGTTGTGAACTTTGTATGTATTGTATTTCTTCATATATCCTGGTGTTTTGGTGTGGTTGTGAACTGTGTATGTATTGTATTTCTTCATATCTCCTGGTGTTTTGGTGTGGATGTGAACTGTGTATGTATTGTATTTCTTCATATCTTCTTGTGTTTTGGTGTGGTTGTGAACTGTGTATGTATTGTATTTCTTCATATCTTCTTGTGTTTTGGTGTGGTTGTGAACTTTGTATGCATTGTATTTCTTCATATCTTCTTGTGTTTTGGTGTGGTTGTGAATTTTGTATGTATTGTATTTCTTCATATCTCCTGGTGTTTTGGTGTGGTTGTGAACTTTGTATGTATTGTATTTCTTCATATCTCCTGGTGTTTTGGTGTGGTTGTGAACTGTGTATGTATTGTATTTCTTCATATCTCCTGGTGTTTTGGTGTGGTTGTGAACTGTGTATGTATTGTATTTCTTCATATCTCCTGGTGTTTTGGTGTGGTTGTGAACTTTGTATGTATTGTATTTCTTCATATCTTCTGGTGATTTGGTGTGGTTGTGAACTTTGTATGCATTGTATTTCTTCATATCTTCTTGTGTTTTGGTGTGGTTGTGAACTGTGTATGTATTGTATTTCTTCATATCTTCTTGTGTTTTGGTGTGGTTGTGAACTGTGTATGTATTGTATTTCTTCATATCTCCTGGTGTTTTTGTGTGGTTGTGAACTGTGTATGTATTGTATTTCTTCATATCTTCTTGTGTTTTGGTGTGGTTGTGAACTGTGTATGAATTGTATTTCTTCATATCTCCTGGTGTTTTAGTGTGGTTGTGAACTTTGTATGTATTGTATTTCTTCATATCTTCTTGTGTTTTGGTGTGGTTGTGAACTGTGTATGTATTGTATTTCTTCATATCTCCTGGTGTTTTGGTGTGGTTGTGAACTGTGTATGTATTGTATTTCTTCATATCTTCTTGTGTTTTGGTGTGGTTGTGAACTGTGTATGTATTGTATTTCTTCATATCTCCTGGTGTTTTAGTGTGGTTGTGAACTGTGTACGTATTGTATTTCTTCATATCTTCTGGTGTTTTAGTGTGGTTGTGAACTGTGTACGTATTGTATTTCTTCATATCTTCTTGTGTTTTGGTGTGGTTGTGAACTGTGTATGTATTGTATTTCTTCATATCTCCTGGTGTTTTGGTGTGGTTGTGAACTGTGTATGTATTGTATTTCTTCATATCTTCTGGTGTTTTGGTGTGGTTGTGAACTGTGTACGTATTGTATTTCTTCATATCTCCTGGTGTTTTGGTGTGGTTGTGAACTGTGTATGTATTGTATTTCTTCATATCTTCTGGTGTTTTGGTGTGGTTGTGAACTGTGTATGTATTGTATTTCTTCATATCTCCTGGTGTTTTAGTGTGGTTGTGAACTTTGTATGTATTGTATTTCTTCATATCTCCTGGTGTTATAGTGTGGTTGTGAATTTTGTATGTATTGTATTTCTTCATATCTCCTGGTGTTTTGGTGTGGTTGTGAACTGTGTACGTATTGTATTTCTTCATATCTTCTGGTGTTTTGGTGTGGTTGTGAACTGTGTACGTATTGTATATCTTCATATCTCCTGGTGTTTTGGTGTGGTTGTGAACTGTGTACGTATTGTATTTCTTCATATCTCCTGGTGTTTTGGTGTGGTTGTGAACTTTGTATGTATTGTATTTCTTCATATCTCCTGGTGTTTTGGTGTGGTTGTGAACTTTGTATGTATTGTATTTCTTCATATCTCCTGGTGTTTTGGTGTGGTTGTGAACTGTGTATGTATTGTATTTCTTCATATCTTCTGGTGTTTTGGTGTGGTTGTGAACTGTGTATGTATTGTATTTCTTCATATCTCCTGGTGTTTTAGTGTGGTTGTGAACTTTGTATGTATTGTATTTCTTCATATCTCCTGGTGTTATAGTGTGGTTGTGAATTTTGTATGTATTGTATTTCTTCATATCTCCTGGTGTTTTGGTGTGGTTGTGAACTGTGTATGTATTGTATTTCTTCATATCTCCTGGTGTTTTGGTGTGGTTGTGAATTTTGTATGTATTGTATTTCTTCATATCTCCTGGTGTTTTGGTGTGGTTGTGAACTGTGTATGTATTGTATTTCTTCATATCTCCTTGTGTTTTGGTGTGGTTGTGAACTTTGTATGTATTGTATTTCTTCATATCTCCTGGTGTTATAGTGTGGTTGTGAATTTTGTATGTATTGTATTTCTTCATATCTCCTGGTGTTTTGGTGTGGTTGTGAACTGTGTATGTATTGTATTTCTTCATATCTTCTGGTGTTTTGGTGTGGTTGTGAACTGTGTATGTATTGTATTTCTTCATATCTTCTGGTGTTTTGGTGTGGTTGTGAACTGTGTATGTATTGTATTTCTTCATATCTTCTGGTGTTTTGGTGTGGTTGTGAACTGTGTATGTATTGTATTTCTTCATATCTCCTGGTGTTTTGGTGTGGTTGTGAACTGTGTATGTATTGTATTTCTTCATATCTCCTGGTGTTTTGGTGTGGTTGTGAACTGTGTATGTATTGTATTTCTTCATATATCCTGGTGTTTTGGTGTGGTTGTGAACTGTGTATGTATTGTATTTCTTCATATCTTCTGGTGTTTTGGTGTGGTTGTGAACTGTGTATGTATTGTATTTCTTCATATCTCCTGGTGTTTTAGTGTGGTTGTGAACTTTGTATGTATTGTATTTCTTCATATCTCCTGGTGTTATAGTGTGGTTGTGAATTTTGTATGTATTGTATTTCTTCATATCTCCTGGTGTTTTGGTGTGGTTGTGAACTGTGTATGTATTGTATTTCTTCATATCTCCTGGTGTTTTGGTGTGGTTGTGAATTTTGTATGTATTGTATTTCTTCATATCTCCTGGTGTTTTGGTGTGGTTGTGAACTGTGTATGTATTGTATTTCTTCATATCTCCTTGTGTTTTGGTGTGGTTGTGAACTTTGTATGTATTGTATTTCTTCATATCTCCTGGTGTTATAGTGTGGTTGTGAATTTTGTATGTATTGTATTTCTTCATATCTCCTGGTGTTTTGGTGTGGTTGTGAACTGTGTATGTATTGTATTTCTTCATATCTTCTGGTGTTTTGGTGTGGTTGTGAACTGTGTATGTATTGTATTTCTTCATATCTTCTGGTGTTTTGGTGTGGTTGTGAACTGTGTATGTATTGTATTTCTTCATATCTTCTGGTGTTTTGGTGTGGTTGTGAACTGTGTATGTATTGTATTTCTTCATATCTCCTGGTGTTTTGGTGTGGTTGTGAACTGTGTATGTATTGTATTTCTTCATATCTCCTGGTGTTTTGGTGTGGTTGTGAACTGTGTATGTATTGTATTTCTTCATATATCCTGGTGTTTTGGTGTGGTTGTGAACTGTGTATGTATTGTATTTCTTCATATCTCCTGGTGTTTTGGTGTGGTTGTGAACTTTGTATGCATTGTATTTCTTCATATCTTCTGGTGTTTTGGTGTGGTTGTGAATTTTGTATGTATTGTATTTCTTCATATCTCCTGGTGTTTTGGTGTGGTTGTGAACTGTGTATGTATTGTATTTCTTCATATCTTCTGGTGATTTGGTGTGGTTGTGAACTTTGTATGTATTGTATTTCTTCATATCTCCTGGTGTTTTGGTGTGGTTGTGAACTTTGTACGTATTGTATTTCTTCATATCTCCTGGTGTTTTGGTGTGGTTGTGAACTGTGTATGTATTGTATTTCTTCATATCTTCTGGTGTTTTGGTGTGGTTGTGAACTGTGTATGTATTGTATTTCTTCATATCTCCTGGTGTTTTGGTGTGGTTGTGAACTGTGTATGTATTGTATTTCTTCATATCTCCTGGTGTTTTGGTGTGGTTGTGAACTTTGTATGTATTGTATTTCTTCATATATCCTGGTGTTTTGGTGTGGTTGTGAACTGTGTATGTATTGTATTTCTTCATATATCCTGGTGTTTTGGTGTGGTTGTGAACTGTGTATGTATTGTATTTCTTCATATATCCTGGTGTTTTGGTGTGGTTGTGAACTGTGTATGTATTGTATTTCTTCATATCTCCTGGTGTTTTGGTGTGGTTGTGAACTGTGTATGTATTGTATTTCTTCATATATCCTGGTGTTTTGGTGTGGTTGTGAACTGTGTATGTATTGTATTTCTTCATATCTCCTGGTGTTTTGGTGTGGTTGTGAACTTTGTACGTATTGTATTTCTTCATATCTCCTGGTGTTTTGGTGAGGTTGTGAACTTTGTATGTTGCATTATCTGTTGACTTTATGTTTATATGAAAACGACAAGGTTGTTTTATTGTACCCTATCTCCAAATCTTTGGTAACATAACTCAGCATAGTCTCTGAAGTTGTCAACGATTGTTTCATTCAACCAACCTCCTGTAGCATTCAAATCTACTGGTAGATCCCAGTGATACAATGTGATCATTGGTTCGATATCTGTAAATAGAATATGCATACTGTGAAACCATAGGTTCTGTAGATATTTCTATCTAAGTTGTGAAGTGGTCTCAGTATCGAATTAAACTATGGGGAAATAAAAACTGGTCCATGGAAATACGGTTTAGTTAATGCGGTAGTCAAACTTTCGAGGTGGTTTTAACAAGAGGTTTTATTGTACGTTAATAAGCAATATGTATCTGTCTTCGGTGTGGTGCTATGCCAATCCAGTAGCCAGTGATGTTGGCACAACCCTTGATTGCAGTTCCCGCAATAGCTCAATCGGTAGCGAGGATGTATGAAGGCTTGTCGATGTCGTCAGGGTGACACGGGTTCGAACCGCAGCCCGGTCTCCTGTGTTTCTGACGGTTGTTTATGTTAAGAAACAGGTACAAAGTTATGTGCAATAAATCCTTTAATAAATTGCAATGGTTAGTAATACGTGTAGTACCTGGAACACTCAATATACGGTCCCTGGTTGTATTTATCAAACGAGATGTCAAACTTTTATTTCAAGACAATTGCTGCAAATATTTCTGAACCGAAGTAATTGCACTGAGAAACACGAGAAGTAATATCAAATTCTTTATTAGCCTGGTAAATGTTATACATATGACGCTGGTAAACATGTCTATAAAGAACGATAACATGTCCGGCGAATTTATTTAAAATGCACTTGTATACAGTACTGCCTTTTAGTGAGTTCGATATGAAAATGTATTGACCTTGGAAAAGGCGATATCGCCCGAGTGCGTGAAACAGTGTACATATCAAATTTAACTTTTATTGTATATAAGCTATTACAATTTTGCGAATATCATTGCGTAAAAATAAGTCAAAATGTTTTGGCAATTACCTGTGAAAAAGTATTTTACTTACCAGCATCAATTAGCGCATCAATCAGTTTGTTGTAATATTGAATCCCTGCTTCATTTATGTTGTCTTTTGTACCATTTGGCATCAGTCTGGTCCAAGCGATAGAAAATCGGTAGTATTTTGTCTGTAAAAATAAAACAGCATAAATTAGATCTTAATAATATGACCACCATTAGTTTTGAAGTGAGTTGGTCATAAATGTGAGATTGTCTGTTTGTCGAGTGAAAACGTGGAAACAACTGGTCCATGAAAATACGGTCTCATTAATGAGGCGGTCTTTGTGTGAAATTTACTTAAATCTCCGCTAGTAATGTGATACTATTTTGGCACACCGCTCACCATTTGTTCGACAGTTTTGAGTGTGACCAATAGTGATGAGAGTTTTATATTCCATTGACGTATGGCGTATATTGCATATCAGTATGCTATAATTTATAGTAATAATTTAGTGAACATTAACTAACATCAATTACAAAATGAACTAGCTATTTATTCGAAACAGTTTTAACGAATTATGATTTCCTCAAAAAGTTTATGCTTGCCCCTAATGCTTTGAGAATCTTCACATCCTCTTCATACTTATGATAGCTGTCACATGCAACATTTCCATTGTCATTATTCAGTATCCCACCTGGAGTATTGGCGTGAACATCCCATATACTGACACCTTTGCCTGAAATAAGCGGATGTGCAGAGCTCATCAACGTCGGCTTTCAAGTGAAATGAAGAGCATTATGATTAATGTTTTATGTTCAAGTTTAAGTCCGACTGTTAAAGATAAGAGCATGTTTAAATGATGTCCGAAAGGATTATCATGATCGAATGGGGTTCGAATACAATACCGCATGGCAACTAGGTGGAGCGATCGACAACTCAGCCATACGACTACTGCCCACCTTTGAATACATACTTTCATTTACGAGGGGTGATCGAGATGTTCGTCGATTTTTCTTATAACTTTAACAATGGTGAATGATAACTGGTATAAAATACATTTCCTGAAAGTATAATATTGCGCTAATCTAGTGATATATACCAACACACAATTAATTAACATCCACAATAAACAAGATCATCACTGGCTACCCGAGGCACGTCAACGTCAGTGTGACTACTGACGACGTTTGAAATAAATTGTCTCCATTCACGCACACGTTTCTCATGTCTCCGTACTCACAATAAACGTTGAAAAAAATGAATGATTTTCGACATGCTATGGGCAGCCATTTATGGGTTGCCTTGGATACCCACCATTACGTGAATGACGACATTACATCTGAGCATTTTGTTCTATTTCTAATATGTCAGTGAATATTGCTTGCTAAAGTTGAAGAGGTTGAATAAGCTATACTGGAGTTAGAAGAAAAGGCCACGAACATCCATTTCCACCTCGTAGATAGACTTAGTCACATGTTATAAAGTACTGACTGCGTACATACGTTAGCATTTTCACGCATATACCTTGTGCTACACTCAAACACAGGACTAAGAAGAACTCCCTCAAGCTTATACGAATGTAAAAATTGCATCGAACAATCTCTGTTATATTTTTGTGAAGCACACCATGCATTGCCATCCGTCTACAATGACCAACTACCAACACATAAGATCGCAGTTGCTTTTTTTGAAGTTGTCTTTACAGAAATAATATGAAGATATTTATGAGTATCATCAAGGCATACCATCCTCATTCCAACCACCTTCGATCTGATAAGCGGAAGTTGCTGAACTCCAGGCGAAATCTTCCGGAAAGTCGTCATAGTAAATACCTTCCTGGTGGGAAATGGGGCCACTGGGAAACCCTCCGGGGCCATTGAATCCTCGTTCAAACCCATTATCTTTTATTATCTAAAATTCACATAAATACGGTTTCATGAAATATGACTAAATGTCATGTATTACTATACATAGTAACTTGAATGGTGAAATTTAGTATCTCGCCACGTCGGCGGATCAATCAAAGAATATTCAAATAGCTTAACATTCATCAAGAGAGATTACTCTGAGATATATGTGCTGAAAATATAGGATGCAATTCATACTTGAGTTATCGGAACATTTCTAACCATTCACCCATACCGGTATGTAGCTGTTGATATAAATGGTGAAAACTGTACGTTGTTTACCTACCAGTTGGTAAAACACTGACGAAGCTTTTCTTTTCCTTTGGTAAGTCCCTGGTTCTAGTGTGTACATGCCTGTATAGGAGGGGTCGTCTACAGGGGACGGTATATCATCAACTAAGGAACTGACGCTGAAACCTTTCACATTACCCAAACTGTCACTCAAAATTCCTGAAATAAAGTCAATCCAGTAAGTTTAAAAAATACGCGTATGGCAGAATGCATGTTATACCGTGGGATACGAGAAAACGGACTAGTAGTGCATGTAGATAGATATATATTTTTGCTAAGAGATTTGATATAACATATATCACTTTTAAATAATGGTATATAATTTTCTTGCTAGATGTGCACATGGATAAAATTGTGCACATGGATTAAATGGCATTACAACGAAATATATACTATATCCCAAGCATAATTTCCTAAAATCAATAATGAAAGTAAGAATAATTGGTCTTCTGTATAATTACATTCTGAGCGAAAATAAACACACAAGTAACAGTAAGGCGCTTTAGACAGTTAATGCAAAATGACACCTGAATATAATAGTTGTGTTTTTAATGGCTTTAAGTGTAGGCATATACACGATAGTATGCATACCTTTCAAAACTTCGTTGGAATGTTCACGTATCCATTCAACCCTTGTTTTATCCTGGACAGCATTAGTAAGGTCCGTTACTCCAGTATCAGTAACGTAAATGTCAACTGCTTCATAATCGGTACTCAGCTTATTGAGCAATCTCCTGAGACCTTGTGGAAACATGTACGTGATCGGCTCGTCTCTTCTAAAAATGATTATTAAGCATATTATATTCCCAGCAGCAAGGATTTATATAGTTTTATGTTTAAATGTTCATGTGTCAAGTGTTACACGAAAATTACTGTTCGCTACACTGAAAAGACATATTAAAAAAACGATATAATACATTTGCGTGCTGCACAATACACATCCAAGCATGGTATAAACGTGTATCAAACTTTCGTGTTTATTCACACATGACCGATCTTATAGTGAAGCCTGATTCTGGTGTTTCTGGGGAGGAGTGGGGATCACTGGCTCTTTGGTATTGGTGCACATACAGAAGCCAGCATGAACTGTGTAACTCATTTACGGTTACTGTATTGTTGTAACTGTTGAACATAAACTATGACAGGTGCAAAATCGTATAAATAATACAAAGAAAATAGCGAACTACAAATGTAGTATAAATGAATCAGTGATAATATTTCAATTAAAAAGTATTGTCATTATATTGTGCATCTCTTATAGACAAAAAAGTGTCTATTGTCTTTTAAAACACAACTTGCGCATGCGCGGATGGAAATAACTGGCAACTCGGTCTACGCTGGTTATGATTATGATACCAATAATGAGTATGAAGTATACAAGAGGAGTAACTCCTCATAGAATTAAGATTTATCAATCTTATAGAAATCGTTTATCAACCACTTGTAGCATTTGAATCATATATACGTGTCCATATTATCACAAATATTATACCGTATCCACTGTGGATTGTCAGATAGGACAAAGCCTTGTGTATTGATGGCGTCTCTCGTCACCAAATATGAATGTTGATATATCAACCCAATGAAATCTGTAGAATCTGTTAAATACATAAATCACATATGATAAACAAATAAACAGGTAAAGGGTGAAGTATTTATTATCGTGTCTTTACTATTTTAAAGGGTCAGCCATTTTTTATTGATGAGACCCATTTTTTCAAAGCTCAATTACCTCCCGATTTCTATCCTTTAATGCCAAGCACTAGTGTGGTAGGCATACGATAACCGTTCTTCAACTCCTATTGGGATTCGAAGCTGCGACCTCCCACTCCCAAGTCGGATGCCTTAAACACTCGGCGAAAATTATATAAAAGTGTGTGTAATTAAATGGCTGAATGGTAAAACAGCAAAACTCAAGAGCTGTTGAAATCCCAGGAGATTTGAAAACCTTCATCATGTACTCTCCTCTTTATTTCCATATCTCTGCTGATGCGATATCAATACATACTTCAGAAAGAGAGTAAGATGTAACACTACATCGGAATTTTTATATGCATCGCCATTACAAAGATGTCGATGTGAGCGTTGTTGTTGTTGTTTTTACTGATGGTAGATGTACGCTTAGCGTATTTTAGTGCATAAAATGGTGAACATGATTGTAAAAAATAGTCAAAATGGATCCGAGGTTTTCTCCAATAAGTCAATATGTATTTGTACATTACACTTATCATTTTGATGATTGATCTGCAATTCATGACAAATATGTAGCCGAGTTCTAGTGTTTATGTACTGTTTACTTCAAAGTGTCGTAGTAAATTATACAGCTTTCATTCGAGCAATGGATCTTAAAATGCAAGTTTTTTAATGTATACTTAGTGTGTGCAAATATCACATCAAACATTTTTAGGACGTGATGATGATTTATTAGTCCCTTTGATCAAATCTGATGGATTTAAACAGGTTATTTATCAACTTCAGTGATTTACACAGCGTATATGTGTCCTTGACGCTAACCGAATTTCGTCGATGTTTCTGTCTATAGCAATGCATATTTACAACGAACGCAAATATGCGTTAATATTTGGAACGCGGCATGAAACGATGACTTCAAGTTGGATTGCTGTATAGCGTTATGTTGCTATGTGCAACGAATGTTCCACATAGGCACCCTGAGGCTTTGTATATTTATTTATCACTACTTGTAACAGTCAATACGTAATCAGTAAATCGTAACAGAACTTATATAGGACAAAATATTCGATTATTTATTTCACAAAGACTACGAATGTTCATTGTAAAGTTGTCAGTTTCAGCTTAAGTGAGTAGAGATAATTACTTAGCAAACTGTTTGTCTCTGCCTGTGAAAATTGTGGTAAGTTGCCCACACGTTGTTTCACCCAGACGGGATAATCCCCTGTCGACAGTAGGGGATCCAAAACCATTCCAGCGTCAAAGTCATAGGCGTGGCTCAATGTCTCGTTGATACTGGCTTCGTCAGGATACATAGGCTCGAACCAAGAACCTCGAACATCAAGTCCCATCTCACCTAGATTGATAAAATATGTCACAGATAGAATTACAACGAACAAAATGTCAGCAGTCAGAGGACGCTCCATACCTGTGTGTTATATACAGTAAAACCTCACTTAAAGACCGACTCAATTATAAGACCATCTCAATATTAAGAACATAATTTTCAAGTCCATTTTCACTGTTTTACTCCTTATTCAACCTCAATATTAAGACCACCTCAATAAGAAGACAAGTTTTCAACGGTCATATCATCGAGGTTTTATTGTACATGTATAGCAAACGTCAAGAGCATACAATGATTCTACATTAATTAATTTTAGAAATTGTGCATTGTTGGACAAATGATAATGAATGACCTAAGTAGTCACACAAGGTATAGTTTTAAACCATTAACTGCTCACTTGCTCTTACATACATACCAGTGTACTTGGCTTCTCTGTACGCATTGTATATACAGGAATGTACCAGTAACATATTGTGTATGGCATTATAAAAACTCTCTTCACGCTCATACTGGTATATATCCCTGGCAACAGTGACAGGGTCCGATATTGTACTCCACCTTACAACCTGTAGGAAATGAATGAACATATAACAAAACAAAGAGTATTTGAGAGCATGTACCGGATGTAATCTGTATTATCTGGAGCGGCCCAATTTTGAGCAAAAACCTTTTATCGACAGCAGTATTTGTTTTCTTGTAGTGACAATTTACTGTCAACACACTCAAGAGTAACAACCTCTCAACAACAGGCAATGTAAGCGTCTTCTAGGAATGTTGCTCTGGAGTGCTTGCAGTGTAGTGTGATATACACAACTGTTGCAAAGGTCAATCTTATGTTCTTGTAATATATCAACCATTTACTTATCTACTTGGAATATACCATTGAGCATTAAACTTTAAATTACAAACCAACGGAAGTGAATGTAATATGTGTGTGTTTATTCTATACAACATAGCATCCTCATCCGCGAGTAGACATGTTCCGGTCACACTGAGCACAATGTTGAATTGATATAATCACTATATTATAGTATTAAAACGTAGACTTGGGTAATTTCCCGTTAATATAACATAGAAGACATCATAAAAATCTCTTTCTGAGTTTCCATGGAAATGTGTTTTTATAACACTACCTTTTGTCTAAACCGTGTCAAAATTTGTTTAGCCACATCACATACAGCCGGGACATTCTTTCTTTCTTTCCAACCGCCTCCATTCTGTACAAAGTATACATTCATAGAATCACAATTGGTTTAAATATACTAATATGACTAATTAAACTTGTGGCATTTGTAATTTCCTAAACATTTCGACATCACGTTGTCTTGGAATGTGTATACACTGTTCGTGTAATTAACATCTGTCAACAAAATATGAAAAAACAAAGAAATGTCGAATTTATTAATAAATTAGTTAGAGAATATTCGCATAGTTTAAATACATCTCTATCATTGTTATGTGCTACAAATACATTAACAGCTTCTGTTGTTGTTGATGTTCCATACGCTGTGTTAGTTTACTTCACTTGACAATTCACAATATTCAGCGTAAATTAAACAACACTGTGTGTTTTGGTTGGGTTCATATCCGGGTTTTCTCTGTTCCTCATTTGTTAGTACTTCAGTCATATATACGGCGGTCAGGTGACCTTACCAGTGCTCCTGGGTTACCAACCTGCACTAACCTGTTCCTCCGCAAGCAACTGACAACTTATCCACGTAAGTAAGAGTTCAGAGGTGGAAGACAAGTAGCTTTGGGTGCATTTTCTTCAATAAAATGTTCATGGAAGTATACGACTCGTACAAGTTTCGAACTCACAACCTCTAGAATAGCAATCGAGCGTTCCACCGACTGAGCCATCCGCGTGGGTTATTAAACCTCATTGTAGCCTATCCATTAAAAACATAAGGGTCAGGCGGTCTGCTGAATGGTGTGGCATTTAACCATTTTTGTTGAGACATAATTTGTATAACGTACTCTTACCAACGTGTTAAGTATTTTACCTGTATAGATGCGGGTAAATCTTGTCCAAACAATGTTATATGTGGTTGGATGCCAGCACTTTGTAACTTATCTACCACGGAGGTATACTGTTGTACAATAGTTCCATTGAGGTTTGTGTTGGTACTATCATCAGTTAGTGATGACCAATCCAATGTGAACTTGAACGTTGATACCTGGTATATATAGAATACTAATTATGATACCTAATTGGTCAATCACACGGCGACAATACCTAACGGATTCAGTCGGACCATTTCGTGTGTTCTGGTTCAAGCCGTCGTGCTATTATAGAATATACATGCAACAGTTTGTAATATCGTTTTCAAACTTTGTGTATCCATTTGTGTGGACTTGTATTGACAGTCATAGTGTTCTAACAAATGTTATTACACACTGGTAATTTAATATAATATTATTCGTAAAATATACATGCCAAAGTTTGTGTATCCATTTGTGGAACTTGTATTGACAGTTCTGGTGTTATAATAAATTGTATTACTCGCTTGTATCATAAATATTATAACCATTATAATTGTTATAATTGTACCAAATGTTATTACTCGCCTGCAATGCGAAACATGTTATTATTCGCTTGTAAAATATTAAATGTTATAACACACTTATAATTTAAAAAATGGTTTTACACACTTGTAATTAACAAATGTTATTACTCGCTTATAAGTTAACAAATGGTTTTGCACGCATGTAACAAATTACTAGGCACTTGTTATATAAAGGATACATATAGGAGGTAAATAAGCCAACATAAATATCTGTTAGCGATAACCTTGTTGGTTACACAAGAGCTTTGTAGCTCATGTTACTTGTTGATCATATGCATCGTAAATTTTAGCTTCTTATCTTTAATGTTGAAGACGTGCCCAGTTAATGTCTTTAGTGCCGCACATACCCATTTAAATAAAGCCACCTGAGTAAGGAGTGAATTTTAAGAAATAATTTACATTGAATGAATGAGTTCGATATAGTCTACATATGTTTATAGCTAGTAAACAATGTTCATTAAGTTTGCCTGATGAAGAACACGTATTTAATTTAATACGAGACGCGTCGCACACGTTTCGCGTTTGTCTTCGTTTTTCCTCATTACAACAGCGTACATAATTTTGACAGTGAAACATAAATAACGCATATTATCTTGTAAATGTTTGAGATACAAAATACAGTAAAGTTGCAATTCATCGTGTCTTAATCTTAAAAATTTTCTTTGGAAACACATAAAACTGAGTCATATATTTACTAGTCAAAAGAGCTTATTCGCCATTTTGTATTTCGATAATCTTTACTACCAGTACTTTATTTCAAAGCGTTCAGAAACGATGAACGCGATTTTAACAGACTTATATCGAATCTTTTCGATAGACAATTTGAATAATAAAAGTCACAGATTACTTCAAACAAAATAATCACAAGATGTATCGAGTTGCACTTTAGCAACCATTTGGTATAATACTGGCGGGGTAGCAATTTTGACCAGTATAGAAGGTCGCATGTATGACAGTGAAGAGTCTTGTACAGTATAGAAGGTCGCATGTATGACAGTGAAAAGTCATGTACAGTATAGAAGGTCGCATGTATGACAGTGAAAAGTCATGTACAGTATAGAAGGTCGCATGTATGACAGTGAAGAGTCTTGTACAGTATAGAAGGTCGCATGTATGACAGTGAAGAGTCTTGTACAGTATAGAAGGTCGCATGTATGACAGTGAAAAGTCATGTACAGTATAGAAGGTCGCATGTATGACAGTGAAGAGTCTTGTACAGTATAGAAGGTCGCATGTATGACAGTGAAGAGTCTTGTACAGTATAGAAGGTCGCATGTATGACAGTGAAAAGTCATGTACAGTATAGAAGGTCGCATGTATGACAGTGAAGAGTCTTGTACAGTATAGAAGGTCGCATGTATGACAGTGAAGAGTCTTGTACAGTATAGACGGTCGCATGTATGACAGTGAAGAGTCGTGTACAGTATAGAAGGTCGCATGTATGACAGTGATGAGTCGTGTACAGTATAGACGGTCGCATGTATGACAGTGAAGAGTCTTGTACAGTATAGAAGGTCGCATGTATGACAGTGAAGAGTCTTGTACAGTATAGACGGTCGCATGTATGACAGTGAAGAGTCGTGTACAGTATAGAAGGTCGCATGTATGACAGTGATGAGTCGTGTACAGTATAGACGGTCGCATGTATGACAGTGAAGAGTCGTGTACAGTATAGACGGTCGCATGTATGACAGTGAAGAGTCGTGTACAGTATAGGGATAAACAACGTATTGATAAGCATGGGGGGACGTTGAGCTGAAGATAAGTAAACGGCAGGTGTACAATGACTTGTATTAATATTGTGTAAGCTACCTCAACAAATGTGCGATGTTCAGACTTGTAACTGCTGAAATCTCATCGAATTCCAGTATATCCAGTGTTAAATAGGATTTGCTGATCAAATAAACGATTTAATTTTGTGTATCAGTGTTAGATTACAGAAGTGCGGGTCTTTCGATAATTTATCTTTAATTATTTGTTATGAGGCAGAAATCGAATTCTCAAGTCCAAATTGTAACATCAACTTATCACATGTAAAAATTTACAATTTTTTATCAGAGCCGGGGCAAACAGTCATATTTCGAAAACATCACGTTGCGCCGTCCAATTTGCTAATATTGTTTTATTCATAAGCCTCGCAATCCTAGTTTAGTCATAAGACAATGATGAAATTATGAATTGTTATTTTTCCGACCACTTCACGTCAGAGATCTTTGATACACGTGACTGACTTTGATAATGGCATACTCGCTGAAGTAAATTAGTGGATGTTACATTTTTAATCAAGTTTTTACATCATTTTAACGCTTTTTCAGTTATATACGGTGGTCAGTTGACTTAGCAAGTCTTCATGGAACTACTTAGCGACCAGTACTGACTTGCCATTCCGTTAGCACTTGAGAACTTCCCGTTACGAAGCAGACGTGGAGGACAAATGACCGCAGCCAAATGTCACGGAAGGACCTGACCTGCCCAACCCGGACCTCCTGGATAATAGCCTAGCGCCTTAACTACTGAGCTAACCGCGTGGACTCAGTGGATGTTACAATGAGGAGGATTATAGCTGGTCTAGATCAAATCCTTATTTTCTAGTTACTTCTCTAATCCGGGCGTTACTGCACGCCCCCAAAGTCTGTTATCCTTGTGAAGTTGTAAAGTAAATCGTAATGTTATTACCCCAAGTTCCGTAAGACTGCTTATGTCGTCTGCCAATCGTCTGTTGTCTGGAATGAATGATAAACAATACTAGTGTGATGCATGGTTACATAACAGCGTATAAAGTACATTGATTTCAAGCGTTTTGACATCTTTTATATCATTCTAATCTGTTAAAGCAGCGTAACATATTTCCTTCTCTTCACTGACGGTTGTGTGTGCGTTTTAAACCATCCAAATTGCATTCTTTTTAACTCAGCACCCTTCTGTGAAGTCGATATTGACACGAAATAACTCACACTCATAGAAAGAGGGCAAATCATTATGAAGTCACAAAATTGCTAATCAACACAATCACAACAGAAACAAAAAATATTTGCGATCAAAAGGCAACAGGGGAAAAATAAAGATCACGAATTCAAACTTAATAAAATAAAAAAAACAGCAAAAAGGAAGTGTTAAAACATTGTTTATAAAAGAATTACAGCTGGCAATAAACATCCTTGCAACTCAAAAGAAGGTGTCCACTTCTGTACAACAATTTCATACGTACATCAGCATAGATAAATAAGATCGTATAACATTACCAAATTTTTTTTGCTAACCGTTCTTATAAAACGAATGTAACAATTTATGTAGATGCAATAAGTTTATGCTGTTTATACTGTTTGTGTAATGTGAGTGTATATACTGTTTATGTAATGTGAGTTTATATACTGTTTATGTAATGTGAGTTTATATACTGTTTATGTAATGTGAGTGTATATACTGTTTATGTAATGCGAGTGTATATACTGTTTATGTAATGTGAGTGTATATACTGTTTATGTAATGTGAGTGTATATACTGTTTATGTAATGTGAGTGTATATACTGTTTATGTAATGTGAGTTTATATACTGTTTATGTAATGTGAGTGTATATACTGTTTATGTAATGTGAGTGTATATACTGTTTATTTAATGTGAGTTTATATACTGTTTATGTAATGTGAGTGTATATACTGTTTATGTATTGTGAGTGTATATACTGTTTATGTAATGCGAGTGTATATACTGTTTATGTAATGTGAGTGTATATACTGTTTATGTATTGTGAGTGTATATACTGTTTATGTAATGTGAGTTTATATACTGTTAATGTAATGTCAGTTTATATACTGTTTATGTAATGTGAGTGTATATAATGTTTATGTAATGTGAGTGTATATACTGTTTATGTAATGTGAGTGTATATACTGTTTATGCAATGTGAGTTTATATATTGTTTATGTTATGTTAGTGTATATACTGTTTATGTAATGTGAGTGTATATACTGTTTATGTAATGTGAGTTTATATACTGTTTATGTATTGTTAGTGTATATACTGTTTATGTAATGTGAGTTTATATACTGTTTATGAAATGTGAGTTTATATACTGTTTATGTATTGTGAGTTTATATACTGTTTATGTTATGTGAGTGTGTATACTGTTTATGTAATGTGAGTTTATATACTGTTTGTGTAATGTGAGTGTATATACTGTTTATGTATTGTGAGTGTATATACTGTTTGTGTAATGGGAGTGTATATACTGTTTATGTAATGTGAGTTTATATACTGTTTATGTTATGTGAGTGTATATACTGTTTATGTAATGTGAGTTTATATACTGTTTATGTAATGTGAGTGTATATACTGTTTATGTATTGTGAGTTTATATACTGTTTATGTAATGTGAGTGTATATACTGTTTGTGTAATGTGAGTGTATATACTGTTTATGTTATGTGAGTGTATATACTGTTTGTGTAATGTGAGTGTATATACTGTTTATGTTATGTGAGTGTATATACTGTTTGTGTAATGTGAGTGTATATACTGTTTGTGTAATGTGAGTGTATATACTGTTTATGTAATGTGAGTTTATATACTGTTTATGTATTGTGAGTGTATATACTGTTTATGTAATGTGAGTTTATATACTGTTAATGTAATGTCAGTTTATATACTGTTTATGTAATGTGAGTGTATATAATGTTTATGTAATGTGAGTGTATATACTGTTTATGTAATGTGAGTGTATATACTGTTTATGCAATGTGAGTTTATATACTGTTTATGTTATGTTAGTGTATATACTGTTTATGTAATGTGAGTGTATATACTGTTTATGTAATGTGAGTTTATATACTGTTTATGTATTGTTAGTGTATATACTGTTTATGTAATGTGAGTTTATATACTGTTTATGAAATGTGAGTTTATATACTGTTTATGTATTGTGAGTTTATATACTGTTTATGTTATGTGAGTGTGTATACTGTTTATGTAATGTGAGTTTATATACTGTTTGTGTAATGTGAGTGTATATACTGTTTATGTATTGTGAGTGTATATACTGTTTGTGTAATGGGAGTGTATATACTGTTTATGTAATGTGAGTTTATATACTGTTTATGTTATGTGAGTGTATATACTGTTTATGTAATGTGAGTTTATATACTGTTTATGTAATGTGAGTGTATATACTGTTTATGTATTGTGAGTTTATATACTGTTTATGTAATGTGAGTGTATATACTGTTTGTGTAATGTGAGTGTATATACTGTTTATGTTATGTGAGTGTATATACTGTTTGTGTAATGTGAGTGTATATACTGTTTATGTTATGTGAGTGTATATACTGTTTGTGTAATGTGAGTGTATATACTGTTTGTGTAATGTGAGTGTATATACTGTTTATGTAATGTGAGTTTATATACTGTTTATGTAATGTGAGTGTATATACTGTTTATGTATTGTGAGTTTATATACTGTTTATGTGATGTGAGTGTATATACTGTTTGTGTAATGTGAGTGTATATACTGTTTGTGTAATGTAAGTGTATATACTGTTTATGTAATGTGAGTGTATATACTGTTTATGTATTGTGAGTTTATATACTGTTTATGGATTGTGAGTGTATATACTGTTTGTGTAATGTGAGTGTATATACTGTTTATGTATTGTGAGTTTATATACTGTTTGTGTAATGTGAGTGTATATAGTGTTTATGTAATGTGAATGTGTTTGCTGTTTATATAATGTGAATGTATATACTGTTTATGTAATGTGAGTGTTTATACTGTTTATGTAATGTGTGTGTATATTCTGTTTATGTAATGTGAGTTTATTTACCGTTTTCTGTAATGTGAGTGAAATATAGAAAGTGAGCATAACTGTTTATGTACCGTTTTATGTAATGTTGGTGAAATGTTGAAACTGTTTAAAAGAAAAGAGAAGAAATGAATTGGTTGTGGTGGCCTTTTTGACAAATGAGACAATTTTTGTTTCATTTCAGAGACAGACACATGCAATACCATACGCATCTAGCAAAGTGTATTAAAGCGGAGAGTATGGATTCAAATGTCATAATATTTCAAATGTAGTGAAATAAGTAATATCTTCGTACGAAGGATGACATTCATTATCAACAAAGTAAAATGTTTATATGTACAATAATTACATACTAAAATGTAATGTCACATTAAATCCTTAAATTGACATAAAACATTTGTATTCGTGAAATACAATATCATGTGGAGATATTAAGACGTACCATATCAAGTCAGGACGACAACACAGTAAACATCGTATGTAAGCGAACTATGCCATGAATGCCTCATGTACCGGCTAGAAATAAAACTTGTATTCGAAACAGATTCTCTGCTAGCGTCATTGTCTTCTTCACTACACGTCTCTTTTTTCCGTCTCATTTTCTTTATATCTCATTTCCTTCCTTTCTGTCTCTCCACCCCTTGTCCTTGGTAATGTTAATTTCTTCCCTCCATCCTCACAGCCGTCAACCCACTTTTCCTAACTCATTCAATCTCCCGCTCTGTCCCTCTAAGTAACCACCCCGTCTATCCGCTCGTTATCTCTTACATTGTCTTGACCGTCTCTCTCACCCTCTATGTCTCTCCCTCCCTCTCTCTCAACACTGTCCTCTCGACAGTTAAGTTCGTAATAAATACTTTCGAACTCAAAAACTTCACCAGCTCTATACATTTACCTTTTGCAGTTACCGCTGCACATTGCATAATTGTTCAACAAGTTGGCAGTGATAAATTTGTGTTTGACAGGTTTGCTGTGATAAATGAGTTCACATATTTGAAAACAAAAATAATGTCTATACAAGCACTTTGTTTATGTACAATTCTTTGATCGGCTTTTTGGAAAGAGGCGAATTATAAATGTGCGAAAATGTTGATATTTCTGCTTCGTCCCACTTCACGTATTTTGCCAAGATGCACGTACACATTATTAATTAATAAGCGATGTTTGATGATTAAGGGGAGAAACACCGAACTGCTAAGCCGGAGATACATACATGTATTATTAATTAATCAGCGATGATTGACGGTTTAGGGTTGGAACACCGAACTCCTTACGCGGAGGCCTGAGGTTCGAATCTTGATTCTTCCGCGGTTTCAATCCCTGAATTAGCATGGATAGTGTTAACAACGCAATAAGCAGTCATCGAAAGTAAGTTATATTGATTTACAATCAATGCAAAATAAATAAGTTTAAACTGAATTAAATACATGTAATACGTTATATTTAATGCATTTACAATGTGCATTTTTAGTATTTTTACAATATGCAATACTAGGTGATAAATCGTTATCTGATTACAAAATAATATCGCATCTCGTTTCTTTTCCCCATCAAAATCGTTTGCTTTGATATGTTCAGCGAATTTAACATTTTGACTAGCTAAATTAAAGTGCTTATTATATCAAATTATTAGGGCATAACCAGTCGCTGAGGTGTTTAGAAAGTGTTAACTTGTACAACTCAATGACAAGCAATCGATTAACCTTGAGTTTGTATGTTTTAATGGAGTTTTAAGTTTTATGGAGCCGAACAAACATTTAATGAATGTTATCTCAAACCTAGATTGCAAAAACTATACATTTCATGGTTGCATCAGAATATACATATATAATGACTATAATTTAGACAAATAGAGACATAGACATTTACCATCATAATCCTGAGTTGATCCAGCAGTATACGCCGATGTTGTCACGCCCCATTGGAAGTTATCCGGAAAGTGTTCAAACAAAAACGCATCATCTGCTTCAGAAAATGTCACAAAAATCAACAAAAATGCAATTTTCATATCAATCGCCATTATCCATTTGGCAAATTATTTGCGTATAATTGCCACCAGATGAAACACGTATATCAGACAGGACTTGTAAACATACGTAATCCGTTATCAGTTGTTAACAATATTTTAAAATTCGGGCAAGCGATATTCAATGTTAAGACTTAGTTTGCCGCGGATCTCACGTTGAGAAAGCTATTCTCAGTCCCACGTGATACGCATTCGGAATGATGTTCTTCATAGGCGTTTTTTTCACCGACGAAACAGAAATTACTGATAACCATCAACCACAAATGTACTGGTTTTGCGCTATATATAGAGAGACCTTACCATTATGAGGCTTTTAACCTTGACAACGCTTATATTCTTTGTCAAAAGTCCATAGTCCATAATACCGTTTACCCGAATTCAACTACATTTACTTAAAGTGGCTGCTAAACACATAGCTAGTGACTATCAAAAGCAGTTTCGTTACAATGCATACTCGATGCTCTGAAACTACACATGTTAACAATACAAGAAACAGCATTGTCTAACATGGAAACACGTCACTGGTGTTATACATTCTTTCTAACTTGCGTAATGTCATTAGTTTCCATACCTTACATTTCCTATGCAGACATCATTTCAGCACGACTAAGTACTCATGATTATTTCGATGAGGTGTGTCTCTTCGTACCAGCCAAGGCTAGGAATTCCTGGCTATATGCGATGGATATATCATGTATCTTTTTATGTTTCAACGTAAGTGCACGTTTTACAGCTGCAGTCGCAGGATTACACTTGTTTCTCATGGTATTACAGACCAAGTTGTCCTCTATCAAGACCTAACAATCTATATTACCTTTGTTGCGTTTTGATTAATAGCACTTTAATAATATTTAAGTTATATATAGGGTGGCCATTTTGCATGTTTAGCTAATCAGCCAACATTGATTACCCACTCGGGTCTGAGGTTAAAACTCTGAGTTTGGAGACCAGTTGCAAATCTTAAGCATCAAATTGGATGTGTACTTTGTATTAAAAGTATCCAATGAGGAGGATTTTTTGTCGTTAGCCAAATTATTATGGACAACATGCGCTTTGTCAGGTTTAGAACTTACAACTTCCAGACTATCAATTGTTCTAAATGTTGGACCTACATGTACTATCAATGCACTTGTTATCGTTGCTAATTTATGTTCAGGATTTTATAAGATAGAATATGACAAATGATGCCTATATTTCACACATTTTCGATAGTTTCGGATGTTATCTGTCTAGATACTGTAATATTTAGGTCATGTACTCGTACATCACCATGTTCAGAATGTACTGCATGGCATCATTATTACAAAATTTATGTTGCTCAAAATATCTCTGTCTGTCTTGTGTTTACTGATTGCAAGTTTGCTATGATAGTACACATGCGACATGCACATGATCTAAAGATTAATGTCTGTCGACGAATCACGTTAAGCAAATCCAAAAAACGGTTAGCCACAATTAAAAAATACCATAGAACTGAGAAAAACTAATAAAATGTGCGTTCCGAAGGCTGTTTGGTTTTCTCTGATTATAATGTATAAACTTTTACAGCGCTGCCAATATAGCTTACAAGCATAAAATGAAGCATTATCTGATGAACTCTGGTTAACAGGGTGCTTTCATTCACTAGCAAAATTAATCTGCAGCAATTGGTGTCCGATACAACGTTAGAATGACTGGTTCTAATCCTTACTACTTCTCATTGCATTAGCAACTGCACCAAATGGGCATTTCTGTTCGGAAGTCTGTGAGGAGCTCGGTGAGTAGTTGTGTGTACCCAATGTATGCCTGGGTATAGTACATTGTTCTACTGACGTGAGAAACCAAGTCTGACCGCAACTATTTGACCTTTGACAAATTCGATTTTCTTACAAGTATTGTCTTAAACGACTAGTGGTGGGTTTATATACTTTTCTGAGAGTTGTGAAAGTCACTTGTTTGAAAGTTTAGTTTGATAAATCACTAACAGATAATGATAAATATTAAACTTTTAAGCTATTTTATGCAAACCCTTCAGGGGAGACAATTACGGGATTATATTCTCGCATTGTTAGTTTCTTTCAGAAAAAGGTAAGGACGTACATCCTTCTGTTGTAATTTAGGATCAGAGTTTGTGTGACACATCAAATATTACATTACTCAGACATAACGTTATACATTAAAATTTCACCTATGCATTAACTCGTATATAAAAAGTGACCTGACCCTATTTGCCCATACCCACATTGCTTCAGATAGGTTAAAGTTGTTGTAAAGTAGAGTGATATAATGTCCTAAATATTCAACTAACTATGTAAGGATTTAACAACTTACAGTTCACAGTTACCAAGATATAAGGAGGGAATGTTATCAAACGTCTCTGACATCATTATTAACAATATTATGATTGATCCTGTCACTTGCTGTAATTTCGACCCGATAACAGGGTGTCTGATATTTTTTGCTTTATCAGGTCACTTGGCCACATGACTTTTATCTCACGTCACATGACCACGTGACTAGCCGGACTATTTTTAGTTAAGTATCGCGATGTAATCATTTTTCCAGACTTACTTAAAACAATGAATTTTTCAATTGAATACTATAACACTTTTCATATTTTTTGTAAAATCCATACAATAAAATGTTAATTTCCCCAAAATTGTTCTATTTCATTTAAGCGGTGTTTAATCTTATCCGTTATTAGACAAACCACGATTTCATCGATTTGTGCCTAAAATTCCTTTGCAATCGTAAATGACACTGACAGACTGAATCCACAGATTAATTCCTTGTTTTCTAGTGCAGTTTTAAATGAAATAGATGTAAATATCACTTTTTTCACGTGTTCTGTGGCGCTTGACATTTCTCATCATTTGTAAACAAACCGTGGGAAATTGCATATGAACTAATTGTAAGTTTTGACTCTTACTAAATTGTTGCAAATTCTTAGATTTGTTATTGATTTTTTTTAATGCTCATCAGATGTTTGCAAACGCAGATAAATTCATATTGCCACTAAAATGTGTCAGACTCATGAGAACTATTTCTCTCGGCGTAAGGTGCTAACCACACTTATATTCAATACGTCACAAGTTATTCAATACGTCACAAAATTAGATACGTCACAATTTAGAATTAAAGGTATTTCCCCCTTACTTAACACAATAAGTGACAGGATAAATAGAATAATAGGTTAGTGACGTGATAAATTCCTACGCCTTGAGTGATAAACTTTCTCATTCCACGTCACTAACCTATTATTCTCTATATAATGTCCTAAATATTCAACTAACTATTGAATAAGACTTAAGTCAGCAGTTTTACACAGGTCCTTGTTGTTTGTATTACCTTTTTATATTCCTCCACAATGTGGTGCTGTTCATTCAGTGATTCATGTACAATGTAGCCATATTAAATATAATTATTCAACATTACAATTCAAATTAATTAAAGTAATAAACAACGATATATAGCTTGTGTGCACCTGAAGAAGTTTTACTCGTAAAAGTAAAATAATATTATGTGCCCTGTGTTTTAATTTTATGAATGATATTTTTTTAAAACAAGTGTCAATCAACTATCAGTATGAATTGCAACCTTCTCTCCAGAACGGCCAGAACTGAACCACAACTTCTCTATGACAGCAATATCAAATTTTCCTGAAGTAAGAATGCATCTATCAATTAAACCTCTCTAGAGTAACAACCTCTCAACAACCGCCACAATCGGCGTCTTCCCAAAGTGTTGCTATGAAGAAGTTGTATAGGGTCAGTATAATGGAATACTGTAATGTAATTCTGAAACATTTATACAATGTTTAAGGCTATTATTGGATTCACGTATGCACAACCCGGCCCTTGAGGTCCTAGACAACAGTTCATGTACGACAGTATTCGATATAAACTGAAACATGTGAATATAAAGCCTCTTGAGTATTCCGAACATGAACAACTGTCGTATTCATGTGTTCCCTAACAGCGGGACACTTTAATTTGAGATGTGTTATCTTTTTGAAATAAATTATTCTAAATCGGTGGGATTTATTAACTTATGAGATTGTTTATGACCCAATGCAATGAATAGTTTCGTCTCTAGCATAGTTGATAGGAATATTTACACAGACGCTGTAAAGATCTCAATCATTGGCATACAGCAGTTACCAAAATATTCTCACGTTTTCATTTTCGTGTAACGATTCGTGTGTGTGTATATGATTTTCCCCGATTGTATGGAAATGTGTTTATAACTTTTTGCTTATGATTAGTTTTAATATACTTTAAAATACACGGAATGGCAGTTACTGTACTAACCGTGTGTCTAGTGTTGTTGGCATGTTTGCCGTATTCGGCTGCTACGTTTGGAGATGTGTTTGCATGGGGCGTGTCGTCGTCGGCGTACCAGACAGAGGGTGCTTGGGACGCAGACGGTTAGACATTTTTACAGTATTTTATTAACATATAGATGCATACATGTATAATAAGGTAAAACATAAATTAAAATATGTGACACTGCTGAATTTGTACATGTACTTGATCTTGTTATTACGAGTAGTTCGTGTGTGTTGCTGACTCGGCAGGAAAGGTGCTTGTTATGTGCGAACACGATGGTTCAATGACTTTGTGATGTCTGGTTGAGTTTTGTTAAGTCGGAAGCCGGTTTAAACTTGGTTATGATTTGTATTTTTCTAAACTCTGAGGCATGAATTCATAGTGAGAGATGAAAATACAACATAATTCGCTGAGATATTGATTTTTACCCAAACGTAAAATATCATATAGTTTGTATGTCATATCTACAACATACGGACGTTCAGGTCACGACTGTCGATTTAAAAGTATATGAAGTTGAGAATAATGTTATTGTGTCCAAATTGTCTTTTTGTCGATATTTTGCAAAACGTGTTTTCATTGGTACGTAAATGAAAAACGTACAATTGGAAGATAATTATCAATTGTAGAACCTCAGTCAGAGTATTGCTCTTGAAGTTCTGACATGGGTAACCAGTTACCAACCAAGTTTTAGGTAATCGTTGTTGAAAATGACACAATTCAACAGCTAGGCGGCAAACAATGTGATTGCCAAATCGAAACTCGGACTGGTTACACACTTGGACTGAAGTTATTACAGCTAGAACTGATTGTCTGCAACCAGTGCTGTGTTTGGAGAAGTTGTCAAGCATTGCGCAATTTGAAAAAAATAATGTTTGAACAGGTTTACAACGCAGAAACACCGGTTCAATAAATTAAACGCTAGGGGACGTTAATCTCAGCACAACAAGGACATATCAAACAATATTGACCATAACTGAATATTTATAATCTTATAATGAAATGGAGCATGAAATACCATGTTCAAACCGCACAACCATCCTGATAGTAAAAGGAGACATGAACATAATAAACATACATCAAGGGGACTATCAATATTTCAGATGCGACCTGTTTATATTGTAGGGAAGGGACCGAGTATATGGGACGAATTTACTCATGCTAGAGGTGGTGACAATGGTGACGACTCGGCGGACGGATACAAAAGACAAATGGAACATCTATCACATCTAGTAGAACTTAAAGTCAGTGAACAATGTTTAATACTGGGTTGTGAACAAATATTATAAGTATAACAGTAAATGGGAACTTGCTGTATTATCTTATCAACATTTAAAGACACATTTATTGGTAACAGAAATGTGTTGATATTTGCATTGTACTTTTATTATTAATCATTTTTCATTACATAAATTGCTACTACATTTGTCTTCCTAGAATTGTTACATACGTTGCTAGTAAGATTATAAACGTACACTCTTTCTTATCATGAATGCAGGATTAAATATCAACATACAGCCGACTTTTGACAAGCCAGATCCGTAAAACACATTCTACAGTCGGCCCTCGTTCATTTGAAATCATCGGGTCCGAAATTTTATTTCGAATAATACTCGAATAACCACCAGTTTCAAATCGATGTGTCTAAGAAGATACATCAGAACCTGACATTTATTTAGGATGATACCCAGTATTGGATTGGAAGGTTGTCGAATACACGAGGTCCGACTGTATATACATTATACATGTTGCATGAGAGGACTATACTTCGTCTGATTCTATATTCTGTTATCAAGTTTCATACAGCAACTAAATGTCTGACATTGCAGGTGACAAATTACAGATTTTCTATTTCCTGGTCCAGAGTTTTACCTACTGGTTCCACTAATAGTAGAAATGATGCCGCGATTCAAACCTACAAAGAATTAGTTAGTGAGTTGAAGAAACGCGGGATAGAACCTGTGGTGACCCTATATGACCATGATCTACCCCAAGCTTTGCAGGATAGTGGAGGATGGAAAGTGTCGTCTACTGTACAAGCATTTGAAGACTATGCCACCTTGATGTTCACGGAACTTGGTGGTTCGGTAAGTATCAAATTCGTGGTAAAATATTTTTTCCAAACCTCGCAAAGTCTTTACTCCATGCCGCCCACTTAGTGTCGCTGCGTAGCCTCAGAGACATGCGTAATTCGCATCAGTAATTATAAGTTCCTGGCATGGACTCAACTCCTTCAGGCTATGAACAAAGCACTGCATTGATTCTTACATACACGCAATGTAATACTCGCGATTGTCGGCATACATGATAACCCAAACGCAATACGTTCCCCATTGTAAACAAACTTTGTTACTAAGGGATACTATTTCACTTTCTGCAGGTCAAACGTTGGGTTACATTCAATGAACCAAGCATGGAAGCACTGAAAGGGTATGAGGATGGAACATTTGCACCTGGGTTGAAGGAAGGTGCAAACAGCTCATACCTTGTCGCTCATAACATGATACGTGCGCATGCGAAGACGTACAAAGCATATCGGACTTTGTTTAAGTCGGGACAACAAGGTAAAGTTTTTTCAGTACGGATTAGGGCATGTCGTATCACTATCGAATCTAAGAATTATTTGCGTAGTTCACAATTGGTTTAATAACTTAATGATAACGGTGAACAATGGTACTAAATCGTTTCATTTTTACAGATGCTATATATGTGCAATACAATAATGCACGGAATACAAATATTTAGCGGCTATTCACGTGTTTACACAAATAAGTCCTAAGTTCAATGCATCTTCAAAAAGACAACTAAAGAAGTTTCATTGACTTCAAGATTTGCGAGTTAATATCAGTGCAATTATGTGGAAAAGTTTATTGAAAATTTACTACACGCCATTTTATTCAAGATATCAATGCTAACTTGCAAACGACTTAAACCGAAAGTAAACTTGTCATTTAGATAAAATTCTATTTCAGGTCTGGTTGGAATTAATCTAAATTCTGATTGGATGATGCCTGAGAATAGCGCAGCATCCCGAGCTATGGCCTTCTCCATTGGTTGGTTTGCAGATCCTATATTTGGAAACGGAGATTATCCGACAGAAATGACGTCCTCCATTGGAAGAGATAGACTGCCAACCTTCACACCAGCTGAAATAACAATGAATAACGGTACTGAAAGGCTCATTACACAAATAACTGAAATATAAAAATTGCGAAAATTGAGAAACCATCTACAATACAGCCATGCTAAACCATAGAGCTTTCCTAAGAGTACTACTCATGTGTTATGTTTATTAACATATCGCAGTTCACGTAAAACAAGACAATATTAGTAGGCCTATATATAATATACAAAATAACAATACAATGACTAAAAGGCAATAGCGATAAGAAAACCAATGCATCATGCGCAAGAAACACAATTGTACAAAACATATATACATGTTATACATAAATATTGCGGAAGAAGATATAATATTCTAATGTTATGGTTAAAGTACCTATACAAGAAAAACATGCTGTCTTCGGATATTTCTTGTCTGGTACTTATTTAATTTACAAATAATTTCTTTAATGAGCACACACAGTTTCCTAGTTTTTATAAGGCTATTAAAGTCTTGGTCCACGAGTAATTGAAATTTTAATACTCACAGCTGATATAAGCAGAAATGGCTTGTTTTGTTTCTATTTTACTATAAAACATTTTTTTAAATCCATAACCGATCAACAACAGCTTAGCTCATACCTTTGTATTCTTGGTACAGAGAGCTTCCTTCCTAAAGAACCTTGCAACCATACACAAACTGAAATACAACTCTTTTCCTTTCATTATCATAAATTATTAAAATCATCACAAAACAGTTTAACTACACAAATTAATAAAAATCTCTTCCATCAACACATAATACGTCAAAGTTTTTTTTGTGAATTACAGGTTCAAGCGATTTTTTCGGTATCACATACGGTAAATCCTGGACAGTGAGCGATGCCAGCAGCAATCAATATGTAACTGGGTCATACTTAGAAGATATGGATGTAACAATGTCTCCAAGTCAAGGGTAGGCAGAACTTTGATAGACCCAACAATATAACATTGTTCTAATTTACTTATGGCAGTGGGGGGTATTTACTGGCTTAGTTTCGTGTATAACTTAGAAATATTCTCGCAATCAAGAGACGATACAATACAGCCAATAAGTTTCTACAAATGTACGATTTCCAACCTCTTCTTTAAGTGGCGTCATTTCCAGAAAACGTCGCGTGTGATGTCACCATGTACTGACAGTGAGGAATATAAGTTGCCCTATATGGCAATATGAAAACGAAGTGACCATATGGAGTAAATGTTGTTCCTGCTTGCAAATAGTGACTTCACATGTTGCGTTTTCTTGAAATGACGTCACTTACAGAAGAGGTTGTAAATCCAATAGCAATTGCTAAAATGAAAATGAGTACGCTTTATTAAACGATGATCTATGAAAACGGATCAACAAGCAAACAGGTTATCCATTAACAAATACTCACCTGGACTGGAAAGTGGTTTGTGTTGGATTGAAAAGTAGAATAAAGTACTTGATTTAGAACTAGAATTTTAGCGAAGGGAATGCCAAATAACATACATTTATCTACCATAACTGGTAAATGTATTCCAAATTGATCCTTATTTGAAATTGACGTTACCACATACATTACAACTTTTTACTTGCTTAAAGGTCGATAGAAACGGATTTGAGAGCTTTGTTAAAGTGGCTGAAGACGAAATACAATAATCCAGAGATATACGTGTTCGATGGTGGCTATGGAGACTGTGGTACTCTCTATGATGAAGACAGGATTCAGTACATGAAGAAAACAATGGTGGCGCTCAGAAATTGTGAGTCATTGTCAGTTTTCATAACTAATCAATTATACTAGTTTGCATGGATCAATGGCATTTATTCCACGTGCTATTCGAATAGTTTCCCGTCGCTTTGTGTGCGAAATGTCGTTTTATTTCTCCATGAATTTATGTGAATATTTGTTCACGACTGTTCATGTGAATCTCTATAATAGTATCGTGAAAGTTCTGCGCTATGATTGTCTGGTGTTTATGTTTCTACCTCATCGCTTTTGCAAGTGCCTGCATTATGGCCATGGTGCGAGTGCCTGCATTATGACCATGGTGTGAGTGCCTGCATTATGACCATGGTGTGAGTGCCTGCATTATGACCATGGTGTGAGTGCCTGCATTATGACCATGGTGTGAGTGCCTGCATTATGACCATGGTGTGAGTGCCTGCATTATGACCATGGTGTGAGTGCCTGCATTATGACCATGGTGTAAGTGCCTGCATTATGACCATGGTGTGAGTGCCTGCATTATGACCATGGTGTGAGTAAGAAGAACAAATGTATGAAGACTCAACACTTATTTTGACGATAGCGAAAATGGGAAATATTGACGCAAGGTCAGACCTCTGGCGCCGATGTAACACAATGAATTTCAACATAAATTATCCACAATGGCATCAATCTATCATGCTTATAGTTAATTATGGTGTTTTAATTAAGATCTGGTTTGATGTTTTAGCAATTAACGAAGACAAAGTAAGACTTGGAGGTTATTTCGCTGCACAGTTATTGGACGGGTTTGATTGGACGGATGGTTACAAGGTTAAATTTGGACTATATCATGTGGAATTTGGAAACAAAGAACGAATACAAAAAGCTTCAGCGCGTTATTACATGGCACTGATACAGCACCATGGTGATGAATTCTCGTACCCAACACATTTCGTACCAGACAGTAAGTTTTATGTGGCAATGAAAGTCAATCACAGAAAAGTGTATGCGTAAGTTAAATTACCAACATACGATGGTGAATGGAATTGATCCAACACATGAATAGATGAGTTGTTTTACTCATTAGTAATAATGTTTAAATGAGAGGTTTGTTAATGAACTTTGCAATATATAGTTAATACTATGTAATTGAGTACCTTGAAAGGTATGGTTGTTGTATATGCTTTTATTTATCGTCGCCACCGGTTTCCCATATGGGCGACGCCTCCGGAAGAATGTTAGTCATATTAGATTTGGAGGATAGTGCATGATACAGAAGATGCCCCAGTTCCAGAAGCACCCCTGGTTCTTTTACGTGCTCGATGTAAAGCATCATACACGGGACCTCGGTTTTTAAAGTCTCGTCCGAAAGACTGTTAGTACGGTCAGTGATGGAGCGGGGAATCGAACTAGCGATCCCTGGATTACAAGTCCAGCGTTTTACCACTGGACCACTGATCCGCTACTAATGTATGAAAGGTATGGAAAATTCGAAACGGACTTTATACCCAACCCATGTCGAGGTCATAGTTCAATTTCGGGTCGGTTGTAAATGCCGGTCCGATTTTGGGCAGTACCAATCCCGGTACCGGGGCAGGTCCGTAAAAATCGCTGTATATATTTGATCTCCGTGCTAGCTGTAGTTTCGCTTCTAGGTCTGTATTCAAATAATAAGAAAATTGAATTACGATGAACTAGATGGCTCTTTATTCGCCTCCAGATATGATTTCGTCGCGGTCTTGTTCGAGTTTTGATGTCAGTGCTAGCTCTGGGATCGATTACAGGCACGTATTCAGATATAAAAGTCGAATAACGATGTCAGTGCTGGCTCAACCTAGGTCGTTATTGAATGTTGATGTACGGTGTACGATTTCTGTGCCAACTTTTATTGATTCAATTTATTATTTTTCAGTCATTCGTGAGAAGGACATATACTTACGTGAACTTTTCCCGCGTAATTTCGCCTGGGGAGTGGCAACAGCGGCTTATCAGATTGAAGGCGGCTGGAATGAGGATGGTGAATATAATCATTATTGTTGAAATAGCTTTTTATACATCAATATAATATTCTCGTATTCTAAATAACGTACACGAAATAATATGACTTGTTTCTTCTCATCGTCTATAAAATACTGCGAAAGTGCCTAAAGTTCATTACTTGATGACATTAAAAATATGTCATTTTTTGAAAAAAAAAGGATATACATTTCTATTTTAAATGTAGAGACTGTCTAATTAGCGCAATCAATGGGGAAACTGATTGTTTACGATGTTTGAGTACGTTTGATATAAAGGTATCGCAAAATAGTTTCATTTGCCTTAGAATGCGTGTTGAGGGCATTTATGTGAGAGGTTGAATGAACTTCATTATGTATAGTGTATTTTAATCGTTACACATAAGTATGATGCATTGATTAGTAAAACTATTCTAGACATTTCATATTATATTGATTGTGTGCTGTAGGAAAGGGCCCAAGCTTTTGGGATGTGTTAGCACATAATGGTGGTTTAGCCAATCAGGATACAGGAGATGTTGCCTGTGATAGTTATCATCAATATAAAACCGACGTTCAAATGTTGGTTCAACTTGGGGTAAGAAGCTTTATTACAAATATTTCCTTATACACATATATTACCAGTTTTGTGTTCAAAACCATAGCGCTGTATATTGACTAAATGAGTTTTACTCAACTAACCTGACAGTCTATTTACGATCATAAGAAATGGCAATCATTGTCACAGAAGTAACGGAATGAGGGAAGTGTGTCAGGAAATATGCCGTCGAAAGTGTTTATCGTATTTGGTAACTCTTGTTACAGTTATCGTAGTTATACAAAATGATGCTTAGCGAATTGCACAATTAAACAGATTGATGCTTTAATACCAACAAATTGAACATTGCAATAGTTGTTCTGTTTATCACTTCGAAGTAGGTTCTTTCGTCCACACATGAACTAAATGTATAATATCGCGATATTTTGCCTGTCACAATAACTCGACTACTAGACTGTTCGTTCATTGTTGATAGGTGTGAAGTTAGCACTAGTAGTATGGTGACAGTAGGACAGCAGTAGTATGGTGACAGTATGGCAGCAGTAGTATGGTGACAGTAGGGCAGCAGTAGAATGGTGACAGTAGGACAGCAGTAGTATGGTGACAGTAGGTCAGCAGTAGAATGGTGACAGTAGGACAGCAGTAGTATGGTGACAGTAGGGCAGCAGTAGTATGGTGACAGTAGGGCAGCAGTAGTATGGTGACAGTAGGACAGCAGTAGTATGGTGACAGTAGGACAGAAGTAGTATGGTGACAGTAGGACAGCAATAGTATGGTGACAGTAGTATGGTGACAGTAGGACAGCAGTAGTATGGTGACAGTAGGACAGCAGTAGTATGGTGGCAGTAGTATGGTGACAGTAGGACAGCAGTAGTATGGTGACAGTAGGGCAGCAGTAGTATGGTGACAGTAGGACAGCAGTAGTATGGTGACAGTAGGACAGAAGTAGTATGGTGACTGTAGGACAGCAATAGTATGGTGACAGTAGTATGGTGACAGTAGGACAGTAGTAGTATGGTGACAGTAGGACAGCAGTAGTATGGTGGCAGTAGTATGGTGACAGTAGGACAGCAGTAGTATGGTGACAGTAGGACAGTAGTAGTATGGTGACAGTAGGACAGCAGTAGTATGGTGACAGTAGGGCAGCAGTAGTATGGTGACAGTAGGGCAGCAGTAGTATGGTGACAGTAGGACAGCAGTAGTATGGTGACAGTAGGACAGAAGTAGTATGGTGACAGTAGGATAGCAATAGTATGGTGACAGTAGTATGGTGACAGTCGGACAGCAGTAGTATGGTGGCAGTAGTATGGTGACAGTAGGACAGCAGTTGTATGGTGACAGTAGGACAGTAGTAGTATGGTGACAGTAGGACTGCAGTAGTATGGTGACAGTAGGACAGCAGTAGTATGGTGACAGTAGGTCAGCAGTAGAATGGTGACAGTAGGACAGCAGTAGTATGTTGACAGTAGGACAGCAGTAGTATGGTGACAGTAGGACAGCAGTAGTATGGTGACAGTAGGACAGCAGTAGTATGGTGGCAGTAGGACAGCAGTAGTATGGTGACAGTAGGACAGCAGTAGTATGGTGACAGTAGGACAGCAGTAGTATGGTGACAGTAGGGCAGCAGTAGTATGGTGACAGTAGGGCAGCAGTAGAATGGTGACAGTAGGACAGCAGTAGTATGGTGACAGTAGGACAGCAGTAGTATGGTGGCAGTAGGACAGCAGTAGTATGGTTACAGTAGGACAGCAGTAGTACGGTGGCAGTAGGACAGCAGTAGTATGGTGACAGTAGGACAGCAGTAGTATGGTGGCAGTAGGACAGCAGTTGTATGGTGACAGTAGGACAGCAGTAGTATGGTTATCTCAGTAGTACGGTGGCAGTAGGACAGCAGTAGTATGGTGACAGTAGGACAGCAGTAGTATGGCGACAGTAGGACAGCAGTAGTATGGTGACAGTAGGACAGCAGTAGTATGGCGACAGTAGGACAGCAGTAGTATGGTGACAGTAGGACAGCAGTAGTATGGCGACAGTAGGACAGCAGTAGTATGGTGGCAGTAGGACAGCAGTAGTATGGTGACAGTAGGACAGCAGTAGTACGGTGGCAGTAGGACAGCAGTAGTATGGTGACAGTAGGACAGCAGTAGTATGGTGGCAGTAGGACAGCAGTTGTATGGTGACAGTAGGACAGCAGTAGTATGGTTATCTCAGTAGTATGGTGGCAGTAGGACAGCAGTAGTATGATGGCAGTAGGACAGCAGTAGTGTGGTGACAGTAGGACAGCAGTAGTATGGTGACAGTAGGACAGCAGTAGTATGGTGGCAGTAGGACAGCAGTAGTATGGTGGCAGTAGGACAGCAGTAGTATGGTGACAGTAGGACAGCAGTAGTATGGTGGCAGTAGGACAGCAGTAGTATGGTTATCTCAGTAGTATGGTGACAGTAGGACAGCAGTAGTATGGTGGCAGTAGGACAGCAGTTGTATGGTGACAGTAGGACAGCAGTAGTATGGTTATCTCAGTAGTATGGTGGCAGTAGGACAGCAGTAGTATGATGGCAGTAGGACAGCAGTAGTGTGGTGACAGTAGGACAGCAGTAGTATGGTGACAGTAGGACAGCAGTAGTATGGTGGCAGTAGGACAGCAGTAGTATGGTGGCAGTAGGACAGCAGTAGTATGGTGACAGTAGGACAGCAGTAGTATGGTGGCAGTAGGACAGCAGTAGTATGGTTATCTCAGTAGTATGGTGGCAGTAGGACAGCAGTAGTATGATGGCAGTAGGACAGCAGTAGTATGGTGACAGTAGGACAGCAGTAGTATGGTGACAGTAGGACAGCAGTAGTATGGTGGCAGTAGGACAGCAGTAGTATGATGGCAGTAGGACAGCAGTAGTGTGGTGACAGTAGGACAGCAGTAGTATGGTGACAGTAGGACAGCAGTAGTATGGTGGCAGTAGGACAGCAGTAGTATGGTGGCAGTAGGACAGCAGTAGTATGGTGACAGTAGGACAGCAGTAGTATGGTGGCAGTAGGACAGCAGTAGTATGGTTATCTCAGTAGTATGGTGACATTAGGACAGCAGTAGTATGGTGGCAGTAGGACAGCAGTTGTATGGTGACAGTAGGACAGAAGTAGTATGGTTATCTCAGTAGTATGGTGGCAGTAGGACAGCAGTAGTATGATGGCAGTAGGACAGCAGTAGTGTGGTGACAGTAGGACAGCAGTAGTATGGTGACAGTAGGACAGCAGTAGTATGGTGGCAGTAGGACAGCAGTAGTATGGTGGCAGTAGGACAGCAGTAGTATGGTGACAGTAGGACAGCAGTAGTATGGTGGCAGTAGGACAGCAGTAGTATGGTTATCTCAGTAGTATGGTGGCAGTAGGACAGCAGTAGTATGATGGCAGTAGGACAGCAGTAGTGTGGTGACAGTAGGACAGCAGTAGTATGGTGACAGTAGGACAGCAGTAGTATGGTGGCAGTAGGACAGCAGTAGTATGGTGGCAGTAGGACAGCAGTAGTATGGTGACAGTAGGACAGCAGTAGTATGGTGACAGTAGGACAGCAGTAGTATGGTGGCAGTAGGGCAGCAGTAGTATGGTGACAGTAGGACAGCAGTAGTATGGTGGCAGTAGGACAGCAGTAGTATGGTGACAGTAGGACAGCAGTAGTATGGTGACAGTAGGACAGCAGTAGTATGGTGACAGTAGGACAGCAGTAGTATGGTGGCAGTAGGACAGCAGTTGTATGGCTGTTACAGCTGATAAATTACTGCTTACTTCACACACTATTCCTGTTGTTTTTTTCAGGTGTCACATTATCGTTTTTCCATTGCCTGGTCAAGAGTACTACCTAATGGACGAGCCGAGTCTTTGAATCAAGCCGGTGTTAACTATTATAATAATCTCATAAATGAATTACTTGCTAACAATATCGTTCCTATGGTTACCTTGTATCATTGGGATCTACCAGAAGCATTAAATCAAATTGGTGGATGGGAAAATGAAACAATAATAGATTACTTCAACGACTACGCTAAAATCTGCTTTGAACAATTTGGAGATCGTGTAAGATATGCATTTTATTTCATTTATTATGAATCTGTCACTGTAATATAGACAACCCGGCTATCTGAGCCGTGTATCTCAGCCGGTTATCTCAGCCGCTTATCTGGTCCGGTTTTCTCAGACGGTTTTCTCGGCCAGTTATTTCAGCCGGTTATCTCAGCCGGTTATCTGGCCCGGTTTTCTCAGACGGTTTTCTCGGCCAGTTATTTCAGCCGGTTATCTCAGCTGGTTATCTCAGCCGGTTATCTCAGCCAATGGAGGTCGTAGTTCATAACCCTGGATGAGGCGATTGCTCTAGGTTATAATGGAATGAATTACAAAGGATTTGTCCTCGACCTCATATTCATGTGAGGAAGTTGTCAGTTGCCAGTAGTCACTAAATAGTTTATCATTTCCCTGTATGCTTCTCCCGCAGTGGTTGCAATGTATTTTTTTTTGAGTCAATAGTGTGACGTTTTATTAATTAGTTCTATTTTTTACAATACTAGAAGTGATTGTGAACACTAAATATCTTTAGATAACACTTCTGCGCATGACTGTATTAACGTCTGTTTGAGTGAATGAGAGTATCTGAGTAGTGATGAAAGCTCAATGTCTCTGTTCTAGGTACCCCTATGGATAACGTTTAACGAAGCGTACGTTGTTTCCTGGCTGGGATATGGCATTGGTGTATTTCCACCTAACAAACATGAACCTAGTACTGGTGCATACATAGTAACACATAATATTGTTCGTTCTCATGTGAAGGCCTACCATACGTATGATAAGTACTTCCGACCTCGCTACAATGGTATGTGAACTTAATATTTATCATACATTATATATAAAATAATTAAAATTGTGTAGTGGCCCACCAATGAAGTAAGCATTTAAGTTACAAACTTGACTATAAATAGTAGTAGCGGATCCGTAGTCCAGTGGTAACACACTCGACTTGTAATCCAGGGATCGCATGTTCGATTTCCAGCTCCATCACTGACAGTACTAACTGTCTTTCAAACGAGACTTTAAAAACCGAGGTCCCGTGTATGATGCATCAAGCACGTAGAAGAACCAGGGGTGCTTCGGGAACTGGGGCATCTCCTGTAT
This sequence comes from Mactromeris polynyma, assembly GCA_032209605.1. Taxonomy (NCBI): domain Eukaryota; kingdom Metazoa; phylum Mollusca; class Bivalvia; order Venerida; family Mactridae; genus Mactromeris; species Mactromeris polynyma. The sequence goes on along the minus strand of JASFXZ010000021.1, from coordinate 2,587,432 downwards.
CATGCACTATCCTCAAACAATCTAAAATGACTACACATTCTACCGGAGGCGTCGCCCATATTTGTGTGGTTTCCGTCGGTTTTTCATCATAAATGAATGCGTGTTTATTTTGTTATTCTCAACGTTTCATATATCATGTGTACATATGTATATTATAATATATAGCATGATAATCGTTTCTGAGTCTTAGTTTGCCGCTTATTGAACTAATATTCAGGGGGTCATTTGAACAACTGTCTCGGTGGCACATTCAGTATATACGCAGCAACTGCAGTGATAAATCCGAAGTAGGTCCGAGACTCCCATGGGTTATACTATTCTTATTTCACTTATCAATTCACAGGTCGAGTTGGTATAACCCTGGATTGTGATTGGAAAGAACCGGCAACCACCGGAGCTATGGACAGATACGCTGCCGACCGTGCGTTACAATTCAAACTTGGTTGGTTTGCTAATCCTATATATGGTAACGGTGATTATCCTGCAGTGATGAAACAGATGGTGGCTATGAAGAGTAGAGCCCAAGGGTTGGCTAAATCTAGATTACCAGAGTTCACAGAGGAGGAAAAGAAAATGAACAAAGGTACAGGCTGAGCATTGTTTACAAGAAGTATTATACACAGACCTTTTCAAAAAATAATGAAATACTCGTAAGGCTAACTGAGTGATTTAGAACAGAATTCTCGAGTACGCTCATTGCTTTCTTTTAACAAAATATGAATATTGAAGTTACAGTAAATTATAACAAATTTTATATTAGAGTCAACATTATTATAAACATACTACTATTGTTTTATTGTGAATTAATATTCTGCCTGAAAGAACTAGCTTAAATATGTCCATATAATGTAAAATAGACGATGACTTCAATGAACAAATATCTTCCAATTAAAATGTGTTTAGTTCAGTTGAAACTTTTATGTTGCATTGATAGTGAAACAAGTTACAGATGTATACAGATGTATAACTAATGATCACTCTCAATGACAGCCTCCTATGTTACTTACAAGATAAATCCCCCTAATTAATAAAAATTTCAACCTTGCCAATGTGAGAGTCTAACTCATCCCCTCAATCATTATAACTCCCTGTGACCACTGTAGCTCCTTAGTTAAAGTAAAAACAAGAAATCAGCAGAAATAGATTAAATAATATTGAGTACTTAAATGGTTTGATTTGAACAAAATGTATTATTGTGCGTGATATTGTTTCACTGTCCACTTTTAAAACTCAATATTATAAAATCATTCTGTTTTATTAACAAATACTCGATACGTGTAATGTAATGTAATGTAATGTAATGTAATGAAATGTAATGTAATGTAATGTCATGTAATGTAATGTAATGGGCGATTGCCTTACGAGAACAACAATAATAAGACCACCTTCGGTTCTAAAGAAAATCAGTATTAATTGTTGGTGGTCTGTTAATTGAGTTAAGATACAGACGTAAAACTCAAACTGTTTCATGAAAATACATTCTTATTAATACGATGGTATTTATTTTAAGGTGGTATTTATGTGAGGTTTTACTGTAAATACATGTATAAGCTTTGTTTGCTCGTTATTTCAGGCGCTAATGATTTCTTTGGTTTAAATCATTACACAACACAATATATTCGACATAACGATGACAACAGGTTTGATTATGAAGGCGATCAGAATATGTATACCAAAGTTGATGACTGCTGGCCAGGGTAGGTAATTGTGTATAATTAAAGTTGCCTAAAGTGTAAAAAAAGGTTGGGGAGGAATGCTATATTCACAAATGAGAACATTCCAGACATCTCTAGACATAAGAGTGGGCCTCGTGTAGGAAATACATATGTCATCTCCGCAATTGTCGATAAACATATTCTGCTTTGTTCGATCAATCGATTCAAGTCCGTTTGCATATGATAGTGAAGCCGATGCCGTATATGCCTTTCAACCCGGAGGTAGTTGGTACAAACACAGCAATGTCACAACTACAGATAATTGTCTCCAAGTTCTCTCCCCTTCTAGATTCATTCTGTAGTATCTGTATACAATATAGAAGGGGAGAGAACTCATGTCAATCTCCTGTGGTCACAACCACATTGCTTCATAATGCATCAGTATCGGTTTTTCTCAGGAAGTGCTTCAGTTGGTATTATTTTACTTGTGTTGATAATCCATACTGTTGCCCTGTCTGTCGTGTTATATTTTTTTATCATATACAAAAATCTAATTACAACACATGACAATACAAACTGTATGACTAAGCAGCATCATTTCTCTAGATCGACAGCTAGTTGGTTGAAAGTAAATCCATGGGGACTACGTGGTTTGTTGAGATGGATTCGAGACAGATATGGTAACCCACCGTTGTTTGTCACAGAAAATGGTGTAGGAGATGATGGTTCCCTGCATGATCAAGTCAGAATCGACTATTACAACAAGTATACAAATGAGATGCTGAAAGGTAAGGCAACATTTCACATAGAGAGCAGTGATAATGAAGATATTTTTCGGCACAGCCGTACTAACATGGTTTTGCTATTTGCATATCAGTGTTGTGTAATCCCAATCAAATCTTACGTTAACCACGAAGGCAATTTCTCTTCAACCGGACGTTTTTTTACCTTGACGCAGATTGGTTAACCTTTCGATAAAGGGTACTAAATCCATATTGGATCTGGAGTGACCAGCAGTCGTAACATATCGGCAATTTGTTTTTGTGGCACAACAAATCTTAACCTTCAAATTGCGCTGACCATCTTTTTTCAAGATATTTCTTGTTTAATATAAACTGCATGATACCATTCATGAACGTTTCAACAACATCAGCAGAATTAAAGCTTTAATTCTGCTGATGTAACTGCATTAAAACCACTTACAAGTTGACTAAATTTTACACTACACCTACAAAGATATTTTAATATGGGATTATTGGACGGTACCGCTCAGGTACCGTCTATAGTAGAGGCAATTTTGAGAGGCATACAACAATTGATTCCCGTTTTCAAAACGCAAAACAGACTGAAAGCCGGGTAATTTTTTAGGAAGTCGTCTCTTATCTCACCATGCATTCAATACTGTAAACTCGCAAAATATACAAATGCAATGTACAATTATCACATACCTGCTAAACAAGAATCACCATTGTGTATTAAGATTTTAGCCAAGATTAATGTGAACCAGTCAAATGTTGTCTAATGATATCAATAATTGGTTTATAATTGATACGTTTTCAGCAATTAAATGGGACGGTTGCAATGTTGAAGGCTATATGGCTTGGTCACTAATGGACAACTTAGAATGGACGAGCGGTTATACAGTGAAGTTTGGTCTGTATAATGTCAACTTTACTGACCCCAACAGACCAAGGACCCCGAAAGATTCAGTCGACTGGTACTCAACATTAGTACGAACCAATGGATTTGCCTAACAAATTAAATATGGCAATATTTATTTGAATATGCCACTCACACAGTGTTGAATTTTTGATAAACCGTATTATCATTAGTAAGAATTAACATTAGTTTATCCTATATATTTCTTCCAATGACAATTTCTCTTACAATCTGTTGTTCCTTACTTGAGAAAGGTAATAAGTAACATTAGTTTATCCTATATATTTCTTCCAATGACAATTTCTCTTACAATCTGTTGTTCCTTATTTGAGAAAGGTTATACACGTATTGTGAGCTCGTCAGTCAATGAAATCATGTTTTAGAAAATATTGACTAATATATAGACATCATGTACTAATAACATTATTCTCAATTAGTTTTGAATGAACAGTAGTGTTACCACCAGACTGTTAGTGCATAATCAAACTTACTGGAATTTTGTGAACAAGAAAGGGGATTGTGTATAAAGACAGTGGCGAATATTAATGAAAGCCAGTCAATGTTTTTTTTATATTATTTAAAACATATGTATACACTATAACATACAGCAACATAACTAAGCGTATACTGATTTACCAGTGTCGCAGTACTAGTTGTAGGGTATAGAGCCCGATTCTTGAAATGATGATTTTGAGTTTCAGCCCCAGGTAGCAACCCAGGAATCAGCCATAAGCTGTAAGAACTTGTATCAAAACTGATATATTGAGTTAAATAAGTTGAGACTAAATGTACAATAGAACATGTTCACTGTTTCGTCATACAGTTTCAACAATAGAACATGTTCACTGTTTCGTCATACAGTTTCAACAATAGAACATGTTCACTGTTTCGTCATACAGTTTCAACAATAGAACATGTTCACTGTTTCGTCATACAGTTTCAACAATAGAATATGTTCACTGTTTCGTCATACAGTTTCAACAATAGAACATGTTCACTGTTTCGTCATACAGTTTCAACAATAGAACATGTTCACTGTTTCGTCATACAGTTTCAACAATAGAACATGTTCACTGTTTCGTCATACAGTTTCAACAAGCCTGAACTTGGCAATCGTTTTTCTCAATACTTAAAGTACGGTAACCACAAAAATTGATGATCTTGTTCCAAAACTAAAAACTTCATAAATTGTGTCACATTTGCATGTGTGCTATATTATATTGTAACCTCACTGTAATATATCTAGCATTCTGTGTGTGTGTCGATGAACATACATATATATATATATACTTACTTAAAGTGTTTAAGTGATTAACACAGTGTGATGGGGCTTGTCAGTTGTCTCCCTTGCACTTGTTGAATATGCTTAGAAGCCTATTTGATGTTGTGTAATATTGTGCTCTTTGCTCCTGAAAAAGGCCAACTTTGGCCGAAATATTGAGCTCGAGTGGATCTTTACACCAAAAGCTTAGAGAGGTTTTTCAGCAAATTCTTATAACAGGATAAATGGCTATTGTTGTTAAAGGGAGCAGGCTGTTTGAGAGAGATGCACTCTGGAGAGGTTTTACTGCAATACACAGTTAACATAATGTCAGACAGAAGAGTAAAACAATACATTCATTATCAATATATTATATTTCATTTATTTGAATAAATTAACAATATAAAATATACATATCATTGTCAAGCTACACACAGTAACGATCTACATATAAACTGTGATTTCTCCACATGTTTATCCAAACCAAGTCCAGCTGTTCCAATATAATCACTTCATATATACCTATAGAATCCAGTGACCACCATCCAATGTGTAAGAATGTCCTATCACATTTGATATTTCATACAACAGAAAAAACTGTCGGCCTATATCAAACAAAGCATATAATATATAAATTTATGGAACTTTTCTCGTCCGATCAACATGCATTAAACAATCAGGGATCGAACACATCCATGTGATTCAACTGGCCCAAAATACCGACATTCAACTGGATTTTAACAAGTTGTCCCCCTTGCATCACATTTTATAAATCGTTGTGGATTATTAAAACATGCCATGTAGCCATAGAAAGATGCAGCAAAAATACATGAAATGTATTTCTGTGATTTTTAACTGAACGTGACATTAAAAAATTCTGAAGTCTCGTTATTTATGGAGAAAGAGATTAAATATTATATACAAGTTCTGCAGACAGTGTTATGGACATTGATGGTTGAAAATGGCGTATAACATGTATGAAGCGTTATTCCCACCACAAAAAAAAAACCAAAACGATTTGATAAAAATAAAGCATTTGATAATGTATATGTCAATAATTCAAAAATATGTATAAATATAATCAAAATATAAATGAAAGATTTGCATCATCTTACATATTCACTACATCATACTAATGGAACATAGCAAATAATAACACATGAAAATATGAGAAATTAACAAAATAACATTAAATATAGAAAACTTGGTACATGCAAACGTATCTATTGCACTAAACCAAAACATCTAGTATATACAACAATGGGTTGACATAGATTAATATAGAAAAGAACTCAGTCTGGTTGGTCAAAGCTGTGAATGTTACCTCCAATATCGCCCTATCACTTTCCTACAACAGTACCATGAACTCAGTCTGGTTGGTCAACGCTGTGAACGTTACCTCCAATATCGCCCTATCACTTTCCTACAACAGTACCATGATGCCACTGATGTTCCTCATTATTCATGTTTTGTAAATGCCCATTTTAAAACAAATGGAACCAAGCCAAATGTGTTCTTAAAAATCACGAATAGACAAATTCTTCATAGCCGACACTTGAACAACATCTTATCCATACATTTTATCCCACAAAAAGGTTTATACTTATGTTGCTGTTGGCAAAGGAATATTTATCACATAAGCATCTTCAATATAACAAGGTATTCAGGTTTTTGAATACAATTACATACACAGTAACTAAATATAAACCACAAGTATGCATTAACAAAAAACGTATGCAGTGCACCCTTTTCTGAACAACACCCTTTGGGAGATGCACAGTTTGGCTGTTGTCAAGGGGTTGTTGCTCTAGAGAGGTTAAATTTAATAGCAGTAAAATGGACACTGTTGTTAAAGGGAGGTTGTTGTTCATGCAAGGGCCAGTCTGGAGATGTTGTTGTTTAAGAGGGCTACTTTGGAGATGATATTGTTCCAGAGAGGACCACTCTGGAGAGGGTGCACTATATTATGTACATTTCAGAAAGTGGTCCAACCCATGTTGACAATGGAATGCTAAGAATTCAAAATAATGAGATCTAACATCATAGCTGGAATGTAACCACAGATGAAAGTTTCTAGCATAATCATGACAAACAATAAAATTAATTTACAACTACATTTAGGCCATTTCAATAATATTATGTTAAAGCAAAGGTTTTCAGTAAATATTGAAATTTCTTCATAGATGAAATAAAACCAATAAAAAATAACTATGGACTAATAAATACAGAATTATGGCCATATTTAGAAGTAACCATGATGTTGCATAAAAACATTATACAAGTTAGTACCCCTCCAAAAATGATACAATTTTGCTGCACAAGTATGATTAAACACCACTAGGCCAGAAAACTATTTTACAGAAAAATGTAACATTATAAGCACAGAATTCAAATTTAACCCAATTCTACTGTCACAAAATAATAAAAACTACATAAACTTCAAAACAATTACTATACAGATGCAAGCGTGGATCCTGAGGGGGGGGGGGGGCAGGGCTCCAGAAACCCCCCTGAGAATTTGGCAAAAAAATATTTTTTATCTTTAAAATCCTGTATCCAGAGAGGGGTCCAAAAATTCAAAGCCTTATACTGTAAGACATGGACCATCCCTGACAAAAATTGCTGGATCCGTGCTTGCATATAACATTATATATTCTAGTATAAACAATTACTATAGCATAAAGAATGCATTTATAAATCATGGATTGAAAGTAAAATATGTCTATTTGATCATTTATATACAGATAGCCTAGTTCCTCTCTGCAAGATAATACATCATAAATCAAAAACAGTTTTTACCTAAATTGAATTATTACATCATAACTGTTCATTAATATTGATTACCTGCAAATTTCAATTTCTATGTATAATGTACACTATGCTTCAAAATTGGATTCATACATTTTTAGCTTAACAACTAAATTTTCAGATAATGTGAAACATCAACTTTGAGGAACACATAACAATTAAGACTAGTCCTGAACACACTGAGCACTCCACAAAAAAAAGCAATTCATGTCAAAGTCATTCATTCCATGAAGTATTATAATTTTCATTAAAAAGTAATACTTGTAACATCATACATGCTGAAGATGAATACCAATTTTAGTAAATGATATCATCAGTATATCCATGCAAACTTACTTGCTAATGAAATCAATTTTGGTACATAGTTTTAATCTATCATATCTTACTCAGATACAATTATAAATCTTGTACATTTCACAAAAGCATAAATAGTGTGCAGCATTACTGAGCAGATCAGTGAAATATTTACATATAAAATGCAATAATAAACTATTAATTCATAAATCATCATAATTGTTCCAAGTGCTAATTGATCACGATCAAACTTTATCATCAAATAGTGCGATTCTTTTGCAATAAAACACACAATGACTATTAACAGCAAGAATTATATTGAGCATAATTTGAAAAAAAAGTAAGATAGAGCACTTCTACATGAAACCGAAATCACCATGGTTATTACATGTACAAATACGATTGTTAATAGAAAATTTGATGTTAATGTAATTATTAAATTCACCCACATGGAAGGGAAGTTATACAGACAAGGAAATGGTAGACAAGGCTGAGAAAGATGATGGAAGGGCTTGAGCATTATTAGTACTGGATCAAAATGATATAAATGGAAATAAGAGACTTAAGGCTGGTGCTACGTAACATGGGATATAAGGCTAGTGTCACGTGTCATGGGATACGAGGTAATAAGTGGCTGAAAACAGTCATCAAAAACAAGGATTTAATTCAAAACATCATGAGAACTCACAGCTGATTATAAACATATACAGTCTTGTACCGAAATTCCACTACCTGTATTCCAAAATTATAAAATCAGGGTTGTTAGTCCTTGTTTTATATCCATAGAAGTTGAGACTTAGTTCATAGTTATTTGTTTCATGAGACAGTGAAAGTACAATGATATATTTGAACATGCACAGCACAAAAAGTATACCATCTTTTTCTATGAAGCATATTCTTTTTTGTACTCCTAACAGCCACATTGAGCAAAACATGTATATGGTTTTATTGGTCAATGATAGATCAACTATGAGGCAATCCAGAAACACAAATATCATCAAGAATATGTAGAACATGTATTTTGTTACTTAATACCGATGTAGAGTTGCAGTTTCACCAACATTTCAGTCATGTAAAGTGATCAGCTGACCTAACCAGTGTTCCTGGTAACCAACCAGTACTAACCTGTTCCATAAAGCTACCAGTAACTTCCCTACATGAATCAGAGTTGGAGAACAAATGTACCATCATCAGTCAAGTTGTCCTAGAGTCAAACCTACGACCTGAAGATTGACAGTGAAGTGATCTACCAAGCTAACCAGGCTGGCAAACAGAACATACTGAAATACTTCAATGTGTTTCAAACTGGAACAAAATGGAGACAAGTTTGAATCACCGTAATAAAGCTGTAGAAATATAGAAATATATGTAATAAATTACTTGTAAATGAATTCAAAGACTTTAAACATGAATTGTACTGGTATTGATTTCTATGCAGGTATGTAATTGCAAAAATGTACACAATTTTAACTGAACAACTTGACACCAAGACAGACCCAACTCAGAGTGACAGTAAATATCACAACAGTGACTGAAGTAGGATCGCACATACACAGTAAGAACAACTTCAACTGTCATTGAGCCTGTTTTGTTAACTGAAAACCTCAACTGTTTGTTGGAGAATGTTTATTCAGCAATATAATCAGCTGACCCAATATAGTGAGTGGAAACACACGTTTCTTTTTTGCAACAAAAGCGTGAAGATTATGTAAACCATGCATGAGCAAGTCACATACAATGTTGTTGATAGACCACCAGTCTAACACAGTAACTGCACGCAAGCACCTGCGGGCGACTTAACCCTAGCACATCAGCCAATCAGAGACAAGGCAATCAGCAAAACTTGATCTGACACTACAATAGTCAGTGCCTGCAGTCAAAGTAACATGTGAAATTTACAGCAAAAACACAAACACTAAATGGCGCATACAGAACAAAACACACATACAATCTAAAAGCATTAAACAACAATAATGTTGTTGCCAAGGTTACAATGCAAGCAACAACATTCCGCACTAGCTAGCACACTCTAAATACAGTCAAAATTCCAAATATAACAGATACGCATTTGCAATACATGAAAAAATGAAATGAACATTAATAGTGCTACTCTAAAATGGGAGGGGGTGGGGTAAATGCTTACACTAACAACTGACATCAATGGTCAGTTTTATCAACAACAGCAGTGTCTGTAAATATATAATAAGTATTATGTAACAACAGTGCAATATTCACATTAAAGTCTTATATACAATTACACAAACAAATATAAACACATCGCAATAGAACATAACAGGCAGATTTCACACAGTTACAGAAGTCTGTACCATGATCAAGGAAAAGTATATGCCAAATACATGTATTTACTTAAAATCATGAAATCACAGTTTCATGGTAAACAGTTATGGTGTGATTTGAGATTTACTAAGAAAACATGTATCCCAAGATTATATTGTAGGCTGAATCATTCTGTCCATCAATAGGATTTAAAATTATATTCCACTTTTTTTTTAATTTTAAAAATGTTTAAACAGTAATATTATACAGAAATTTGAGCAACACAATAATACTTAGATTCATACGAAAATGGACTTCATATTTCAAATATTGTATCACTAGAAATGCAATGAAAACTTCATACAAACCATGTAGATTATCATACTCAATATTAAAAACAGTAACACATAGTTACAAAAAACATTTGTATTTATAATATTACAAAATATACAGAAAGCACAGTCTATATATGTAACACATTTGCCAAATATGTGGAATGTCATCACACTAGTGTGTTTAACATTTATGTGAGTTTAAGATGGCTATATTGCAGTGACTTACTTCTAAGTCTTTGCCGTTTTTCTTCAGCAGCCTTCTTCCATTCTGGCTCAACTGAATGGGTTTCTAGAAAAAAAAGAAAAACATTCACTGGACTGTTATCCTGGGATTTACACCATTTTTTATAAATATCTCAATGATATAAAGCAGTTGGTAGCCGAAAATGCCAAGTTCTGGATTATCCATTAGTACTAACATGATCATATGCAAGCAAGTTCAGAAGTATTGTCCATTTGAATCAGAGATACTAGAAGTTATGACTTGGAAAATATCACAGGAGATTGTTGCAAGTTCTCTCCCCTCTTATATCCTTTAGAGTATAAATACAAAATGTATACGCATCCCTTGTATAGTGTGTGACTCGGGACTATCTCCTGTCACCAGAACATACAGCTTATCAAGGTTTCGTACTCGGGACCTCAAGATTGGTAACATAATAACTGTGTCTTGTTCAGCAATTTAAACAATTACAAAAACAGTTGTGAGAAAAAGCTCCCAGTGCATCATACACAGTTAAAATCCCGATGTATGTGTAAAACAGAACATATGACACAAAACTCACAAAACCCTTCATAAACACATAGTGCACCAAATTTCATGTGGTATCACGTTAGAACGGGACAATCAGAAATCAACATCAAATTTTCACATTTGATTCTTTACAAAATAGCTTCTAGACTCCTATATAATAAATTTGTAAACATCAATAATTATTGTAATACATGTATTACTTCCTAATTGAATTTAAAAATTAATTGACTTTTGATACATGTATAAACTATATACCATTACTAAATCTATATAGCCCCTGTATCATAGCAATTCCTCAATTAGATTACTTTTACATTAAAATCTAGTACTAAACATTCACAAACACACACACACAAACATTTTCTTCCCTACCATTAAGTATCAACTATACATGTAACTATATATAATTACAAATATCAACAATCTAAACACTGAATCAATTCAAATGTACCCAGTCCATTATGGTCTACTCTGACAAACACATACATAGTAACATACACATAATCACACACAGCTTACTTTTTCTACCATATTTCAGTTTCTGTCAATGTTGAATAAAGAGTTCATTAAAATGTATGAGTATTACAATAAATTGTAGTTGAAAAACCTGCATGTCACTAAGGTAACGGTTATTGATGCACACACATGTATGTCTTACCCCAACATAGAAACTAAGGCTATCACATGAGATATAAATGTAATTGGTCACATGAATGTATAGATAATGATTATGTTGATTAATTGAGCACAGTGAGTGGAATATTTAATGTTTCCGTTGATCTACATGTATATATGTGTCAATTCACTTGCAATACTTCTCTTAATAAGAACAAATATTTTATGTACATGTAACTTAAACAAGTAGAGGGATTTATGCCTGAAAAATCATTGCTAGATATTGTAACATTTTACTGGAGCTAGAACACAATAGTTCATATACGGTCCCTGACTGGAGGGTGGAAACCTGACGGGAGGGTGGACAATGATCCTAACCAAACATCCAGTCAGGAACTGAAGGGGAGGCTACTCCTGTACAGTATAAAACTAACAAGACATCTCAAATCAGTAAAATTGGGGGACCACTCCAGAACAGTAAATAACAGACAGTTGACTTAACTCGATAATCAATTCAGTAATACATGGGAGGCTACTCTCATGTAGTTAAATACATCTAACAGTTGACATTACAAGATGATTTAATCCTGTCAAACAGGGGAGGCAACTCCAGCATAGTTTATGACAGACGGTCAACATCACAAGATGTGTCAAATCAGTAAAACAGGGGAGGCTACTATTACAAGCTGAACAAACTTACCTTTAGAAGGCTGTCCAGTATTTCTAGTTTTACGTAACATAATTCCTTTCTTCCATTCTGGTTCTGCAGTATCTTCTTTCTTCGATAACTCCTGAAGTATGTTAAATATGTTTGATATACAGTAAAACCTCGATAATAAAACCACCCTTGGGATCCTTGAAAACTGGTCTTAATATTGAGGTGCTCTTAACATTGAGGTTGAATAAAGAGCAAAACAGTGATCTTAATTATTGAGGTGGTCTTTAAGTGAGGTTTTACTGTACATTGTTTTAATTGTCCATTGTCATCAATGCACCGTGCTTAATAGGTCCATGTAGAGAAATATTGTAGTGTCAGAAAATTAATAAGGGATGATAAACTTCCTATTTAGCAATACACATTGATTAAATTTTGATACACTGTTCAAACCTTTGATCAAAATACATTAATCAAGCCATCCAACAAAATGTTATGAGATGCAACCCATGTACAGTTCACAGATAACAATTTTTTCAGGGTTGATGCCCAATCAAAGATTTTGATCAGAAGCAAACAGAGTACCAGTAGTCAGTATGTGTATAATTATGACAGTTGTAAAACATGTACAGTAAAACCTCAATTATAAAACTCTCCTTGGAACCCCTTAAAACTGGTCTTAAAATTGAGATGGTCTTTATATTGAGGTTGAATAAAGAGCAAAACAGTGAAGATGGACTTGAATTGTGTTTGTAATTTTGAGGTGGTCTTACTATTGAGGTGGTCTTTAAGTGGGGTTTTACAGTGGACAAAATAATTGCTGGTGTTATTTCGTTATTCATGAATTCATACAACAGACATGAATCATGAATCATCACATCAAAAACGTCATGATTTCATGTTTTTGGATAAATCGTAACAGTGAAATTATCTCCCTTATTACTGTAACCGACTACATACTTCAGTTGTCTTTTCTTTCCTGTTCTGTCGTCTTTGAGCAAGTTCTTTCTTCCACTGTGGGACTTCATTGGATTCATTAAGGGCTGGCATAGATTTAGCAGGGGCAATAACACCAGCACCAGGAACTGAAGGGGACCGTGCCTGTCTCATCCAACCTGGGGTATAATTGTTGTGACCTTTAGGACCTGGTAATAAAAGAATATTGTGTTTTTGAAAAAAGACAAATTTAAAGAAAATAAATTGTACATGTATTGAATATTCTTTTATTTGTTACTACAGTAAAACCTCAATAATAAGACCACCCTTAGGACCATTGAAAACTGGTCTTAATATTGAGGTGGTCTTAATATTGAGGTTGAATAAAGAGTGAAACAGTCAAAATGGTATTGAAATGTATGGTCGTAATATTGAGGTGGTCTCATTATTGAGGTGGTCGTTAAGTGAGGTTTTACTGTATTACTTACACATTGTAAAATAGTTTTAAGTTCATTACAATATTTCTGTTATAACTGATTTTAAACCTTACATGGTTTTAACTAAATATTAATTGCAGTAAATTATAAATAATATATAAATCACAAAGGTAGATTTTCTATCAAAATATGCGGAGTAATAATTTTGAGAAATTGGCATGCCTTTATACTGACAAAACAAGTCCAATTTAGGTACATGTATTTCCTATGCTAACTCGGCGCGTAGGTCAGGATAGAACATACCGGTATCGGACTCTTGTATTTGGGAAACTTGTAAGAAAAGTGTCAATGCAGTGTTGCAGAGTACATCTGTATTAAGGCAATTACCACTGAATTTCTCATTTATGTAACTAAGCATATTTTGACAAATGAATAAGACTACAAAGATGTATGTACCTTTAATTGAAAAATGTATTATGATATAATATAATAATTTTACTGATCATATTTCAATGAGTTTCCATCGGAAATGGGATAAATATAACATTACAACATTGTATGAATGTTTAATAAAGTCATGAGTTGTTTCGATGCAAAACCAATCTTTAAACAAGAAGATTCAAACATGAAGATGCGTAACTTCCGAGTTTGATACAGTCGTGGATCATATCCTCTGCATAATTAGACATTAGTTAACTGGAATTCATGAATCTTCGCTACTTTCACTGGACACAATCACCATTCTCTTTGAGTGGGCATGTGTTAATGATGATAATTATATAGAGGATATTTGTGTGTTTCTGTGGAAAATCGAAAGTTATTCACTGATTGAGCAGTGGACGGAATATTTTCATGAGTGGCGTAGTCACGAGTGAAAATTGAAGTCAGATGCTCACGAGGGGAAATAACTTGATATTACACTGAAACGTAAAAATATTCTACTTATTTCAGGCTTCATTTATTTTTATTTTTTTTACTCGTTAGTTACATCAAATTTCACCGTTGAATGCCTCATTATTTTATATGACATCATTTACCACTTTGCTAATTTTACTGTGAATTATCAGATAATCACTGTTATTCAGTGGTAAACCACCAGAAAGTATGAAATAAACCATCATATATTGAAATTAGCTTTGTATTTTGTATCACTTACAGATTTGTATGAATATTTATGAGTGCCAGGTAAATATCATCAGACTTTATGCATTCAAGTGCTTAAGACTTTATTTATATAAAACATTAAACATCAATTAGTCATTGAAATCTGTCTCTGAAATGTTCCTAAGTCAAGATCCATAAAATGTGATAAATAATAACTTTGGGAATTGGAAAATATAACAGGGCGCTGGAAAAAATTTATGAGTGGCAAAACCTGATATGAGGATCACATTATAAGATCAAGGGTGTATGTGAAACTAGTCTATGAACGATGAAGGAGATAGACTTGTTTCCCTTGAGATGATCTTGTCTGAGGAAGGAATGCTGCGATTAATCTATATATATATACAGTGTCTTCAGGAAGGATATTGACTTCGTAAGGATATAATTTGACAGGGAAATCTGAATATGAGAGGTCATCTATGAATGGAACCAGTTTACCCATACAAACACATACAGTCAATATTACAGTATCATCAAACAATTGATCAATCAAAAAAACAAGATTTCATCTGTTTGAAAAAGCCATCAATCTTAGGTGTGGTTAATTAATCTAAAATTAATTGTCAAGAGTTCTTTCCCATTATCCCTTCTAGAGTTCTCCCCCTTTATCCTTTCTATAGTATATGTATATATAGTACATACATATATTACAGGAGGGACAAATGAAGAGAACTCCAGAAGGAATAAAGGGAAAGAAATCGTGACAAACTTCTGTGATCTGAGGGTAAAATGTTTGCTATTTTACACAACAAAGACCGATGGAAGAAAGAGAAAAGATTTTCAGCATTTTTGTTCATAATGCAGATATACTAATTTTGCTTTGGACCATTGAGATGAAGATTGACTGTATATGTTATTGTATGAGCAAGTAAGGAATTGTTTGTTTTACTTTCATCACTTTCATAATCATCATCATTAAGATCTTCATCAATATCATCCAACAGATCATCTATATCACTGTCTTCATCTACCTTCTCTGTGAATATAATGACTGCTATAGTTTGCATGCCGTAACGTTGGCGTAAGTTCATAAAATAATATTTTTCTGACATTGGTGCGCCTTGCAATAAAGGATATAAGCACATACCTGGGGTGTAGTTTTATCATAGTTGCCTACTTATTTCATGTCGATTTGTATTTTGAAGGACCCTAAGATAAATAATTAATCTACAATGCTTTGGTGATATCATTATTATCATCGACATGAATGGAACTTAATATTGATGTCCATTTAATCTACTTTTCTATAGTGACAGTTATTATGTTCGATTTTGATAAAGTGAATTAAAGAAATGAGTTGCTGCAATATATTAAGAAACCTTGATAAAAAAGATATTGTGAAGTACCTCAAAAGAATTAAGCAATAAACATTTTAGAGCAGTACATTACCAGGAAGAGAAGCCTTTCTCCCAGGTTCATTCTCCGTTCCCTGAGAAGAATTCCTTGACCTTGGAGTTGAAGGCAATTTCCCATAATCATCTGTACTTAAATCTGATTGGCTACTACTAGTAGACTGGTTGTTACTGGTATCTTGTAACGGTAATCCTATGTTCTTTCTCAATGGTGAGTTCTCAAGCCAAGATGGAAGTGGCTTTTCAGAATTACTATGATTTTCTAAAATTAAAAAAATATGAATCATTTACTTAGAAATATATGAAACTAAACAAGTGTAACTGGACAGCATTGACTGACACTAATAGATCTTCAGCACTTTCAGGCACAATCACTGTTCTTGTCTAATGAGCTCAGGAAAAATATAAATATAGTCGGCCCTCGTTTATTCGACAACCTTCTATCCGAATACTTGGTACCATCCAAAATAAATATTAGGCCCAGATGTATCTTCTTAGGCACGTTGAATTGAAATGGGCTATTCAAAACCATGTATTATTTAAAATAAAATTTCTGACTCAATGAAATTCTAATAAACGAGATCTGACTGTATATTAAAAGATCACTCTTTAAATTCTGCCGATTTGTATGAAACATTCATGAATGCCAGGTATTGAGGTAAATATTTCTGAACTACAATATTTTCAACTTTTATTCAATAAATAGACATAGCATGATATAAACGTTAGAGGTATAATGGAGTTGCAATAAGTTTGCAATGAGTATCAGTTGTACTACAAACTAAAGCATAATAAACTTAAGCAACAATACAGAGAGTAGTTGGCCATACCATTTTGCTCCAGTACATTATATTTGCCAATATACATGATTCATATTTCTAGCCATTCCAAAATACTGTGAAACTGCCACAAACCTGTGCAAGTACCGACATATTGTATGAGAACAGCACCTACCTTTGGTTTGTAGAGCATCAAAAGCTCTCCCATGTTTATCGGAAGCCTTCTGTAGCCAAGATGGCGTATCAGGAGTTCTACCTCTCTCTTCTCTCTCCTTCAAAGAATCTGTTTTCCTCAGTTGTGGTCTGTCAAATGTTCCTTTTGGTTCAATTATATCTTTCACCTCCATTTCAGGTGATGGGGTTGTTTTCTTCAAAGATGGCTTCTCAAACATTCCAGGAGTAAAATTGTCTTGTTTATTCACAGCAGCTGTTCGTCCGCCTGCTGTCCTTAAAGGTGGCTTTTCAAACACATGAGATGGCTCATACCCTTGGTCTTCTGTAGATTCTGAGCGCAAGTTCTTGTTTGTGGTCCTTAATGTTGGTTTTTCAAAAGTTTTTTCTCCATATTTTGAACTTGGTTCATTTTTAATACTATCACCGTCACGTTTTGTAGTTTTTAAATGAGGTTTATCAAACGCATGATTATCACTACTTGTGTCTTTAGTGAAAATGTCTGGTTTTGGAACACTTTTCAGATTGTTTGTGGCAAAAATATCTTGTTCTGGGCGATTTTGTTTTTGTTCTGATTTTGGCTTAGATGTGTTTCGGAGAGCTGGTTTTTCAAACATTCCTGAAAATTCAACAGCACATGTTAACATACATCATCAAATAGCAATGTATCAGTCAGGAGTCCACACAAGTCCTAATAAATAAACAACTGTAGTTATTTAGCATCATTACTTTGTTCAACAATATTGTTAGTAGTCTTTGAAAATCTACAAAAAGTAACCAGAATCTTCCAAGCTTGATACATTTAAATGAGTTTATCATTATAACATTGGTAACACTTGAAAGCTTTTGATACATTAGGTCTTCACAATTAAACAACCATTCTTTAATATTTCCTATAAACTAATGATAATTATTTGAATTGATTTCAATTTAATAAATTCAATAATAACCTCTTTTCAGTGCACTACAGTGCGTAAAATCTGGTGATAAACATCGCATATCTGTAACTGAACTTGTATTGAATTACTACCGTTGTTTAGATCATTACCATTATTTGTGTCCATTTTATTCTCTGGCGTTCTTTCTCTGTTTGGTTTTGGTGTGCTACGTAAACTAGGCTTCTGGAATGTGACATCTCTCTCTTCACTGGCTGACTTCATCTCCACGTCCGATTTATCAGCGGACCTCAACCCTACACGTGCATATGAAGGTGTGGCATCACCTACGGGAGATCTACTTCTCTCTTTTGGTTTCACAGTCTTCAAAGCTGGCTTCTCAAATGTGATTGGTTTACTCTCTCTCGGTGATTTCTCGTTGGATTCTGAACTTGGTCGAAGTGGTTTTTTAGGGCTTACTCCCATAGGAGGGAGAACAAAAGCACCTGGAGGTGGTTTAGATTTACGTTTAACTTCCTTTATATCTTCTTCATCATCATCAGGCTTAGAGGAAGATAATCTCTGAGATGGAGGCTGAAATATATTATAAAAAATTTAATCCAAAGCATCATGGAATAATTACAGCAATCATCTTAAATTTCCAAACAACAATCATCTCCACAAATGAACCTATTTTAACTAGCCATTCAGTAATTATATTCATGAATGCTTATTTCTGAATAGGAAGCTTCTTCAACAAAAATTGAAAGGAATAGGTTATACAGAAACAACAATTTTGTATACATCATGACTTCAATATTGCAAGGGTGCAAAACATGATCTTTTAAACCATCCAAAACCTTAATGTCTAATATGGTAATGGTTTGTTTTATTTGATTCTGTTAATAACAAGTAATAGTTACAGTTATTCTTGAAACAGGATGAAGGAAAGAAAACTCTTCATGTAAAGAGGTTCTAAGAAACAAAGCATCTGTATATGACAACATACCCTGCCAGCCAAACCAGGAAGTGGCATCATTGTAACAGGACTGGGTTTTTTGGCAGGGGGAGATAAATCATATCTGTCATCATCATCATCATCAACTTTGTTACCAAATGTTTCATCATCATCATCATCATCACCATTCATCATCTCTGGTTTAGCATCTGAAGATAAATGTTCAAATATAATATCAATACAAGATGATTGTCTTCTTTTCAGAAAAAATGATGTCCCCCAAAGCTGTCTCAACAGAGTTTACAGATAAGAGTTGGTGATAATGTTTATGTGAAGGCATAAACAGAGCAAAGGGACCCGAAATTTCATCAATGCATCAAGGATAATGATCCTACCAATGACTCCTACTCATTATTCAAAACCCGATGGGAACATTAAATTGAGTAAAAATCAGAAAAAAATAAATTGAATCTAAAAACACTGAAACAAGTCAAAACATGACTTAATTCATCAACAAGATTTATCTGCAACAGAAATGTGACTTCTTGAACATATTTACAATCTGCAATTAACATTAAACATGCAAATGTCAATAAAACTGGTTGTGTTGAAGTTCTGTACTGCTTTCAACCTATTTTTGTCATATATGGTTGAGGGTAGACCTAACAGTGTCCCTGGGTCACCACCCAGTACAAGCCTGTTCTTCCACAATCTACTGAAACCCTACATGAAGCACAAGTAGAGGACAGATGACCTTGGACACAATGACATTATTTCCAGTCAAACTGTCATGTAGGATGTATACCTCACACAGAATTCAAACCCTTGACTTCCATGTTGGCAGTCAAGTGCTCAACCAACTAAGCTAACAGAGCAGGCTATAACTAAATAAACAAGCACACTATATTTTACCAGTAGAATCTTGGAAGATGGCATCTTCACCGGTCGACAGAAGAGATTTACGAGATTTCCTTGATTGCTTCCTTCGTAAAGCTAAAGATCCTTTCTTTCCTAGAGCGGATTTATGTTTGCTTACATCTACATCTAAGTGATTGGTATCCTGTAAAAGTGAACAAGTTGTAACACAATCATGACATCAAACATTACACTGCATCATTTCCACACTCAGAAGCAATTTCATTTAAAAAACATTAACTAAAAGTCACAAATGCATCAATATACATTTAAGAATCTGTATGTTTTAGTGAATTCAATATACAAAAAAATAGTGATGAAATAATTTTCATGTAGAATCTTATAAACGTTGCTAAACTGAAGGTGTCAGTTTGATGAGAATTGATGTTAAAGACCTTGACTTAATGTCACTACCGATACTTTCAGTGTGTTGCAGTCTTGTACCAAACATGCAATGCTTCCACCACTTTAAGTGCTTGAAAAAAGTACTGTCCTTTCATATTTTAAATGTATTTTTCAATGTTTACTTTGGATTTAAGAGCTGTATAATATATTTGCAGATGAGATGAATGTATACAACTGAATGGTTAGTAAATCTGTCAACTCATACCTCAATAACCTCAAGATCCACATCATCTCCACTCGACAATGTGGATTTTCTGGTAGCTTTGGGTCTCATCTGAACATCATCATCTACATTAGCATCATCAGCAGTGTCAAAATCCCTGTCACCACTTATATCCTGTAACACAGTGCAACATAGTGAAACAATCATATTATATAAATACAAACATTGATTCAAAACAATGAGCTGTGTGTATTTCTGCAGTCAAATGTATAATTCCCATGAACTCAATAAAACATGTGATTAGATTTGGCAATATTGCATAGTAACTTAAGCAATTGGGAGATAGTATAACAGGAAACAAAGAGACATCTCATCACATATTTAATCAAACCAATTACTTTCTTAATCAAATGGTAATAAGAAATATGCTAGTGAAATAGTTTAGTTAACACTAGACACCTTTCCTTACTAACTTCTGATATATGCATGTACATTGCATTTTCCTTATTGTTCACGGCTTAATTTTGTTAATTTCTTCTTTTCATTTGTTTATTTGTTTTCTGTTACAGGTTTAAAGTCTCATCTCAAATGTAAATAATGACCCCCAATGAATCCCCCTCCTGATATGATTAAGTCAAGACTGGGTACTGTGGTAGAACCAACTCTGTGAGGTAATTCTACCCCAGATATGGCACATACAGCCACAATCATGCAGGCCCTGCTTATTTCTAAACATTTTACTGTTACAGTTAAGTCAAAAATTTAACTCTTACATAATCCTCTTCTTCATATTCTGGAGTATGAACTTTGACCTCTGGTGGGGTGATCTTCATATGTGGGGTGCTACTGACTACAGAGTCCATATCAAATGGATCATCAATCTGTTTGGATGTAAACACTGATGTGTCAGGCTTGATGTCTCTGTAACTTTTATCTGGACTTCCCAACAAAGACTGAAACATTATAAAAGAAAAAGAGTTAAAAGAATTTTCCAGAGATATTGATCAGGTAACAACTGCTGATGTTATATGATTTGAAAAAATATATATACAAACATTATTTTTGTACATGTTTTGACGTCATGACGTCATTTCCCGTACTCAGCAGATGAAATGACGTCATGACGTCATGACTTGTTTTGCATTTGATGAGTAGACTCTTACAAACCTATTATATTGATATTGTGAAATATTGTGTTATTTGCTCTTGATAAAGGCCGAGTGTGGCCGAAATATTGAGCTTGAGTGGATTTTAACACCAGACATTACATTGATCCCCTTTTTGGGATATGTCAACAACATTATTTTTGTTCCATCAATTTTTGAAACAGGATGTGGTTATCATACTGATGTTTGGACATGCGCTTAAAACACTGTCTTAGATATGAAACCTATTTCTGCCGAAGGTAAATTTATACAAGAAAGAGGTTATAGTCAATTCATGGTACATACTTTTCCTATTCATGAAAACTCCCTCATTACTCCATTTGTATACTTTCTTCAAGAAAAAATTAAATGAATAAAAACATTTAATATCCGCACTACTATAGTATCATACATATTATAACATTCTTCTTAAAGTGTTCACAGTTAACAGAATCATGAAATGACCACACCAAAAGTCCAATCATCATTCATAATGCGGAATATCATAGCAATGCTAGAAAACATCACGTTCACACGCATCAAATCAGAAAAAAATATTTTAATATTAATATTTCAAAATGTAAATCAGCATTTTCATGCAAAATCAGTCACATGCCATGCTGTTTGTGATTTCCGATAACACTTCATACAAACACAAACACTGCCACATGTTGTATACAAGTGTGCATGACTTCCGACTAAATAATTATGATTTTTTTTATTGATTATGTAATGCTAAGGCCTAAATAAAAAATAAGTTTGTTTCAGGTTTCATGCCCCAAAAAATACGGAAGTAAGGTTAGAATGTTTTTTTCTTAGGAGATTTTTTGAAGCAAATTAAACATAGATTTAAATGAATTTATGTTAAAAGACAAATCCCCTTTCCCTTTTAACATGGATAATGTTTATTCAAGGTGAATATAGCTGGAATACTTGTAAAGCAAGTACTAGCAAAAAACTGGGCAGAAATGAATCTAAAGGCAAACTCACTCGAAAAGAAATTTAACCAAAAAAAGAAAAAAAGTTAACACGCCAAAAAATGTTCTAGGGTCGGGGCCAAAAAATAGGGTAGGTTGGGAAACCTAAAACAAACATATTACGCCTTATACAAATTCCTTCCCTTGTATTCATTGCAAGAATTGACAGCAGTTAAAATAAGGATCTGTTTTAATGGCATGTACTTGAACACAGAGCTGATTAAATTGGTACATATATAATTCTGACAAGGAGCTAGCCTGACATGTACACTAATAGTACATGCACCTAGATATTTCTTTGCTTTTGTTCATAAAAGAATTTTGTTTATAGATCATGTTTATAATTCAAGGACTTATACACGAAAAATATACAAGAAAATGTCAAATGTAATAATTAGCTCACATAATTATATAAATTAAGGGTGAAACACATTTTATCCATTTCTTACAAAACACAATTCAGTAATTAATGTACCCATTGTATTAATTAGCTCTTTAAGGCAACAAACGCTAAACAAGAACACATTAAGTAAAGGAATTCAAGCCAGTTGTACAGCAGAACATCATAGTTTGATATTTATAGTTTTTGTCTATACATGTTGTATCAGCTTCTCACAAAACTTATATTTATCAAGTTCTGCACTTTCATGCTTAAAATCCCATACTTTCATATCACGCTTTATTCAGAAGTTATTTGTAGAATATTTAGGGGTTCCATTTGACCCTGTAGTTGACAGGCCACTTTTACCCTAAGGTTTCTAGCTGAAGGGTCAATTGTTTCTCAAAATTATAGGTAATTTGGCTATAAAATGGTAAAATCTGGTCAAAAATTATCAAAATGACCCTTGAGATTCAGCACCTAGTGGAAGCCTTGACATTTGGTACATTCAAATCGGAAAGTAACTGTGACGCAATAGAACAAAATATATTATACAGGCGATACAAAATTTTCGTCTTAACAATGAAGTAACATACAATTAAAAGACTTTAATAATCAGCACTAAACACAGCCCCAACATGAAGATTAAATTAAAGCTACAAAAGACAAATGTTAATTTTGAATTATAGTCCTGCAGTTCACCACACTAATTTGTGATCATAATTATAATAAATTAAACAGAATGAAACAGTCTGACTGAATGAAACGGTATGTGATATACAATGGTTTTACATGACAACTACAAAGTTGTATAACTCACAAACAAACAAAATCTTGTTAGCAAAGTTAAAGCCACAACTTATACAAAACAAGCACTACAAAATTACCTTGTATAATACACGTCTCTAAAATATACATAAAAAATTACAATTATTTGTCCAACAATTTTATACTCCTACTGTTTATTTGCTCTCACATAAAACACAAACAGTTATAAAGGGCCACAACTCTGTTAGTTCATTGAAGATATGACTGTTCCATGTATTTAATTGACATTGTTTAAAAAACACATCCGGCAAAAAATCCGTCCCCACCTTATATGGACATGCATATGTCTAAACATCAAAATATTTTTGTACTGACAAGCTTTAATATATAAATATACGCACATTATGAGATTAGATCATTGAGGTTGTTTATCAGGAAAATACTCAGGAAGTACAATATCCACTATATCTATTTAGTTAGTCGGAATTCCGGATCATTAAATATCATTGTAACCATAGATCTAAATATATGCGAGTGAATGCGACACATTGGAAATAACACTTTCATCATCCTGACTCACTTTTCATTTAAATGGGTGCAATATCGTAGATAGAGCCATATTTGAATTACAGTTAAACCTCAATAATAAGACCACCTTTAGGACCCTTGAATATGGGTCTTCTTATTGAGAATTGGTCTTAATATTGATGTTGGATATAAAGACAAAAACAGTGAAAATGGACTTGAAAGTTTGTTCCTAATTTGAGGTAGTCTTTTTAATGAGTTGGTCTTAATGTGAGGTTTTACTGTATTCAATGTTCAAGGGATATTATACACAAGATCAACAATGAACAACAATTTACTGGTGGTATAATGGCTACTGTCGCGGCCTTCCCTAAATAAGTAATATATTCTACTCATGAGTTCCAATTTAAGACACTGAATTTACCATCAATATTGTAAACTGTTTTAACAATGTAACACAATCAATGAGAAATTGGTCTGTGGTCGAACACTGACAATCTCTTACTTTTATTCCAAGAATTTGTTGAGATTTTTAACTTTTAACCAGAGATAGTTTTCAGTAAAATCAGATGTCTGCCCATAACCTTGCATTTGAATGGCACTTGAAATCCAAACTAACCAAATTCATTGACAAACTCAAGGGCCATAACTCAGATAAAAGTCATTGAATCCATACAAGTTGATAACAGGCATAATAACAACAAGGCTGCATGCAGTATACTGATACTTTTCAACAGGTCTGTAGTTCATGAGGAGTAATCCATAAGACACTGACAGACAAAGAGAAAGGACAAAATAGCTTTAACTCCTCCTACATGGGAAGGAAAATAAATATACCCTACTTTTATCAGTAACTTAATCAGAGAGGGTACTACAGATGACCATTTTAGGTATCCCAGTTCGCTGGACTAGACTATCTAGTGAGTGACTAATCATTCCTCCATTGAAACCAACACCTACCTCCAGATTAGTGTTATCTATATCATCAGGAATGATGTCTTCCAACTCTGGTTCAGATTCATCACTTAAACCATTCAGCAAATCTTCAAAACTTCTCTCCATGCTCCTCTATACAAGCAATATAATGAGTTACATGGTTAGATATACAAAGGTTATATACATGTACATACATACAGACATAACAAAGATACAAGCTTGTTTAGAATAATATACACAAGATACAGTCAGCAATTCATAGACCCATGAGGGCAAGAACGTTCAGCATATACATGCAATGAAAGTTATTTTATATTCATTGAATTCCTTTTTGTATGAAACATGGATGTTTATAAACAGTTGACAGTGCTTAGTAATTCATTGAGAGCAACAACCATTTGCTATACTCAAGTGTTTTTGTATTTCCCCAAATTGTTTTTTGAGAAAAGTTATGTTTTGTTTAAATTACAATCAAGTTTGTTTTTCTGGATAAGTATGCTGTGATCTAAACTTGAGTTTAAATAGAATTATAATCATGTATGACCAGTTGATGACAATTGATACTCAAGAAGGTCTAAGTGTTTCATCATATATCAGAACACAATACAAGAAAGTCATTAAGTAGGGTTAAGTATATAGTGACAATTAATGAGTTCATAGTATCTCAACACATACATGTACACTAGAGTTAAGGTATACGTCAATGTAAGTCACTATAAATTTAGATCCTGCATGTGATTTTATTGTTGCTTTGTGCACAGGAGATTGTCACAAGTTCTCTCCCTTTATCCCTTCTATAGTATAATAAGGGAGAGAACTCATGACAATCTCCTGTGGTTTGGTGTGGCTGTGCATTTTATTATGTGGCATTTCCAGCTTGATATATTCATTCATTTGTAAGGTGCATCAACAGCTCAGGTCATCTAGCAATCATGTTATTTGAACTTAAATAAAATGGAAAAATGTCGGGCAGATAACCTGAGCCTAATTGATCAGTGTTTTATGAGAACAAGGACTGGAGAAATGTCTGATATAAGGTGGGCATTGTATTCATTGCTAATGTACCACTATGTATACTGTTTCATATCTCCGGGTGATTGTGTGATGGCTCAGCACTTTGTATGTTACGAGCATTTCAAGTGCTGGTTAACTACTTTGAAAATCATCTAGGAGGAAATGCCTCGAGTTCAATCAGCAGATTAGAACAGTCCTTTATAAAGAACAAGATCTATGGACCATTGAACATATAAGTAGCATTAGGCTTATATCACACCCCTGTAAGGTTATTACAATTAGTGTAGAAATAAAGTACTATTATACTATTGAGAACTGTTTGACCACTATTGTGGATTATAATTGTTTAATGTTTGTTCTCCGGTGACTCAATCAATACCGTACAATACCTGTATTGACCACTGTACCCAATGACCAGATATATACTATTACGTCTGGTCATGAAACTGACCACCTAGGCTAACACATTAACAGAGGTTTAAATAGAACAAAAGACACATGAACATGTGACAGACTTTGATGGATGATCAGATTATTGTATTGTGTTTAAATTTGTTTATTTTACATCAATTGTGAAACAAGTTATATCAATCACTCTAAATGACCACTAAGATCCTAGGTTACTGTCTCGTGCCTGATCAAGAAACTGTAAAGTTGATTGGTCAATCTCGTCAAAGGTTGGATTTGTAACCCTGGTGAGTCTTTGGATCAGCAGTCAGGCACTGTACACCTTGACCACTACACTGACTATGCCTTCGTGTTTGTTTGAAATCTAGCACAAGAGATTAAGTCTATCACTGTGTTTATATATAAAATATATATATATAGTAGAATTCAAACTATAAAATGTGGGTGTGTATTCACATATAACTGATGTTGATCTTAACAGATTATGGAAATTAGAAGACCTTATATTTTATAGTATTATAGATATTAAATGTTTCACGTTTCTATTTAGTTATACATGTATATGTTTGCTGAATAAGGTGAATTTTACAACTGTCCTAATGATACTATATATATAATTATAACTTAGTTTATCCACAATGCTTTGAACATCTAAGCTAAAGAAATAAATTATTTTTACATGACAATTATGACTATTTCAATTAAGAGGACAATGAATGCATGTGCCTTATTCACTAAATTTTAAGACTGAAATTCCTTTAATTATGCATTAATATTTAATGCAGATTTAATGTCCTAGAATAATTTTAAAACATCTTAAATAGAGTTTAAGGAAAACAGCTTATTTGAAATAAGTAAAATATTCAAAATTATTAAATGGGTTAACAGGATTTTACACTTAAACACTTTCCTGAAATGTTCAGAAAAGGATATCTGACAAATATAAGCAGTATCATAACATATGTTACATACAATACAGTGAATATATATAATACAGTGAATAGATATAATACAGTGAATATATATAATACAGTGAATAGATATAATACAGTGAATAGATATAATACAGTGAATAGATATAATACAGTGACTACAGGAGTTGTTGTTACACATTTATACATCATACATAAATAACAATTATTTCAATCAGTATGAATCACAGGAGACTGTCACCAGTTATCTCCCTTCTAGAGCTCTCTCCCATTATCTATTCTATAGTCGATGTATTTTTATATATTCTCTCCCTTTATTTATATAAAAGTGATAAAGGAATAGAACTCCAGAAGGGATAAAGGGAAAGAACTCATTCAAGACAATCTACTGTAGTATGAATAAAGAGCAGTAACAGCAGTTGCAGCTTGTCTCATTTCCTAGTAACATCATGTAATGCTGCTTCAATATATTCATTTGAATCAAACCATGATATACTGCATTACATTAGCAACATATTGCAGTACTTATCATGATGTAATTTGCTTTATTAAGCTAAGGGAATGTTATATTTTTCTGACTCAACAACTTGAAAGTCTTCAAATCTGTTGCATACAACAGACATTAATAAGCTAACAGAAAACAGTGATCAATCTTATTTCAGTTTTTGACTAGTAATTTAATACAAATCAGCGCCATAGCCACACTGAGGCACACCGAGGCAGTTGCCTCGGTTAAAATTTGCAGAGCACTAGAGAAGTCCTAGAAAAATAATTCCGTGGAAACATGCCCGCGGACCCCCCTAGACTGCCTTGGTTAAAAAATGCCTCTGGCTACGGCACTGAAAATTAGAATATGTATACTACTGGAATAAGGGGCTGTGTTACTGCTAGAGCAGGGGAGGACAGCAGTAGTACTGCTGTTACTGCTACTATTGCTGTCTACAAACTGATCAATGTTTTTACAATAAACAGCAAACTCTGGTAAACAAAAATGCCCAACAGTGAAAGTATTGACAACATAATTAACAGAAATAACATGAACACTGTCTGCTCTATAGGAACAATTACCTATTATATATTTCATTCAGAAGCTGACAGTTACCAGGAGACTCTAGTTAATATCCAGTAGCATTTGTCCGAAAAGGTGGAAGTATCAAATTCCCTCTTCAAAATAAATGATTGACAGAAACAGCCAATGCCAGTAACACAGATTTAAGTTTTGAAATCTTCCAGTGCATCCATTGTCCTAACATACGACATAAATTGGTAACAGTGTGACTTAAGAATGTTTTAATTACTATACACAGTGCAACATGTCTCCAGAGCAACCCTCCCTAAAGCAAAATCTTTCCTAAGAATCTACTATCAACTTAACCTCCCAAAAGCAACAACCTCTCTTCAACAACAGTAACTATCTTTCCAAAGAATTTCCAAAGAACCTCTCTAGAGCAACAACCTCTCAACAACAGCCACAATGTGTGATTCCCAAAGGATGTCACTATAGAGAGGTTACTATGTTACTGATAACATATGCACAATACTTTCACCGAAAGACCTTTCTTCACCAAATAAGCACACTCGTATATTCTTGTCAAATCTGTTTAGTTACAAAATATTCGTAACGGTTGAAAAGTACATACCTTTTTTAAATTTGTTTTCCTCTTAGGTGCAGGGATGGTCTGCTCAGGTTGCTTGTCTTCAGTTTCACTATCACATTTATCAGTCTCCTCTTCCTCAATATTATCTCCACTACTTTTGTCTACTTCCAAATTGTTGTCAATGAATTCAAAGTCATCTATCAGATTACCTTCTGATTCACCAAACAGATCATCAACCGGATCTGTTTCTTTTGTTGGAGAAGCCTAAAATATGTGAACTAAACCTTGCATACTCTGATCATACAAGTAAACTTCAACAATATTTCTTAATGATTGCAAACGAAATGTTCATTTTCCTACTTGCAATAAGGTTTTGAATGTTTATATATATCGTAATAGATATTTAATAGAATTTCATTTCTATGAAAGGAATAGCATCAAATTACACACGGAAAAAAGCTTAATATGTACTTGATTATAACCACCTTACATTTAAGCCTTTTGACAGGTAGACTATTAGTAAGTCATTATAATTACCTTATTGATAGGTCATATTTACAATCACAAATACCTTGTTATGTCATTTCAAGCTACTACATACCTAATACTCTTAATGCAGAACTAATTGAAATTTACTTATTTTTTTAAATCAGCAGTGAGAAAAAAATCGTAAGTTAATTATTTAATGATATAATTGAAATCTGTTATGATTTAATTTGTTAAACAAAATCATGCATAATAAATGTGAAGATTATTGTAAATCTTTAGTGAAATTAGATGCTATTAGTACAGAGACTGTGATGTCTTACACTGAGCTTAGTCAGTGTCAGGATCACACAGCGTAGACACAGATACTATTTATCTGACCATATTCTACACTCCATAAATTCTCCATATATGCCACTATGAGTATGGATTTATGACCAGATAAACCATAAATGTCAAGCTGTCCATACCTACACTATAGGTATTAACAGTTACTAATATGTATGGATTGGATTGACGAATACCAACTTAATACCAAAACAATTATTGGATAATAAGTGTCCTAAAATAGTTACTTATCTGTAAATTATGTTAAGTACAATGTATTCCATAGTCATATGCCTAAAACATAAATTCTTCAATTAAAGGACGTGATTTTCTCTTAATCGTAACTGAAAATGCAAATCTTACGAACTTTATCAGTGAACTGCGAGCTGTCTTAAAAAGACATTATATATATATACCACAAATTTACGTACCAATGAAATTGCTGACTTGGCCCATTCCATGAAATTTGGAACCAACGAAATTAAAATTTAATGAAATCACAGTACTAGGATAACACAGACTAACTCAATCTACAACACAACGATCAGCAGTAGTCTAGAACTTGTCTTACAAATAAAGTATCCATTAATCTCAGGTTCAAACTTTCACAGTACATATGATTTCTGTATAAAATATTTCTGTGTAAATAGTCTTAATATGAAATGATTTAAATGTAGAAATGAAGCATGGAGACAGATCTTCTGGTATATATCATTACATTGTATTCATACGCCATCATAATGTAACAACTATAGCTTTTCTATCAAAACAAATATAGCATGGTACATAAATGCTAAGTAATGCATTGAATAGAGAGATAAATGAGTAGGTTCAGTCTAGAGCAAAGCGAAGATGCAAAACAGAAAAAAAACTAAAACCATTTCATATTTTGTGTCATGCATACAAACTGCATTACATGTAAATTATAGAAGGTTTTCATAATTTACAAACAGGCTCACACATTAAGACCGGTTATTTAAACTGCTTATGATCAGTAAGTATTAACAAAATGAAAATGTGCATAAATTTTACCATGAAAACATTTCGCAGCTGATGAAGTATTAATTCACAATGCATGAACTATCCTAAACACACATATTTCTTTAAAGGATCGTACTTAGTCATAGAGTTGATTTAATGTCTATTTCATACATAAATACTGCAAGAAATTACTTGTGTGAAAATAAAATTTGATCCAAAAAATGTAAAATTGTGCTGATTTTAACTTCGAAAACTCTTACATAAATGGTCCAGTTTTTTTAAATACATGCACAACTCTGTTCAAATCAAACAAAAATATCGAAACACCTTACATTATTTCTGCCATCCACAGCTTTGTTTTATAATTACCACAACAACCATTTAAGATTAGAAGAGTGGTTAATTATATATCTACAATTGTGCTAGCTTGTATCTTCTGAGTTCATGCAATTTTCTCCAATCATATGATTATCTTTGTTTGTAGCACAATTATTTGGCAAAAACCAAGAATGAATAATGAATACCAATTTTATAAGCCACATGGACACAAAATATGAAATGGAAATCAATATCAGACTGTATAATTGTCTGCACTGAAGATACAAACAGAATAAAGTGATCCGTAACCTCATGCAAAGGCTGAGCTTCAACAGACAGAAACAGAAAAGAGACTAGAACTACTAAAGCATACAAGAAAGTGTTTGAAGTAATGTGAGATCAATATGAATGATGAAGCCTAAATGTCAGTGCTCAATAGCTGATACTGAGAAATTTATACACCTGAACTGGGAAAAACTATCCTGTATTTCATTATTATACAAATACCCATCTCATTAAAATAAGAAGACATAAAGATTTATTTTAAAATTTACAAACTGTCATTTGTATGACACAGAAGATATATCTCAACCTCAAGGAAGTCTCAATTAAATCACATTGCAAAGCTCTTTTGTGAAACACCGTTAACTATTTTTATTTCAATTAGTGATTAATAAGTTCTCATAAATCATAAACAAATATTATCTTGGTTTAAAATATGTATTTGGCTATAAAAATAAGTACCAGTATATATATTCCTACCTGACTTACAAGTTCTGGTGTAGCAATTGTGTTAGAGCTAGTGGCATTGTTAGTGATTGGCTCAACTAAAGAAAGCAGATCATCAGATATGGGTACCATTCCATCAGGCTGAGCATCTAACATGTCATCAAGACTGGCTGGTTCCTTGCTAGTGTCTGATTTGTGTGTATCAATATTTCTGGACTTTCTGTTCAGTTTGGATGGTTTTCGTCGTACACTGGGTCTGTCCCTTGCTTTCACATCTGATTCTGTTGATGAAGTGTCATTTTTCATGACAAGTGAGACCAGGTCATCATTTGATGGCACAGCATTGTCAGGCTGTGCATCACATAACATATCTAAATTGTTCTCTGATTGGTCATTTGATTGGTCAGAGGAAGTATTACAAGATTTTTGTACTGGTCTAGAGATCCCTGTTTGGTCAGCCCTATCATCAGAAGATTTGGAAACTGTACCAATCTTACCACGTGGCTTGACTAGAGGCTTGGAGACTAGTTCTTCAGTAGGCGAGACTAAAGACTGAATATCATCATTAGGTGACAGAGTTCCAACAGGTTGAGCATCAAGCATTTTATCAAGACTTTCTACAGATGTTTCTTGTTTAATGTTTGTTGAAATTCCATCATCTCCATCAGGTACTTCCTGATCATTAAGGGCCTTGTCATTTTCTTTAGTAGCAGTTTTAACATCGGACTCAATCAAAGTGACGCTACCTAGGTGATCAGATGATTCTGGTAGTGTATCTAGAGCCACATTACTGTTCTTCACAATCATTGAAGACAGATCATCACTTATGGATACCATTCCATCTGGCTGAGCATCTAACATATCATCGAGACTGCTTGGTTCCTGGCTGGTTTCCGATTTGTCAACATTAACATTTCTGGACTTTCTTTTTAATTTGGATGGTTTTCTTTGTACAGGCTTTCTTTCTCTTGGTTTTACATCTGATTCCATCATTGACAACATATCATCATTACCTGAATTGAGACTTGCAGGTTGTTCATCCAATAACATATCAAGACTATCTGCACGGTTGCGAGAAGCACTGCTTGACTGATTCTCTGAATTTATTTCATTAAATCCAAATAAATCAACAAGATCATCAGATTTTGTTACAGGCAAAGGCTGTGTTTGTTCATCAAATATGTCTAACTTGTTATTTTTCTTTTCATCTTGTTCAGTGTCTTTACTTGCCTCAACAACAAAATCATTAACAGCAACATCTGGTGATACCATCACTTTGGTATCATCATTTGGTGACAAAATTCCAACAGGCTGACCATCAAGCATTTTGTCAAGATTCTCTTCAGACACATCTTGTTTAATGTTTGTTGATATTCCATCATCTCTAATAGGTACTTCCTGATCATCAAAGACATTGTCATTTTCTTTAGTAGCATTTTTAAGATCAGATTCAATCAAAGAAATGCTAAATTGCTTATCAGATGATTCTGTTTGCATATCTAGAGCTACATTAGTGTTCTTCTCAAGCATTGAAGAAAGATCATCAGTAATGGATACCATTCCATCAGGCTGAGCATCTAACATATCATCCAGACTTTTAGGTTCCTTGCTTGTTTCCGATTTGTCAACATTAATATTCTTGGACTTTCTGTTCAATTTGGATGGTTTTCTTTGTACAGGCTTTCTTTCTCTTGGTTTTACGTCTGATTCCATCATTGACAACAGATCATCATTACCTGGAATGAGACTCGCAGGTTGTTCATCCAATAACATATCAAGACTATCTGCACGGTTGCGAGAAGCACTGCTTGACTGAGTCTCTGTTTTTATTTCATTAAAACCAAGTAAATCAACAAGATCATCAGATTTTGTTACAGGCAAAGGCTGAGTTTGTTCATCAAATATGTCTAACTTGTTATTTTTCTTTTCATCTTGTTCAGTGTCTTTACTTGCCTCAACAACAAAATCATTAACAGCAACATCTGGTGATACTATCGCATTGGTATCACCATTTGGTGACAAAATTCCAACAGGCTGAGCATCAAGCATTTTGTCAAGATTCTCTTCAGACACTTCTTGTTTAATGTTTGTTGATATTCCATCATCTCCATCAGGTACTTCCTGATCATCAAATACATTGTCATTTTCTTTAGTAGCATTTTTAAGATCAGATTCAATCAAAGAAATGCTAACTTGCTTATCAGATGATTCTGTTTGCATATCTAGAACTACATTACTGTTCTTCTCAAGCATTGAAGAAAGATCATCAGTAATGGATACCATTCCATCAGGCTGAGCATCTAACATATCATCCAGACTTTTAGGTTCCTTGTTGGTTTCCGATTTGTCAACATTAATGTTCTTGGACTTTCTGTTCAATTTGGATGGTTTTCTTTGTACAGGCTTTCTTTCTCTTGGTTTTATGTCTGAATCCATCTCTGACAACAGATCATCATTACCTGGAATCATACTCGGAGGTTGTTCATCCAATAACATATCAAGACTATCTGCACGGATGCGAGATGCACTACTTGACTGATTCTCTGTTTTTATTTCATTAAAACCAAGTAAATCAACAAAATCATCAGATTTTGTTACAGGCAAAGGCTGAGTTTGTTCATCAAATATGTTTAACTTGTTATTTTTCTTTTCATCTTGTTCAGTTTCTTTCTTTGTCTCAACCATCAAACCATTAACAGCAACATCTGATGACAATGCGCTAGATTCAGAATTCATATCCAGAAGTAAATCACTAGTTATTTCAGGTGATTTGTTTTGTTTCTTATCATTTGTAAAGGATAGGTCATCACCTGCTTTATTATCTAATCCAGAACCAAATAAATCCTCATCATTGATTGGTTCACTCTGAGCATTATTGCTTTTCCCAGAACTAATTCCAAGACCGAATATATCAGGCTCATCATCAACATCATTATCAAACAAATTGACTGTTTTCTTCTTGACCTTCTTACTCTTTTCAGGTTTCAGGTCACCACTACCAGAAATAGTGCTACTGGGCTGTGCATTCAGTAAATCATCTAGATCATCATCTGAGGCTGTTGATTTACTGGTAGCAATGGCAGAATTAAAAAGGTCTTCTTCAACATTGGGAGCAAGAATATCATCAAGTGTGTCAGATTTTGCAGGCGCATTGGTACCAGTTCCGAATAAGTCATCAAGATCTCTACTTGGTTTCTTCTTATCTTGATTTGGCTTGAACAGCTCATCATTTTCATCATTCAAGTCGAAAAGATTTGACATTTTTACTAACTTATTTCACAGTGTCGGTACTAAAATGATGTCGATATAAATCCGTCTTCAATGTTTTAATTTGAATGTATTACTGATGTTTACATTAATTCACAAGATTTGATACCTTAAACACTGATACCTAACCACTGGAAAATCCTAATACAAATGTATCATTTTAGTTTACACAGTTTCTGGTCTTGCATGTCATATGCATTTCAAATGTTACAAATATCCGTGATTCAGCACAACAAAACCATAAACTACATAAACTATTGTCAATATATTTTAAATTTGAAATCTGAAGTCACTTGGAAATTACATTCGGTGATTCACCACAAGTATTGTATATGTAAATCCTGTAACAATCCTACTCGGTTATGCCTCAACTTATTTGACTAGCTAATTGACTAAATATGCAGTAACAGGTGTTAAATTGTCTAATCCAATAAAGCGGCAGAAGTTACGACAAGACGAGAGAACAGAGACAGTTAATAGATGTGACATATGGAAAGGTTGTTTTTCTAATCAACTGTGATGCTAAGTTAAGACAATATTATAATGTGAAGTCGTTCAATACCATGCAGGTGATGTTGAGTGGAGATCTGCAATGACAAATATTAGCAAAAAAAACATAAAAGTGAGCAAAAGAGCATTATGAATAGAATCCTGTTAAGAAGTAATACTGTTTTATATTCTGACGTATGACTAATCTAATGTTGTTGCTAACCATAGCAGTTATAACCACGGGGAAATGCGTAGTGAAAATCTATTGCGTGGGCTAAGTTTGTGATGTTACTTAATTGAAATCTGAAAATATCGCTAGGACACAGATGTTTAACCAATGTTCTTTTAAAATCACAAATGTTAGAATTTTGAAGATTTTCATGTCCTTAACAGGATTCCATCATTAAAAATGGTCAGATTTAATTAAGTAGTGAAAGTATTTGATCAGCCCAATAAAGTCCATGATAAAGTGAATTTACAAGAAACTGATGAATAATGTAAGATTAATATAGCACAGCATGTGACAACATAATGCATAAATGTATCAATCATAAATAGCAAAACATAACAACTTGCAAAAGTTTATTAAGATATCTAGCAAACAAACTTTAAAATAGCAGCCATTAAAGTAAATCAAGATGCAACCTCACTACTACAGAATCTTTTCCCTTTGAGATCACGACTTTTCCTAAGGGTTTCAAGAAAGGGGTCTGCAGTCAGAGAGGAGAAATATCAACAAGTTATAGTTGATAGACTGTAGATTTCAACAGAAACTTTTTAATGTTGTATATAACTCCAAGTTTGGAACTTGGCACAGTCTGACTTCAAAGTGTATGCATATATATATTATATACCTAGTTTGAAGTAAATATTATACTTCACAAAAGTGGAAAAGCATTTAAAGGGAGTAACGCAGAATTAATTTACCAAAATCCTCGTTATCAAATGTTGCAAATGAGGATTTTTTCCTTTATCAATTTTCATAATATATTATGCAGTATTTGGGTGGAGTTTCTATATTGAACAGGAGTGGAAACTACTTAAGAAGGTTACAAAATAAATTCATCAAAGGACACAGATGCCCCACACTATGACTTTTCAAGCATAATTGATCAGAAACCAATTTTTATGGTAAACAAAAGGCTATCACTGGTCTAAAAATTGGCATATTGCAACTGAGATATAACTTGCTCTGTAATTGATTGGAAATTAATTGACCAATATTTTACACACAAGGACGCATACACAGACAGGCCAGGGAACCCTTCATGCCCCTCCTTGGAATGCCACATGCATAACAAACATATGTAAAATAAAACCTTGAAGAGCCAACGTATTTAGCATATTGAAACCTTCAAAATGACTGTCTACATAAATAACATACACTGGTATTACTCTTTTTCATTCAATTCTTCATGGTTAGCTAACCTTAATGTCAAGATTTTGAATACAATTCATAACTTATATAAACATGAATGATTAAATAAAAAGCCATACATAATTACAGTATATGATTATGCACAAATACCTTTATGTTTGATGGATTAAGTTATGGACGACTGTGTAATATCGGTCTCTCAGTTTTGTTTACATCTAGATCATATTCATACTGTTCTGAAAGAGAAAGCATTAACATCTATTAGAGTTTAGCCAGACATATTTTAAGTAGTAAATTGTTGGCTATGGGTGCAGGTTGCTGGCTCGAGAACCAGCTGCAACATACTGAAGTACACAAACTATATACCTAGTAGTTCCCTGGCCTACACTCAGTACTGTAAGGACAGGTTGGACCACGTCACCATATTTGGTATCACTCCATTGCAGCGCTGTGTATGATATCTGTACAATGTACCTCACTTTATCAAGTAACCCAAGATTTTGCTGCACCATAAAACCATTCAGATATATGATGAAGCTAGCAACATTTTTCTCTTGCCAAAAAATGTAAAATAATCTGACAAAGGCATGCAACCCTGCATTACTAGCTCACCCTGAAATCTGAGGATAGGGGTTGTGCAAATAAAAAAAATTAGGAATGGTCTTAAACACTGATAGGGGTAAATCGAGGTAAACTATCCAAACTACAATGTAAATGGATAAAGGACAGAACATAATTCCATCAATAGATTCTCTAACTGTACAAATATTGGGAGTATAATGGTCATGTTGTATACACAAATCAACATCAAACATAATACTGAATGTATTTGTCAAAGAAAATCCTTTAGGTTTGAATAGAAATCAATAACACAGAGACATAAGGTGTTATATATGTGGATTATAAAATATCTAATCTATGTAAATATCTCAACCTTAGGAAAATAAGTGCAAATCAGCAGTTTCTACCCACTTTTTTGCATTTTCATGAAAAATTATGTAGTAATGATCGAACCATAATACAGTGAAAAATTGACAAGTTAATGTTTTTTTATGGAGATTTAAGACACCCTTATATGAAGAGAGTTTTAAAGGCCACAATATGAGTATTATCCCAATATTAGTTTTCACGCTATTGTGACATTCTTTGCCTAATAAAGGCAAGAGCTATTTTCCGACAAGCAGACGTTATATTATGTGTTTTGGCCAGATGCAAGCTAACAGTATGAGGATTATTGTATGTCTACACCAGTTTGACCTTGACCAGAAAGAAGTAAAATAATTCCCACAATTTGCTTGAAATTCTCCTACCAGGGGCTTTGACGCCCTTCCCCCAAAGTAGTGAGGCCCCTGGAATGACTAAAAAAGCAAAATAACTACTAAAGAGAACATATCAGGAAGAAATACTGTATCCAACAAAGTTGAACAATGCAGTGATTAGTAAATTTCATAGCCCCAAAGAAGAATTATACCATACAAAGAACTATATTTAAATATAATTTTTATCTTCAAAAATCTCATTCAACGACTTCATTAATTAAGAAATATTTGAGTGCAAGTACATGTAGTGTAATCATAAAGATTAAGATTATATGTGACAAATATATCATTCATGTAACCACATTACGTCTACAAAAAATCAACAAGCATGAATGAGTATGCATACAAAATATGAATTAAGCAAACCCCTCAACGGCTTGCGTAAACATTTTTGTGACCAATCAACCAGCAGCATGTCACATGATTAGATGATCACATGAACCTAGCATTTTATCAATTATGTTGAAGATTTAAACATAAATCATGTACATCTAATTTTCATTTAATATTATACATTCATATGACGACTTATTAAAATTAGATATGACACTGCTATCATTTGTACATTGATCAATTAACTTTGTCTGACGTTGTATGTATGATAAGGAGAGCAAAGGCCGGCAATAGTGAATCTTAGTTTGCTGCCTTCCGACAGTATTTTGTGATGCTGGGTTACATAGTAGATAGGTAGGTAGGTAATTGTTTGTGAAAATTCAATTCTTGTAAGTAGCTTCCAAAGGCCAAAAGAAATTATGCAGAGCAGTTGTTTCCCTGGTAGGTAGGACATCCAGCAAACACTTTTTAATTTTGGCCTAAAATTTAACCACAATGACAGTGTAGACAAGAATTGCCAGAAGCATATTTCAATCAAATGGTTTCTTATTAGTACATGTAACATGCATTTCACAATGATATACTCGTATGCTAACAGGCAAACAAGTCTAACCTCATCTTGATGTAT
Organism: Mactromeris polynyma; assembly: GCA_032209605.1. Classification (NCBI taxonomy): domain Eukaryota; kingdom Metazoa; phylum Mollusca; class Bivalvia; order Venerida; family Mactridae; genus Mactromeris; species Mactromeris polynyma. The sequence continues at coordinate 2,548,027 of JASFXZ010000021.1, read as the reverse complement.
ATGCAGGTATACACCAGTTTCCCTGTCATCCTATGCTGATTGATATCATAGTAATCCTATTAGTCGCCCTTCAGACAACACCTTCAGTGAAGACCAGTATATTGATTGCAATAAAACATTACAATGCAATGCAAATTTTGTCATTACAATACAAATTATACAGAGAATAAATGTATTTGATCTCACAAACAGAAAAACCCACATTTAATTACATCAGCCTTCATTCAGTTACAGGAAGTCGTTCACAGTTCTCGTCGCTAAAAAGTGTATTGACCACCACATTTGTATTCTGGTTCTCTGCCTCAAAGACAGTAAAGACAGGGAGCCAGCCCTGCGTTCATTTTGCATTTTGGTTCCCCGTGTGCGTACAATGTGATACGGTGGGCCAGGGATACAAAACAAAATGTGAACGACAGTTAGCCGTAACTGAACGCAGGGTTCAGTTCTCAAATTCGCGTGCTACCTCGGAGTTGCTCGAGCGAGTGGGCACACAGTGGGCGCACACTTTTTGGCAAACAGTGCGTTCAATAGCAAAATGCGTGCCAAGTTTCGTAACTCGAGCGAGTGTTAGCCTTAACCGAACGCAAGGCTGGTTATTCATTTTTTCAGATCAAATTTGCAATTACATTTATGTTTCTTCTTTCACTATACATACATTTTTCTTCTTTAAAGAGTCTCAAGCAAACAACACTTTTATGACAAGACAAAGACAGTTTTAATGCCTTTTTACAACAATGAGATGCATGCATATTTGTCAGTCAATCCACCTAACCTGGTGATCTTCAAATACCAACCAGTTGAATTTCAAGTGTGAATATGGTACTTCATTAAGGTGTGCCAACTTTCTCGAACAAATTTTATTCCGAGAAAAAAATTGAATGTATACAAACACACACCCCACCCACTAAGAGACGCATGCACAGTGCTACATATAATGGTTGACTTTATCAATAAAGGAATCAGAACCATATTAGTGTCACCAAAGATCTCATTCAAACAAACTTAATGTACAAATGTGACCACCTTTAAAAATATGTATTCATAATGAAATGAGTACTTCAATGTTTACAGACAGTTTATATACTGGTAAAAACACTAAAACTTGCCCTTTGTCCATGACGTTGATATTCATTTTATCTTTGCATACCAAAGATTCAATATTATGTTACACTTTGACAAAACATTAAGATACAATTACACCTACATCAAATTAAGTTAGCCACAGATCAAAGCATGCAATTAACCTTGTATGTATGTATACATGCAAAGATGCATTAAAAACATCTTGCATTGACTTAATGTTATTTAACAGTTTAACTGGGTAGTTGTATTTTAGCAGAAATTTTTCAGTAGTTGCTTAATTGATATATGGCCATGTAAGTTAAAGTACACAAAGCATTCAATTCACCGGTCCAAGTAAAAAACTTGAACAGACAGATAAGAAAATACTTGAAGTTTACCATAAATCAACAGAGTAACTGTCAACTTTAGAAAAAAACTATTCCCATATTTTTAAATCCTCCAACTTCAGTTGTACACACAAATACCGGTATTTCAAAACATTCACAAGACTTTGTAAACTCAAAACGCTCAGTTCTGTTTCAGACAGACTAAATTACACCATAATAAGACCAATTATCCTGTCTCTATACTATAACAACCACTTACCTTAGCGAACAAATAAAAATATTCTCACGCCAAATCCTCTATAACGATAGTCCAAGTTGACGAAATATCAAGGTTTTTTAAACCAGAGTAGCTGTTTGTTGTAATGTACAAATATTCCAAATTTGATGATTCAACACTTAGCAATAAAATGCACTGCACATAAATCCTTAAAGGGTATATATTGACCTAGGTCACTTAAAGATAGACGTACGATATTGAAGTTTAATATCCTACTGAGCGGTACATTAGTAAAGTTATCAACCGTATCTTAAACATGTACATGGAATATATATTATTCAAATTGATATGTGCATATAACTTGTATCGTCTTAATGAATAAGTTGGTGAGTTGTTGAAAATGAGATCTATTTAAGTTACGTACATGTACTCTAGATTACACATTCATGCAGTGTAGAAGGACATGATCCCCCCATGTGGAGTACACAAAGTGTATAGTACATTGTATTGACAAAGATTTATAGTAAATGTACAAACGTCCATATATTGTAAAAACGATAGGTTAGGATTATTGGCAAAAATGTAAAATCGTAATCCTTTGTGAAATGCAAGGTACAAAGTGGAGAGCCCTCAATATTTTTATTAAACATCAATTGAGCATAAACATTGTTAAAAGATATTGACAAAGTTACAACGACAAATGTTATTGAAAAGCGATTTTGGTTAAGGAGTGTAATGTCTCCTCACTTGACTAGAGAGGTGTTATATTACTGTAAAGCCAATCATTTTCTTAAGACCATATATTTATCTTTCATAATTTTGTAGTCATTTACAGTTTGATAATAAATATGTAAATTCATAGAATACCTTGACATTTGCTTTCAGTTTTATTCTCTGACATGCTAAACTGCATGAGACAAAACTTTGAAATGCACCAAATTAATTTGCATCTAGGAAATGATTTTATCATGCCAATATTTACCTCAAATTAAGTGACATATTATTCAATATGACAAGTTACAGCCTAAAGCATTTTCTCAGGTTAGTACTATAAGCATTTTTTTAAATTCTATAAAAATTGTCTTTGAAATTGTTACAAAAACAAATTGAATTGAGATTACATTACAGGTAAACTCTTCAAACAGTTCCCATTCTTTTGTGCATAGAATATTGATCATAGTTTTAACACAAGCACAGTTTACCAATTCTTACATAATAGATGTGTGTATCAATATAAAATCAATGAACATAGCAGGTGAGCCCTCCCAATCAATGAAAGGTGACTTAAACACAGCCAATATCCTGTAGTATCCAATATCCTAATTATGATACAATATTTCAGTACATGATTATGACACATGACCAAATATGGAAAACGAGGAACAATTTAATACATAAACAGAAATATTACCACATTATCAATGAGACATCCAATTCAATGCTGTATTTACAAATATATATATCCATATTTGAAGCACAAGTAAAAAAACAACAGGTTGTAATATGCTTGAGAAATTCTCAAATTTAGATAATGTATAAGAATGATAAAAAAGAATCAATAAATGGAAATACCTGAAGTAAAACAATAACTAGAGCCAGAAAACATTTATAGACATTCTTGTACAAGCACCAGCTGACTGGCACACATGATTCAACTCTGAGTCATACATTATTGATTTCCTATAGACTCAAAAAATAAGATGACAGAAGAAGGAATAACAGACATTGAAATACAGTATGACACGGCTTGGTCACTAAATGTAGTAGAATACAGAGTACAGTAAGACAATGATGGCATGGACACTGGTTGTAGTAGAATACAGAATACAGTAAGACAATGATAGCATGGACACTGGTTGTAGTAGAATACAGAGTACAGTAAGACAATGATGGCATGGACACTGGTTGTAGTAGAATACAGAGTACAGTAAGACAATGATGGCATGGACACTGGTTGTAGTAGAATACAGAGTACAGTAAGACAATGATAGCATGGACACTGGTTGTAGTAGAATACAGAGTACAGTAAGACAATGATGGCATGGACACTGGTTGTAGTAGAATACAGAGTACAGTAAGACAATGATGGCATGGACACTGGTTGTAGTAGAATACAGAGTACAGTAAGACAATGATGGCATGGACACTGGTTGTAGTAGAATACAGAATACAGTAAGACAATGATGACATGGTCACTGGTGTAGTAGAATACAGAATACAGTATGACAATGATGACATGGTCACTGGTTGTAGTAGAAAACAGAATACAGTAAGACAATGATATCACAGTCACTGGTTGTAGTAGAATACAGAGAACAGTAAGATAATGATGACATGGTCACTGGTTGTAGTAGAAAACAGAATACAGTATGACAATGATGACATGGTCACTGGTTGTAGTAGAATACAATATACGGTATGACAATGATAACATGGTCACTGGTTGTAGTAGAATACAGAGTACAGTAAGACGATGATGGCATGGACACTGGTTGTAGTAGAAAACAGAATACAGTATGACAATGATGACATGGTCACTGGTTGTTGTAGAATACAGAGTACAGTAAGACAATGATAACATGGTCACTGGTTGCAGTAGAATACAGAATACAGTGTGACAATGATATCACGGTCACTGGTTGTAGTAGAAAACATAGTACAGTCAGACAATGATATCACGGTCACTGGTTGATGGTACAGTAAGACAATGATATCACGGTCACTGGCTGTAGTAGAAAACATAGTACAGTCAGACAATGATATCACAGTCACTGGCTGTAGTAGAAAACATAGTACAGTAAGACAATGATATCACGGTCACTGGTTGTAGTAGAAAACACAGTACAGTAAGACAATGATATCACGGTCACTGGTTGTAGTAGAAAACATAGTACAGTAAGACAATGATATCATGGTCACTGGTTGTAGTAGAAAATATAGTACAGTAAGACAATGATATCACGGTCACTGGTTGTAGTAGAAAACATAGTACAGTAAGACAATGATATCATGGTCACTGGTTGTAGTAGAAAACATAGTACAGTAAGACAATGATATCATGGTCACTGGTTGTAGTAGAAAACATAGTACAGTAAGACAATGATATCACGGTCACTGGTTGTAGTAGAAAACATAGTACAGTAAGACAATGATATCATGGTCACTGGTTGTAGTAGAAAACATAGTACAGTAAGACAATAATAACATGGTCACTGGTTGTAGTAGAAAACAGAATACAGTAAGACAATGATAACATGGTCACTGGTTGTTGTAGAAAACATAGTACAGTAAGACAATGATAACATGGTCACTGGTTGTAGTAGAAAACAGAGTGTACAGTGTAACAAGGTTGATATGGTCACTGAATATACTGGATTATTTGTATTGGAGTCTTATGCTGTATTTGAACAGTATTTCCGTTATGTTCACCTAGACAATTTAAGTATTATCAATTTCAGAAAACTTATGCCTCACCCACAGTTCAAACCTACAACCTCCAGTTTGGCTTACAAATCGAGGGTTCAGTGCAAGACTATACTAACTCCTATATAAATACATAGTAGTTAGGATAGTCTTGCGCCGGACCCTCGAAATGCTGATATCTACATGCAACAAAATTGGATGTAGCATGTTATGTTAGTTGCCTAATCATTTCCCATGGATATATCAGTTATACACAATGATCTGAGTTTATCTAACCTGATTTAACCTGGGGTTCCAACCAGAGTTGCTGCTGTTGAAGAGCAAGGAAGTAGCCCTTAACCAAATGCCTTTGTTTTTGAAAATGATGAGTCAGCAAAATCTGACTATACAACATAACTGAATATTGTACATGTATTACAAATTCCTTACATTACTTGAGGCCATAAAAATTATATCAACTGCTCATCCATATCTCTATATACTATGAATTTATGTCATTACTTGACATAAAACTGCAACACTAGTGAGTCTAGTATGTGATTAGTCATCCATCTCAACACACATAATCACACCAAGACTAAAAATTCAATACATTTCTCATAAAAACCTTCTATTCAATTCATTGTCTGCAATAAGCAATATATGGTAACATTATGTCACATCATTAAAAACCTATTATCGCAGTCACGCAAATTTTGCATCTCCATGCAAATAAAATGTTACATAAAATTATTGATAAAATCCTTCCTTTAGGCAAAATGATACGAACTAGCTGATAATAATCAAAGCACTGAAGTGAATACTCAATATCTTAGAGTCACAATTTCAGAGATTGCACGTACATTGTATACATTCATCACCATTACTTATCTTCAAATTCTACTATAATTCTAAGGGTACTAACGAGGCGCCTTTTTTAGAGGTAGGAAAATAGAATTATATCTAACACTACATAGGGAAAGTAATGGTGCCACTTCTTAAACATAGGAAAAGTAGTCCCTAATCTCTTCCTGATTGCTATAAATATGATTACCAGTAGTTCTCTCATCCTCTGGTACCCCAACATACAATGCTAAAATTGTGCCTGATTTGCAATGAAAATGAGAGGATCTAGCATCTGACGGAACTTCATGGACCTAAAATTAAACTTTGTTTGTACCCTTGGTAAAAAAATATTTTTAGCAAAATATAGGTTTCATATATTGTACCGCTTGTGTCAGACAGTAATCAAAGTACTAAAAGTCCACAGCCTTAACTGGCTGAGCTCAGTTGGCACGGTGCTAAACTGTCACCTAGCAGATGGGGGTTCGATTCCCAGGTTGGGCAGGTTATGTTCTTCCTTGACATTGGCTGCGGTCATGTCCTCCACATGTGGTGAAGTTGTCAATTGCTTGCAGAAAAAAGCAAGTTAGTACCGGTTGATAATTTATTCCTAGGAAACTGGTTAGGTCAACTGGGTGCTGTATATGACTGAAAACCTGATAAAACAAAAACAAACAAAACTGCCTTAACATACTCCAAGCAAACAAGACATTATGACCTTTGCCACCACAACAATGGCTTAAATCAAAATGGAGACAACTTAAGTTTTGCCTCTGAAATATCTCAATGAGAAGTTTTGTTATATAAAACAAACTTATATTCTCTTTGGCCTCTGTTATTATTGTTTTGCTTGTAAATTAATGACATTAATTAATAAAGTGTCTCACATACATGTTAAAATTCTAATTAAGTATTGAGATTTTTTTACCTGACATTTAGAGTGGAACGTTCCAATTTTGGAAACAGGTAATCAATAATATTGTAAGTATGAAACTCAGGCAGTCTCAGTCACCCATTCAGTCATACAATGTGGCATTATAAAGATTGACTGAAAGTTCCCAAGTGTCAAAAAAATACACAAAATTAGCAAATACCCCTATATAAGGAAATGGATCATGTCATTCTAAAAACTGGGCACCACCATTTCCCTATATGTGGCAAAACAATAGTAGAGGAAAGCTAAGGATTCAGGATGAACCTGTCAAACATGATAGGTAATAAAAATTATATAATCATTATGACACATTGTGTAAGTGTTATTAATATCACTTATTAAATACAAATCATTAAACTGTCATATACATGTCATGTAAAGTAAGTGCATATTTCATTATATAAGTTGGGTTTGGAGACATGAGAGAGCAGCCTTAAGGAATCCATTTATGAATTAGGTGAATGCATTGACAGATCTATACCCACTCAAATTCGAAGTTAACTACGAAATTTAAGTACATTTCAGACATGCAATATAACACTGTTTATAATAATTTATAAATAAACTCCATTTTAAGCATTACGTGTGATGGGAAGCTGTGAGCCAGTCAGCAGTACAAAAAACACATAACAGTCGGCAATATTTGATAAATTACATTCTCATAACCTTACAACAAAATGATCATTTAATCAAATCCTGGACATTATAAACATTTAGAACATTATGACAAATGGTTGGGAGAATAAATAACTACATAATTTGTTCCTTGAACCACTCCCTGTCAATTTATGTAATGGGCTATGATAACATTTACATACATGTTTAAACCACATTTTATTCCAAATACTCTGAGACTAAGTTTGATGTTTGTATTTTGCGAAATACTAGGTGGGGTCTGATCACATATTGTCCAACAACACTCAACAGCCATAGCTTCCAGGCTACTGGTTGGAGTTAAACAACACTTTTCTGAGCTTAACTATAATATATTCTCTAACAAGATGGGAGCCCTTTTACAATTTGTCCGCACCTACTTCTGCTCTCCTAAACCTAACCCTATCCCAGCAAATACAGAAGTGTCCTTATTAAAGATATAAAATGTGTGCAATTGAATTGGCAATTACTAGTACTTGTTTAATGACTAAAATACATCCGAGTTTTAATTACGCAATAGATCAGGTTAAATGTATAATAGCAAATTGTAAACTCTAAGCCACAATATGTGTGCTGCCAACCATATGATTGAAGGGGAACCCAGTGAGTGTGGCAAAAAAAAGAGGGGTATTCTTGGCCGAGTGGTCATAGTCACTGACTTCAAATCACTTGCCCCTCAATGCTGCAGGTTTGAATTACACGCAGGAGGTTTAATTCATAAGTGAGTAAGCTATCCAGCTGGCTATAATCGAAAGTCAATGGATCTATAGTGCCTGCCTATTATAGATGTGGAGCTGGGGGTCGTTTCCACCCTTATAGGTGGAAGAGTCCCCTGGTGACACAACCCTAGCAGTTTATGTGAATTAAAAGCCCATCAACAAAAAGTGGAAACAGTGACTGCATGAAGGAAGATCTCTGTCCAATGACCATACTAACTAGTCCGAGCTCTACAGGTGAGCAGACCTACTGATACAACAGTACCCATTCATATAGCAATATACATGTACCACTAATTCATTCAATCCAAATATGAACAAAAATCTTTGTTTGTTTCAATAGCTTGACACAAAGCCAAAAATTGAAATTACATAAAAAGGGAAACGTTACAAATAATAAACTTGTCTCTATTTTGTCTAGCTACATTTCGATAAAAAGTACGAGCTAAAATTACTTTCAAGGCCACAAATTTATGTTTAAAGCACCTGTATCATAGTGTGCAGTAAAATAATATGTTAAGATCTTTGTAATAACACATTGTATGTGAAATAAAAATTATGATGTACTACAAATCAAGAGTAAAATACGATACACGTTCTTTTTGCATTTTCATTTTAAACCTAAACTCATACCATTAATACGCTCCATGTCCATTATCTTCATTTGAATTACAATTAGTTACATTTATTTGTAAAATACAAAAATGCCCATTAAATACAGTACTAATAAGTATTACCTTATTTGACTATTGTAATATCCAAATATATATCAAGCAAGAGAAGAAAATCATAATAAGAATAAAATCCTGTGTTATCATGAAGCCACTTGTCGTTTCATTGTAAATTGATCACTTTGATTCATTGTTTGTTGATGGGTTATCTCGGTGTGAAGTGACAGTGAAATGAATACTATCTGACCGGTAAACCTGGTTAACACATATAGTAAATCAGTCGGTTATCTCTGACCATTGTCCATGTACTAATGACCCCTCCACAGGGCACCCAACTACTTTACAAAAGTTCAAGATAAGATGGATTTGTTATAATGTTTCTACTTTTGAAATAAGTGGTTATTAAGTACCCCATCCATAAACTCATCATGTTGAATCAGGACCTAAATTTCATCTCAAGGTTAACTACGCCATTCTTGTTCACTAGAGCACTTACTTGTGGTTCCCACATTATACTGTCCTCAGACTGCCAGACCTCATAGTACTGTCATCAGTCTGGCATTTAGTTTGTTAGTCTGTCCGCTCGTTCATTCATTTGTTCGTCTGTTTGTTCATTCACTAAATCAGTCAATTGTTTATTGATAATATTTGGTGCAGCATAATTTCGTGACGCTTAAATATCATATTTATTTCATTAAAATCTGAAAATTTAACTTCGAGATAAGAAGAAAGAAATACTGTATATCGTACATTATTGGTTACTCGGACAACATAATCCCAAAATCAAGTGAACAACTGGCAAATAAGAACTTAGCAACGATATACATCATAGTCTATTCAACCACAGTATGAACATTCTGTAATTGTTGTGCAAGTAGTCATGATATCATATTTTACATCAGGTACAAAAAAATAAAAATAAATTCTATAGATCAAGGACTGTATCCATTATCTATGAATATGTCTAAGTACATCACAATTTCAAACTAGAAACAAGTGAAAGGTTAAAGTTGGTCAATTATATACAAATAACAAACACAAGTTATAGTGTAGGTAGAATGTCATTATCTATAAGTGGACAATAATCCATCATACACTGACAATCACCTCACACCTCCCATGGTTAGATTGGGTGCAGTTATTGTTGTATGTAAACAACACAGGGATGTCTTGTTGTACAAATACATGTAATACAGTTTGTAAGTCGAACTCTCCCACTATTTTGACATATGTTAATATACAATCAATGTTTTACCAATTAGAAAATCAGGGACTATGACATCTTCTCAAGGACGCATTAAAGCACACCACACAACAAATGAAGTATGATACTGGCTAAATATCAAGACAATCACATTGTCTGTTATATATGAGGAAGTATGCAGGTTATGATAGCCTGTCAGAGGTGGGTTGTGAAGTACTGACCAAATGACCTTTGACCTATACTAACTCCCCAAACATTAGGAGGTTATCAACTATATTAATCAATTGACAATAAGCCATCAAAGAAGTTAGATGGCTGTTGATTGGACAGTCTCAATGGAACTGTGACCTTGATCTTTGACATGCTGACTCCAAAATAAAAACAGACATTTACCGACCACAGGCAATTATCCAGATAAATTTGATGACTGCCAGCCTAAGCATTCAAAAGTTAATGATCTGTAACTGCCTTAAGTCTCCAAGACAGAGTGACCTTGAATTTGACCTACTCACCCCAGAGAATACAGGTCGTCCCATGGGATACTACCTACATGTCTTATCCTATGAAGTTTGACCACTGTAGGCTGAAGACTTAAGTGTTCTCAAATCAGTTATTGGAAACTAGATTTGTTACTGTCAGACCCATGAGAAAACAATATATATAGTGCCAAGTCAAGTTAAATGTACTCATAAAAGGACATCACAAATAATACACAGTTCAACCCCTCCATAGAAACAGTGAACACTTTTTTTGGGGCATGCTGTTGATATGATAGGCTGTTGCACTAAAGACGTTAAATTGAACGTACATTGTTGCTGCAGGATAGATGATACTGTTGTTGAAGAGAGGTTGTTGATAAAAAGTGAGCCACTAATTGCATTAATTGCACTTCTAAATTAAAATGGCAAGCAATCATCCACAGTGATTAGTATAAGTCGTAGGAACTTGTTTCACAATCAATGTAAAATAAATGAGTTCAAACAAAGGTGTCAGCACCTCAAACCGATGGTGAAGGTTCAAACCCTGCCTAAGTTCAAATGCTTCCACATTGATCCTGACACACACAAAATTAAATAAATAGTTACATGTATCAACTTACAAACCTAGGTTACGAGACAGTTTTCACATGTATAGATTTACAACATCATCAGCTGCATTATATAACGGACCTAAATTGTCCTGATTTGCTTATCTGAGAAAGGACTGTAGACAAGATAACTATATTGTGCATTATCTTTTTCAATTTTTAAATGTGGTGTTAAGTGTTGCTCATTAGATGGGCAATTTCTTTGCTTACACCTCCTCAACTCCTAATGTTTCCTATGCTGATGTTTCCCTGTGATCTGTGTGGGGAAGCATTGTCTTGTAAATGTGGTGTTCCCTGTTAGAACTTAATCCTTAGTACTGTATGCAAGCACCTGTGGCGTGTCTAAATGTAATCACATATACCTGCGTTTACCAAATGAAAACTCTATTAGTTGTTGTTGTGAGGCAGCTTTACGCTATTTTTCGACACTATTTCTCTTACAGTAGGTATGGTGGTCTGTGAGTCCAAATATCCAGAGTGGGCCATCAAGAGTAATTAATAACAAGTTGTAAGCACTTATTTTGCAAACAATGTAAAATAAATAACTTTAAAATAATTATAAAACCCTTACTTTACCTTATTATATCCACTGTTTTGCAACCCACTATTTATGACATGCAATATTTATCATAAATTTACATTTGTTTGTTTACAAATGTTTGCAAGATTTTTACATTCACTATTAATGTCTTCTAGTTGTTTATGTTCTACCTCGGGAAGACAGCAAATAATTTGTTGACAGTACACATACAACAACTATCACATTCACAACTTTTCAGATTGTTCTCATTTTTCGTCAAGCATTGTAACAACAACATAAGCCAAATATTGTATGGTGAATGTTTTCTCATACCCTCGCTATCCAATGTTCATTGCACTCGTGTGTGATACACATAGAGGGGTGACAACATGTATTTTAAGTGGATATTATAATAAAACTGATGTATTCGGTTCCAACTAAAATGAAATTTAATCAGACTTTAGTTAAGTAATACATACTTGGAAAAGGGATGAGTATATATATATTGGGAAATATGATAGATGCATTTCAGGTAAATTTGACACAATGTCAGAAAATGAAAATTCTTGGAAACAGAAAAACATAGGTTTTACGCGCAACACACCTTCTCATCATGGTGAACGTGTAATATGTTGCACAAGATGTTTTAGACCCATTTTTGATGTTTGACTTCAAAGTGTGACCTTGACCGTAGAGTTCTGGATGCGGGTATTGTGCGGGATCTGCAGTCTCATCATGGTGAACATTTTTGCCTAGTTATTTGAAAATCCCACAATAAATGATGTAATGGTACAGACACAACAAATTGTGACGGACACGCGCATGCACACACACACATGCACATACATACACCAATTACCACCATTGTGGCAATTATGTCAAGCTCACTGCAAGCAGGCACAACAAAAGACTTGTATTAAGAATTTGGTAGGAAATGACATTCTTTCTGATAAAGTTTATATACATGTATTTTCATTGCACTAAATTTTGACATAATTTGCAAAAAATAAGACATTTAACACCTGTCTTTCTCCTAAGAAACTTTGCTGTCACGGAAGAACTAAATTGTTGAATGTGACAATTTCTGACATGAAAACCCTTATGAAAAACGTTTGTGATCAGGGCCGTAAATTGCCTCCCCTGGAAGAGGAGGCACCCCGCCGAGCGGAGCGAGACGAAAAAATTTGTGGACCCTTTTTAGACAAAAAATGATTTTTTTTTCAGCCCGCAATAGGAGGCAACTGCCTACATGCCTCCATGTAATTTACGGCCCTGGTGATGTAATGAAATCTTATGTCATTCCATGTGTACATTATAAAAACAATGAATTAGAAAATCCTCTCTCATGTGATGAAATCTCTGCTTTTGCTCGTCTACTGTATGTTAAATGTTTTAGAAAGATTTCAATATCAAACTTACAGAATGTATTATTGTAGGATAAAACCAAATTTGTGTAGTTTGAAAAAAAACATAAAGCCATTTGCGAAGAGAGAAAAACATGTAATGCCACTTTAATTCAGTAACTTTAATGCAGACAGGATAAATGTCAATTACATGAACTATAGAAATTTAAAGAAAATTGCTTCACAAATAAGATAAAAAATCAATGGAGTTTCAAACCCAAAATGTATTCATGTGGTACATACCTTTAACATTGGTTACTCAGCTAATTTATCTCCCAAGTCCAAGTTCTGATTAAAATGCAAATTAAAAACCTGCCTGTAAAAAGTTACATACAGGCGGAAATTTAGTTGAATAGAACATGTAGGATTGAGATAATAATCCAATATATAGAGCACTATTCCTTATTTGGACATAATTCAGTAATCAGTACAATACTGACATGTACAATTAATTAATCAATTTATAGTGTAATATATCTTGTCAAAGTATAGATATACAGACTGATAACATGAGTGGATATCTAGCTATTGATATAATTAATTATAGAGTGTATACTGCAGGACTAAAAACAGGTGGTACACAGTGTTAAATAGTGTGTCATTTATCTACCAACTTACCTAGATTTGAAACACAATTGCACGGTATTAGATAGAGATTGTCAATCAATAGACAAGAGATTACCACTGACCTACCAGGTGATAAAGTCTGACCAGATAATCAAACAATAGACAAGAGCTCTAATGCTGACCAACCAGCTGATGGAGTGTGACAGGAGGTCTGCCACTGAACTACCAGGTGACGAGGTCTGACAAGATAGCCCTGGTGCAGACTGAGCAATAGACAGGAGGTCTACCACTGAACTACCAGGTGATGAGGTCTGACAAGATAGCACAGCAATAGACAGGAGGTCTACCACTGAACTACTAGGCGATGAGGTCTGACAAGATAGCACAGCAATGGACAGGAGGTCTACCACTGAACTACCAGGTGTTGAGGTCTGACAAGATAGCACAGTAATAGACAGGAGGTCTACCACTGACTTACCAGGTGATGAGGTCTGACAAAATAGCACAGCAATAGACAGGAGGTCTACCACTGACTTACCAGATGATGAGGTCTGACAAGATAGCACAGCAATAGACAGGTTTACCACTGAACAACCAGGTGATGAGGTCTGACAAGATAGCACAGCAATAGACTGGAGGTCTACCACTGAACTACCAGGTGATGAGGTCTGACAGGATAGTCCTGGTGCAGACTGAGCAATAGACATGAGGTCTACCACTGAACTACAGGTGATTAGGTCTGCATTATGTATATCTATGTATACAAGTAATTATTCAATACATCAATATACAAGCTAAAGCTACACTAAAAATGTACAGACATACAATATTCACGTGTTCAGGCCTTCAAGTGTCGACCTAACAATTGACCACATAGGCACATGTCTATTAAATTCCGTGACCACATGTACTAAGCATGTTATGTAACAGTTTTACTAATTTTGCATTGAAACAATGCGAATTACATTATGTTACATGTATGTGTTTACAATAGGCAAATTTTGTTAAAGGTGACAGGCGCGTAGCATGCCATACTTGAATACTCGTTCAAGTAAACTTTGAAAATGAAATCCAGACTTTTGAAAATCAATATGCATAATAATATGCAAGAAAAACTTAAGAAAGGGGGTTAACATGTGAGGTTCTTTCAAAATAAAGTAAAAAAAATCCTTTAGTTGATATACTTCAATCTTGATTTCGAATCATGAATGATGAAGAGAGGTCGATTTGCATGATCTCATTGAATATTAGTTTGAGGTGCTCTTGTCCTTTTTTGCAGTCTACATTAATACCTCGGTATTATCCCCCCGTTGGAAGACTCAATGGGCAGTAGTGATGCCTGACACGGCACTGAAGTCTCTTGAAGAAGCCATTTCCAGAGCACAGTCTGACCTTTACCCAAATGTCAGGATGTGTCTGGCAGTGTTGCTGGCAATGCCGGAGTCTACAGCGACAGCCGAAAGATCTTTCTCTACCACGAGACGAATCAAGACTTACCTCAGAAATACCATAACTACGAATCGACTGTCCGGGTTGGGTTCTGTTGAACATGTATAGAGAAAAAGAAATTGATCACAACATTTACCTTCTTGTTTTCAAAATTTCCCGGGCACCCTCCCCTTCGAGTAAACTCAGAATGAGTCACGCTACGCCCCTGGATGATAAAGAATGTTTAGTATCTTAGGCTACGATTATTATATTAAATTGAAGATGTGACAATGTTAAGGTATTCCACCCATAATGGACATATCTCCAAAGGCAAATGAAACTCGTATCAATTCAATCTGTACTATAATGCGGATAAAAAAAAAAATTTCTTTGTAAACTTCCTCCCTGAAAACGTTAGCCATATCATATACAAAAATGACCAGTAAATGGAAAATTAACATTACACTTCTCATTTTGTAATATTTCTTGTTTAGGAAAGCATCTTTGTACTAATCAGATATGTAGATTAAAGTAGTGTTAGAAACAGCTACAAGAAATTCAAAGAAAATGTTTGTTTTTTTACATTAATGCATATAGCATTTAAGAAATGGGAAAATTACCTAAACTAAATTGATGTATCAATGGGGCATCAAATTGTCCGTAATAAAAATTATTTACATTATCTAACACAGAATATATCAAACTTTCAGAGACTTTTACCGTCCGGTTACAGCGCAATTTCATTTTGAACAGAATGACATGCACATTTCTCTGAGAAAAAGTAACACTTGTGGTTTTGTTTGCTTTTTCACAAAATAATTAGATTTTTCTAGAAAATTTAACTTAGTATTGTTGTAAAACATAATAATATTGAATGTGCAACAAAATCATGGTAATTTTTGGTCTTTTAAAAACCTTTTAAACATTTTCTCTATATTTTCAATATAATATCACTTTATTACCTCCCTTTATGAAAAAAATCAGGTTTTTAAAATTATTTCAATTCTTTGTTTTTAGAAAAACGTGTATTGAAGCAATTTTGAATAGGATGTTATAATTCAAAAACATTATAAATGATAATATTTTGATATTAATTTTTTCTAACAAGTTTTATATTTTGCTTACTGAGACATTCAATGGAAATACCTTTAGTACATGTATTTTTACAAACGATTTAAATAAGACAATGCAAATATTACCGGCTGGAAGTCATTGGAGAAGAAAGGTGTGGCAGCTGATGATGGACCTACAGTTGCGGATAAAGGAACACACAACACCATCACGTAGAAACCAAATTCTTCTCTAGTGATCTCCCCTTGGGGGCAAGTTAATTTAGCAGAAACATGCATCTTAAAGGTATTCCTACAATCGGGAGGTTGATGGGCACCTTTCAAACTCGTAGTGCTGTTATGTTCACAAAAAGAAATTTGAATCATTTTAAGAAGATTGTCCACAATTTTAAACAAAGAAAAAATAAACAACTTACAATAATAATGCGCTTTAAAATGTTTGCTTGTTACGGTTCTCTCCCTTGTAAAGATATAGGCACCATTTACACCATATTCGATAGAAATGCAATATCAAAAGAAATAGGCGTATATTTATTATATATGCATGAGCAACTATAGAAATGTATTAATATGTTTATGTAGTTGTACCTGTGTCCATATTACTTACCTCAAGTGCATGTTTTTGTATATAAATTGTCATACGAGCAATGTCAGTGATGGGTGAGTCATGATCATGATGAACCAGGGATCTACGCCCGTGTACCTGAACAATGATGTGTCGATCACGTAGCAAATAGTATTATGTGGAAACATTGCAATGCGATAATAAGTTATTTAAGTGAGTGTTTCCACCATCAACAGTATGAAAGCCGCAATCAGCCCAAATCACGCTTCATGTATGCATATACAAAGGTATGTTTAAAAATGACAGATTTATAATATAAGAGTTAAAGCAGTCCACTCAATAGATACACTGACACACTTCTGATTAATCACCCTACCTTTCTGTTGCTTTTTTCGGCGCAGCCGTACTAACATGGTTTTGCTATTTGCATGATTAACAGTGTTGTGTAAACCAATCATATCTTGCGTTAACCACCGGGGCAATTTCTCTTTAACCGAACAACGTTTTGGAACCTTGGCGCGGATTGGTTAACCTTGATACCTTACCGAAATCCACTGAATTTCGGTGAATTTACCGAAATCCATTTTGGATGTGGAGTCCCCAGCAATCGTAACATATCGGCATTTTTTTCTGTTGCACAACAAATCTTAACCTTCAAATTGCGCCGACCATCTTTTTTGAAGAAATCTTTAGAAGCAGTCATGTTTGTACCATATCACGAGTACATTTGAGGTTTCTAAAGATTGAGGAAAGGGTAAGACAAGTAAAACACAATTAGAGGCTATTTCATTTAAATTATCTTGCACCTAATTTGATTTGAAGAATACAAGTGACCAATTTAGAAAGGCACTTACAAGTGTGTAATATTCTGAACACTACTCACTGAATAAGACTTAAAAGTGAGACTTATTCATCGAATACTATGTACCGACTGTTCTGATTGAAACAAACACTGTTCAGCACGGAATATAACTCAATGAATATAACTCATTGAACAATACATTGTACTCTTAAAACAATACTCATTGAAAAACATACTCATTTCAAACACTTCATACTTAGTGATTGATACTTAACACAACTACCGAAATACAATACATACTGAGCAGATCTCGATGAGCACCGTTAATTGAACACTTAGTGGACTCACTGAACACTTACATAGTATTACGTAATGAGTTCATACTCATGCACTGACCAACTATACTCAGTGATCACGAGTACAATCACTAAATAAAACTCACAACTCAAGGGACAGTACTCATGAACGTGTCGGCATGACTAACAAACGATTAGCTGCCCTTTAAATATTGTGCTTTATGGGCAGACGTATGTGGGCTTGTATATGCCTGGCATTACGGAACCACTTCGATACGACCCCTACTGATTTGACCTGGTCCCGATCTCACAAAGCATCTCGATCTGAGCTAAATCTCAGCTCAAATATTGTCTTAAATCGTTTTAATTATTCTCATCTTAGACCGGACTCACAATTGGTATTACAACACGAATGAACAGGATGGGATGCAAAATGAGATTTGCCTCAAAGTCAGGCTCTGATTTGAAAAAATCTTAATAATGTGTTGAAATTTCTGTTTGTGATGCTTTGGGAGGTCGGGGCTTGAACTATTAACAACAATGCGATAGTGCTAAATGGTGAGGAAATGAACAGCGAAAGTGAACTAGTGATTTATTTTATTTTATTAAATATTCAGACATTTACAAAAATTGTCAGTACAATGGAATTGTGCTGTATGTCCAGAACTCATGATACATGAATTGTTGGTTTGGAAACATTCACTTGTCTGCAAGCATCCTGTAAAAAGCATACATATACTCAAATTAAGAACATGATTTTAAGACTGGAACTCGGTAATAGTTAAATTGACCAGCCTTTCGTTTTCATTCATTCTAAACGAATGTAAATTTTGTCTGAATAATTGTGGTTACTTACTCTAAACTAGCCCAGTTTTATAAAAAAATACATGTACAGTTGTATACTGTTGCAACAACATAGGAACAAAAAGAACAGTTGAGATTTTAAAGTCTAAGTCGCAGTTTCAGTGTTAAATTGTTTGTGAATAAGGCCCGAGTTCACTTATTCTTATCGAATTAACAATTTACATTAATATGAATTATACCTGCAGGACAGTTAATATCGCTGTATACAACCTTCTAAGCTTTTGCATTACAGGTGTATGTCTTTGATTTATAACCTGTACCAATGTTTGATCTCACATGGCAATATCTACCACTCATGATATCCATCCAATTGAAACATCCTTTGCAGTAGTCATGGTTACCCACTAGACCTAGGCCCGGGGCGAGTAATTTTGAGTTTAGGCTAGCAGAAAATACTGAGTGCTAGTCCGAATGGCCTAGTGCTTAATTTTAATGAATATAATTTTCTCGGAGATAGAGAAAAAATAAGAATCATCCATGATTTTAACAAATTGTCTAGGCATATACATGTAATTTCGATTTTCTGCTTTTTGTGAATTTGTGTTATGCAAGTTTGGTCTAGTTAGAATGATTTCGGGCTAGTAGTTTGGGCTATTGCTCTGAAAAACTGAGGCAAAGCCTGTCTTTGAATGACAGCATGCATGTAAAAGTAAATTCCAAATATCCTCCGCAAACATTCATATTGTGCAAACAATATTGATGCATGTCAACCTCAAATCCCTCACAGCTTATGTTACAATGTCGTTATGTCATGCTGACATTAAGTAAACTTTATCTTATCTGTAATAAAAAGTCAGTGTAAAGTTGCATAGCTTATTATGGAATAAATGTATTATAAAAAGGGTACAGACGATTTGGTTCGGCAACACACGTGCAGTGTTCGTCCGTACATTCAATGTGAACATCGGTGGCTGAAGGTGAACATCCAGTCTTCGTGCATTTTGTAGCATTGTGACATCTCTCTGCTCTCACACACATTACCAAACATACTGGATTCAATAGAAGAGCAAGACGCTAAACTGTAGTTCAGAGATTGTTTAAATAATTATTATTTTATGCGAAGTTGAATACTGTACGCATTGTATACATTGTAAATACTACATGTAGTACATATACTTCGATAACTGTGTTTTAGACTATGTTTCCAAAATGTCGTATAAGCGATGTTCACTATGCACTTGGAAAATGTATCGCATGTATGTCCGTCCAATGGCTATTGGTAGAGTGCATGCGAGAGGACCTGGGGTTCGATTATTTCGAGTACCGGGAATTTCCTTACTAGGCGCTCAGTCTGTGAAGGAGATAAGTAAGCCCAGGTAATTATCTGTGATAGATAGTTTGTTGGTCGTACTAGAGCTTTATAGCTCATGTTACTTGTTCATGCAATATCAAATTTATAAAACATTGTTGTCTTGACGTATATGTTGATTACAATATATTAAAGAACAGTCAGTCAGGCATTGCCTTACGGATGTCTGTATTACAGAACAGTGGATAACATCTAATAATACGAGTAGTTTGGGATCATCTCGCCCCGATGTCTCACAAATATATTTACTACTATTGGGTGTCCTCATAACAAGGAGGACGAAAGGTCCATTCATTATATTAAATTGTGCAACGTTTCCAAGGTAACAGCCAGAACTTGAAGGAAATACGTGTATGAAATCATCGTATTAACAAGAAATATCTTGAAAAAAAAGATGTTCGGCGCAATTCGACGGTTAAGATTAGTTGT
This sequence comes from Mactromeris polynyma, assembly GCA_032209605.1. Lineage (NCBI taxonomy): Eukaryota > Metazoa > Mollusca > Bivalvia > Venerida > Mactridae > Mactromeris > Mactromeris polynyma. Next base: position 2,527,637 of record JASFXZ010000021.1, on the reverse strand, counting down.
GCAAAAATGGCGATATGTTACGATTGCTGGTCACTCCAGATCCTAAATGGATTTCGGTAAATTCACCGAAATTCGGTGGATTTCGGCAAGGTAACGTACCCTTTATCGAAAGGTTGAACAATCCGCGTAAAGGTTACAAACGTTGTTAGGTTGAAGAGAAATTGCATTGGTGGTTAACGTAAGATTGGTTTACACTGGTATGCAAATAGCAAAACCATGTTAGTACAGCTTCGCCGAAAAAAGCAAGAGCAACGAATATAAGTTTTTAAACGTTCATCATATCATGTCTGACAAGGTCTGGACAAATCTGCCCTTGGACATCTCACATTTTTTCGTGCCACGTCTAACATCGACCCGTTTTTCGGGTACCAGATGTACGTACATTGTCTATTTCAAACATCAAAATGTTCACTAAACAACATTCATTGAACCGTGATTTGGAATGATAAAATATTGTTAAATATATTCGTTAAGGATATAGTTCTAGTTCAGCGATATTTCTGAGAAATAAAGGCTTCCAGCCTTACAATTTATTTCAAGGTTCGCACAGGTCTTAAAATCTCCTTGCATTTGGTGCCTACTCTTTGAAAACTTCTTGAATTTGTAACAACCAAAAACCCCTTGAAAAATACTTGAAATTTGAAAAAAATTCTTCTGCTTGTAAACCTACATGCGTTGTTGTGTCAAGTTTTTGACACTAAACAGTTCGACAAATTAAGCGTGTCTTTGTCAGTTATTAGAGTTCAAAGACCCGTTGCTACAACCTCAAGTATGTTGCTGATTGTGATCGTTGTTACATAAATAATTTAGTTTTCTTTATATATTTTCACTAATTTTCAATAATTCAGGCAATCGTAAATAGATGTGAATATTCATTACGAACAAACGCAAAAAACGTCAATTTCAATGAAATTGATCATGAAAATGTGAAGAATGCTTAAATGATCAAATGAAGTAACATCGCATTGCAAGTACGATATTTATGTACAGCTTCATGTGAACACAAAATAAATAAACAAGAAGTGCATACCTGAAAGTAAAATATACACTCTTTAATTCATTTTCACGTTGTTTAGTCTATAATATCGAGTAATGCTATGAACTTATTGTCTACGGTATGTATGCTTTATCTAAAATCATGATACAGGCGTGCTCCAAATGTTTTCTGATAAAGGCCATGCTTAAAATTGATTTATCACTTGAATTTTTCTCAATTGCACAAATAAGACGTTTTGTCGTCATTTCTTGTGAACTATTCATCCTAACTACAATAGATTTCCTTCCGTTAACCGATCACAACTACAATCACGCACGTAGTGACAGGAAGTGTTTCACGGATGTGAGGAGTACGTGCTTCACTGCTATATTTGTAACAATATAGGGTCTCTGTTATCAAATACCCATACGGTTGCACTACAGAGTCCGTGATGAAGACTAACTTAAACTACAAAAAAATATATCAACATACCTGATGCAGTTACTTTTGGCAAATTGCATCCGTCACACACTGGCATCAGAGTAACAAAACAGACTTCTTTACCTCAAAACACACATTTTGATATTTGTGTTTTGTGGAACAATCATAATATACGAGGGATGAATGTGTAATTATATGCTTTTCAAACATTGCTGAATAACTATGGATGTTTATCTTGACAACGTTTCATGTCATTTCTATGATAAAAAAAATGCAATGCGATTTGTTCCGAAAAGTTATGATCATTTATCGTAGGTATTAATGGTAGAGAAGTCCATTGTTGTTGAAGTTTGTTTTGCCAGTGGCACCGAACGCCCTTTGTCCCAAACTGTACCTTAACGTTTACGCAATGCATGACACAATTAAATCCAGACGGGCAATGTTATCTCTCCAAAAATACTTCTGTCTGATATTTGGAACCCGAGTTAACTGACAGATGTTTAGCCTTGAATTACCGTAAGCAAACAAACAATACTAAATGTTACCGTTAGAAGGAAAGCATAAACCATGTGTTCAAAATTTCTCCTGGTATCACCAATAAAACATTAATAAACTCGTCTTTTATGTATCTGTTTGATTGTTCCACTGCTATATATATATCAATTAAAATCTAATTACAAAATGTAATTCGACAATATTGCTGTTTACTTGCCTGTTGACTACGGCGTTGTTCGAGGCCAAACTCGCAAATAGAGTGGTAAAAGTTAGTCAATCCCTAGTAATATCAAATACGAAATAACTAGGCCAATGTCACATTGCTGAGCTCCCATTGGTTAAATTAATTTGGCTTTATAAGAACGTAGGATCCGACAATACGGCAATAAATATGTAATATTATATACATGTTTGGGGTAAAAAAAATTGAAATTGTCAATAATTAGATCATTTCAAATTGGACTCATATTTTGGTGTCGGTCTATTCTATATTACATAATTAATATAACAGAACCACATGGTGTTTTAGGACAGCATTGGTTATTATGTATAACAGTATGCCGATATTTAGCTAATCCTAAAGTATCATTATGTTTTGACAAACGAAAGACACATGATCTACAATAACATAAAATGTTTCGTTCAAAAATGTTGCTATCCATATCGCATTTGAAGTGAACTGGTGTGATGTGTTGCATAGGTACCGGATAACCTCCAACATTTAAAAAGATAACCACGTGTTGAAGTATAACGCCATTACCATCACATCCTGTACGACTAGATCACGTGAATCTAGTGATAAACATGCATACTGGTTGTGTACAATGTGACTCCATAACTTTTGGAGAGCTTATATTGAACTTATTAATTTAAATCGATTGTGAAACAAAATTTAAAACTTACATAAGTAAAGTGTTTATTTATTATAGTGTCAGTCCTATTAAAAGGGCCAACCATTTCTGACTTATGAGACACCAATCATTCTTTTCGAGCACATTTACTTCCTGAGTTATCTCCTTTAATGTCAGCCACCAGGCAAGAAGGTACGCGGTTACCATTAGTTAACTGGCTGGAGGCTATAATTGTTTTTGCCATCGCACCTTTATTTGGATAATGGTCAAAGTAGTCAATGTATGTGCAGACTGTGCCAATAAATGTAAGGTACCATACAAACCGGCTATAACGGATCGGACCCCTACCGGGATTCAAACTTTCGACAGATGACTTTACCACTTGGTCAGGGGAGACTTATATTATCAATCTTAATCTCGCTTCCTGACTTGCTAACCAGTACTCGCACCGAATTCAAAACGTTAGAAGCTTCCCAGTGTTTTTTTGCTGACAGTTCCAAGGCTGTAATTTGCTATATGGTTGTTGTTTCTGTTTGTGTTTTGAATGTGTTTTGTATTTCCCTTTCCCCTGTGCAATTTTGTCACTTTATATAGTGTTCAGGTTGTTTCCTGCCCAATATCGGCCTATTGCGGCCAGTTGTCTTGACATGGTCAGTGTATCTTTTCGAGCTGGCACTAATGTATAACATTTATCTAGCTTAGACTGAGTAAAAGTTAAAACAAAGACATGTGAAAATTCCGTAATTCTATGTACAGGGAGTTCTAATTTCGCACTCACACATCAGTTCTAAGATAGTTTCGTTTTTTATACCGCAAAGTCTCTTGTAGCTAACCAAGTACGCCTAAGTCCACGCAGCGGTTATCTTATCTTGCAGTACACTGTAAGGGGAGATCACTGCGTAGGAGATTGTAAATATGCAGGAAAGCGTCAACCAAAGGGAGATAAATTCACCAGATTGTGTACAAATCATATGAATTGAGGCAGAAACTCGTTATAGTCACAGTTAAAAGGATTGTCTCGATTTATGAAGTCGACACGGCTATATATTACATGAGTTGTGGCGAAAAATTCAAAGTTTAAATTATTTTAATTTATCTTTGTAGCCTACTCATAAGAATCGTGTAAGTCGGCGGTTTACGCACGATGTTGTGCTGGCTTTCTTAGACAGTGAAATTTACTTCTACTTCAACCAGGTACTGGCCAAATTCATCTGATTGAACATTATTGCCAGGGAGTTGCGCATTAAAAAGAAAGATAAAAGAGGAGGTAAAGGTGGAAGTATATACAGTGACAGAAACTAATTAGACTTCTAACGGACCAGCATAATTATGAGATTTTTATTCAAAGCATCAAAATTAATTATTGAGAGATAAAACTTTATGAGGTACGCGCTCAAAAGTTCTGGAGAGATTGTGTTTAAGCAGAGGAAAAATTAATTGCATCATGAAGTGGTCATAAATTTATACTAATTTTACTGACCTATTGAAAATCATGAAATAATGAGTAAGTCTTTGTTCTCAGACGAAAGTTAGTCAGATATAAAGCTGTATTTTTAATCCTATTATTTTAACAAATAGTTTAACAAATTCTTATTACCCCCCCCCCCCCATTTCCCTGGACCAAGCACCGCACCCGTCGCATTGTCAAGCGTGACTTAAAGTGACGTATAGGACGAAGATGTAGACCGACACCGTGATACCAAAGTCGTTAAGATGATACATGTAGCCACGGACATATGGTTTATATTTCTATAATGTTGCTAGCTCCCTTGCCTGTCATGACGCGGCATTACAAGGGGAACGCTATATATATAGATCGATCTACCCGTTTCCCCGCTTGCCGGGTAGGCCTAAATGTGACTGGGTGTGGTATTATGTCACGTGTCTACGACGTGGTGCCCAAGTGTGGTAGCACTTTATTTCATGGCAAGTAGACATTTCCCACGAAGAACTGGATAATAATTATAGTTTGAGTGGCAAACACTGGGACTTCCAGTACTTTGGTCAATTGCTATTTTTAGCATAATGGCGAGATCTAATTATAGAACTACAAAATCGGTGACGTCTTTTGTCACGTGACCAAACTTGACTATCAACAAGCAAGATGGCAGCCGAAGTTAGGAATCCAAATCAAGAGCTTGTTAAAAGTCATGTGTTCGAAATAGGGCCGCGTTATACAAATTTACAATATGTTGGAGAAGGAGCTTACGGAATGGTTGTGTAAGTGGCATATGTAAAACATACCATGTTCATTGCAAAGTTATTGCAATTTTGTTTCAATTTCTGCTCGTATTTTAGCTGGGGTTTTCCGTGCAAAGCATGTGGACAAAATCGTAACGTGAATGCATTGTCATACTGTGGTTTAATTTCATGTTTAAATTGCAGTTATTACCCGGAATGCCATCAAGTGCTGAATAGCTGAATGTAGTCTTCAAAAATCTTAGTAATGATTTTTGACACTGTATTCGAATAACTTGGTGGGTGGGGGATGCACCTGTCATCCAAATTTGGCAAAATTCTTTCACTAAAGCTTCAGGATGTGGAGACACCTTAGTTTATGCTTTAACCATTTTGTGAGTTATCATTGCAAAACATTATATTATTTTCATGATGCAGAAATAGTTTTACACTACTGCTAGTAATGGTAATTGGTCTAATAGTATAATACTTGTGAACTCTCATTTAATGATATTCATATATAATAAATAATGTAATGTTACTGATACGGTGAGGATTGTTCACCGTTACTGAACTTGCATAATTCTTGAATGCCAGTCATGGGTTAGTAGAATTATGGGTATATTACTTACTGTTGCTGCTACTTATGTTTTTGGTAGTGGTTGCCAGACTGGTCACCTGAGAACTTTTAAAGGTATTTGGTTTCGCATCCAGCGATGAATATTCACATGACTGAGATGGTGATAGTAATCAATACACTATATTTTATTATTAATTAGTGAAATTGAAGCCTTATTGAAATAATTCATAATTGTTGTAAATTTACAATTTTACATCACACAAGTGCCAAAACAACTTTGACAGAATAAATGATTAAATGAAGTAATTAGTCAAAATAAACAAAATTAACCTGTAGATACTGAAATTCACATGTGAGTTATTCCAATTTGTTGATTGAATTTCAAAATTTCATTTCTAAGAGATAAGCAATTATAAGCACCATGATAACGATACATTGCCTGACGCTAAGCCGTATAGATAATTCCTACATCTACAGTATTTACCTCCCTTGTTCTGAATTGGCAGCCATTTTGATAGGCAAAACTGATAAGCCCTTGTAAGAATAATTCCTAAATATGTAATAATTGAGAAAATACCAAGAGAATTTGCATGTGACAACCACTTTTACTTTCTGAGCTGACTGTCCACATGAGCATAACTAATAAGTTATTATGTTTGTATCTGACTTGTTTAATATCTTTTACATTAATTTATATTCCCTTTAAACTTTAAATAAGGAAATTTGCCTATTAATATGGCCGACAATTTAGAACAAGAGAGGTAAATATTGTAAATGTGGGAACTATCTATCATAGCTCAGACTACATGTCCGGTTACATGATAATTGTTGACTATACATTCACTCCAAATAATTAATGCATAAATTTATTATTATAATTATTATGAATTGCTGTTCATCACAACTGACATTCATCCTTTAGAAAGCTAACCAATTCAGTGAAAATATCTGACATGTATTTTCTGATTTCCCAAAGTTTTCCAAATTATTATTCCCTAGTTAAGTACATACTTTAACTTTTAAGTGAAATTTCTCGCTGCTGTGTAAAAATTGCATCACTTCAAATAATATGTAATGTTGATATATATATATATATATATACAGACTAAATTTCATGTAAGTGCAAGTATTTATCAAGCCTGCATAATTTTGATCTTGGTTAGGTGAAGGGATAGCTCCAGTCAGTAAATTGTTGGTCTTGAAGACCTGACATGCCAACAAAAAGTTTTGTAAGCAAAAGCTGTATAATTGTATGAATATGACCTACTGAGCCAACTTTTCATTGACCATTTATAGTCCTGATGACATTCACTATGTGGGCTATAGATCTGTTTTAGATGTTAGAAAGTGAGAGCTTGGTTAATATCTGATGGTTTAGAGTACATAGTTGGAAGTTGTATAGCTCATATAGTAGAGCACAGGGCTAGTGTTAATAAATAAAAGTGATCTGGTGATTGAGTCCCATCTTGGTCGCTGTGTTTTCAAGGAAATTTATTGTGTAATACAGGTATCTTTATAAGTAGGAATGATATCTCTCGCATTTTAATTATATGATATTATACATCTTCAAGTTGCTACTAAGTGGTACATTGATCTGCTATTAAATGCTACTTCTCTTGTCAGATTCCGTGACATTAATAGTTAAAAATAATTCTCCAAAATGTTTTAAAAACAAAATTCATAACCATGAAATCAAATGTTTTTTAAGCAAGTAATTTGATTGGTTTGTAAAAGAATGTCCCCTGTCAGAGTAAAATAACATCATAAAGGTGGCACAAACTGTGGCCGCAGTTATAAATTAGCTATGTTATGTGTGTAAAACCTGTCTGTTTGTAAATACAAAATGTATGTTCGATGTTTTTATCTATTTCCTATGTTTTGATATTGTATACATAAATCTTCCAAATCCTTTGGGTAGACTCCCTCCTGTCTTTGTATTGATAGTGTTTTATAATTTTTCAGATCTGCTATTGATAATAATACCAAGTCAAAAGTTGCTGTGAAGAAAATTTCTCCATTTGAACATCAGACCTACTGTCAGAGGACTTTAAGAGAAATCAAGATTCTTACAAGATTTAAGCATGAAAATGTAAGTTGAAATAATTTGAAATGAATAAACACAGACTGGCAGAGTCTCCACAAAGAGTCGGTCTTTACTTGACTGTAAAATTATTTCCTTCTTTGTTTGTTGTCTACTTTTCAGTCTTTGTAGCAGCCAAAATGAATTTTTACTTGACTTTTCAGATGTAGAGACACATTTAGGGAACTCTGAATACATTTTATTAAGGTTAAAGTTTGGTTGTAAGATTAAAATCTGTTCCCCATTTTTATTATCACGAGATGTTTGAACTTCAGCCTGGTTTTTCATGCATATATGTCACTGTTTTTCTCTTCCATCTTATGACAGTTTATGGCAATTAATTTTGATCAATACTTCACAATTACAACATAAGTAGCTGCTGTGCTCCAGATTAGCTGCATATTTCACTCAAATAAAAACATGGAAAATGCAAATAATTTTGTTTGTAAGCGTACCCGTCACGCAAATAATTTCCCTTTTACTCAAAACATAGTTAATATGCGCGTATTCAAAAAGCTATTTCTGCCTACATTGGTAAACAGGATAAAGCCAGATAAACTGATTACTTGTTTATTGAAGTTGTCATGATGTAAATTACTTTGAAAGCGGCGGAGACCGGTTCTCAATGTCTGTGTATAACTCGCGTACATATTAAAGGGCCCCAGTTGGTATCCTGTCTGTGACACGTTTATGATTATGCACGTACTCGCTTGCCAAAACAATCAGAGGCGTCGCTTGTCACAAACCCCCCTTTCAGCTAGTCAAATCACGTTCGCATACCCAACACATGTGATAGACCTGTGAAGCGCATAATAAATTATAATGACACTCCAGAGAACTAAATTGGTCGAACACGAATACGCCGAAATAACGATTGTTTAGACCGACTATAGAAAAAGTTGCAAACTGTTGTTTACACTTTAAAAGGTGACTTTATATTGAAATAGGTTACGGTTAATTAATTCTCTAGAATCTAATATCGCTGACAATCCCATCTCATGAAATTAAAATAGCCGACGACGACGTAGAAAAACAGGTATTTAGTCAGCAGCCACCGTTTAATTCTTTAACTGTTTACTCCAGCATTGCAAGACATTATTTAGGAAAATTCAGAATACACGTTAATGCCTCGGATTTTCACGCGAATAACCATGCAATCACTTTTGTTTTCGTGTCTAGTATATGATATAATCCGTACCATACGGTCTGTAATGCCGCCGGCTCCGTAATTTTACGAGGAATGAACATTATTATAGTAAATTCAGATAACTATTATTTTTGCCTGAATATACTGATGATTTATGTCTCATAGTCTTATGACTATTCACATATAATGTACTTCACTGTATGTTTAGTTTATTTTTCATTTGTTGCCTAGTTTTTATGTACAGCTGATTGTTTAGGGTTAGGGTTAATCAAGGTATTAAGGCTTTAGATAATTTAGAATTACTTTAATTTGACAATCTTTCATGTTTCACTCAATTACTGAGTGAAAATCACCCAATTTATTTGTCGATCATACGATTTCACTCAATTAGTTTAATATTGATGAGTTTTCACCCAATTCAGTCAATTCTTATCTGGAGCACTTGTATCAGTCTATGAGAAATACCTCAGGCATGTACAGATCACAGGTCACAAGTTACCTTTAGATAGTGGATAACTACATACATGAAACATAAATGCTGACATAACATAAATATTATGATACAAACAAATATAATATATATATCATATACATGATTTGTACATAGTATGACTGCATCCTTGTCATTATAGAATATCGTGCCAAACTTTTTTTTATTATACTATCGAACAATATTCAGAAACTGCGCTATGGGAAACAAGACTTGGGTTTGCTCTTCATGCTTCTACCTTCAAGCTCTTAAAACAGAGAACATTGATACTTTTATACCATTTCCTCGTCGTCTCCATTGTCATGAATTTATATTTGTCTAATGTTGTGTTATACACATAACATTGGAATATGTCGAGAGAAATAAGAAGAATATAAATTGACAGTGTGATTGTATTTTATTGTTTCCTGTGACAATGATGTAAGGTTCCTTGAATTTAATGACTTTATTCTTTGAGTCTGAAAAAACTGGGGATATATCGATTGTTCAACTCCATGAAAATAACATTAAAACTATGACGAACACCATTGTGTATATATATATTATTATTGTATTAGTCGACAAAGTAAGGAAGTTCTACATACTAATTGTACTTGGCAATATGTTTTTATGTTGTTAGCAACTTTTCATAGATGAAAGAATGAGCTCTGATACTTGAAGCAGTAGGATGTAACTGGATTTTGATTAACTCATGAAATTAAGTTATTTGGGAATTGCTTATTAGATTTTTTGGGCTAAGAAATTCTGTATACTGAGTCACTGACCTACATTGTCTCCATCGTTGTTTATTGATGATTACCGCTTACTTATAGAGAACTTGTGTTAAATAGGGAATTGTCTGCAAATGAGGATGGCTGAATGAAATCTATTGCTGTTTATTTGGTTATATTTAAAACATTAAATGTTAGTAATGTTACCATGCATAAACTCTTGCTTGGTGTCTTACAGTTCATTGTTCTTCTTGTCTGAAATTATTTTGACTATATCATAATTCATATGTAATCACATATAACGGTTGCTCTGACATGTTCTTTTGTTTTGTATTTAATTTAATTACTGAAAACTTTGTAGTATTTGCCTTATGAATCGATGTCTTGTACTAGGGTTAATTTTATTGTATGAAAGGAGGCAAGATCAATCAGTGTTTATAATGTTTTTGTTATGTAATGAGTCACTGAATTTTCATGAATTTTAGTTATAGTGACTGCCATATCAAGGGTTCAACGCAAGACTATCATAACTCCTATGTATTTATATAGAGGTTCTGATAGTCTTGCACTGAATCCTCGATATATGAAGATCATGTGTGTTAAACTAAAAATCTTTTGTGACTTCCTGATGCTTCCTATAAGCGTTGGTCTGATAGTCTTGTGATGTAACGACAGTGAATAACTAGGTACTTAAAGTTTTAAAGTCTTTGAATTTCATTGAGTTTGTCTGTTTTGTCTTCTAGAAAAATGTTTTCTAATTTATTAACTTGCAGGTCAGTTGGTAGAACATCTTTCATTTTAATTAGTAGCTCTAGGATATCTCTGTAAACGTATCAATGCCTGCCCTCTTGATCTTAAATCTCGTAATGAGATTTTGTTGTGAGAGAGCTGAACAATTCCTCTTACAAAAATTGTTAGAAGATGGTAAAAAATGTGAAATAAGTGTATTGAATATGTAGTGTCTGAATATAATGGTGGTGTATTGGCTTTGTGTATGTTTCTTGTCTTGTTTTGATCTATTTATAGCCTTATTATTATAATTCAAGAATAATTTCTCTGCAAATACTCAGCTTGTGTCATTTGGTCTCATTTAAAAGGCATATGCTTTGTGTTACTGCTTGCAATGAGCCTTTTTGTGTAAAATTTGTCCTAATTAACGCATCTGGAGTGTTATGGGCCGACATTGCACTGCACTCCAAATGCATGAATTTCCATCATTTTCATTGGCCTGAAGTCTCTTAAAATGAAACTTTGGTATGATTGTAGAACAATTAATTAAGACTTCGCAAACATTTTGCCTTAGCTAGAAGCTTGAATTACCATTATCATGTTTTTTTTGCACCGACTGGTCAATTAATTTCAATTATCAATTATGTCTGTAAGATCATGTCAATCATCTATTTCACTCCCTCAGAATATGAATAAGTTTATAGTATTCAGGGCACTTGTTTGGCCATTGTTTGGGCTGCTAATGGGTACCATTCTCCTAGTGAAATGGCTTTTTTTACTATTTTAATTTCATCTAACTTTGGCTCAAAATTCCCTTTTCAGGTTTTAAAGATGCAAACTTTCCCCCATTTGCCGATATGAGTATCAGACCCCAAATACTGTCCAGTGCCCTGGATATGTTGACCTTATATAATTAAAATTTTCTTCATTTCATCTGTTTATTTCGTTGATATTTATGTCATGCCGGACTTTCTGTCATTTATTGCATACATGTATACAACAGTCCATTTTCATCTGTCATGCTTCTTCCGTTGATATTTTCTTTAGCGCTGAATGAATTTTGTCTAAGCTTCACATTAATGATGGGCCTCTTTCAAAGTTGCTTAAATCGTTCAGGTCAGCAGCATAAGTAGGTCACTGTGTCTTAAAATTGATTTTATAAGATTAAGAGTGACTCTTTTTGTCTAAAACCAAAGTTTTGATAGCCTGTCCGGTTAGCTCATTTGGTAGAGTGCTAGACTGTCACCTGGATATCTGGGTTCAATTTCCAGGTTGGGCAGGATTAAATCTTCTGTGACATTGCAGTAGCTAGAGGAAGAGCAAGTTCTGGTTAATAATGAATACCTGGAACACTGGTTAGGTCAACTGGCTGCTGTATACATGTATTACTGAAAAATGGCGTAAACACAGACAGCTTTCATATTTGATGTGTAGCATGGTCTAGTGGCCCTTTTATAACATTGGCCGCTAGGGGTTGGGGTCTTGTTCCCTTTATGTAAACACCATTTCCTCCTTAAGCATTGAATACAATTTGACCAAATGTCTTTAAGTGGTCCGCATTCAAAGTTATATTATGGTCTGCTGCATAAGTAGGTCACATGAGCTAAAAATAGGTTTAGAGAGTGTAAACTCATAGAGCTTTGATATTTGGTGCTTAGTATTGTGTAGTGATCCTTGCCCAAGAATGTTAATGTTTAATTACTGTGTTCCATCTACAACATGGTTGCTAGAGGGCTGGGTTTTGTCCTATATGCATAAAGTGGAAAATGTCAATCTTCTCCTAGACTGCGAAAGTGGATTTTGGCTGAACTTGACAAGAATTATACTTAAGTGGTCCTGTTTCAAGGTTACATTAATCATATTGAATAACATGTCACACTAGTCCAATTGCCTACCTTGAAAAACAGGGTCACATTGAATGTAGTTGTTTCTAAACTGCAAATTATTTAACCAAACAACAGTTTTGAAGTAACCTTGACCAATTTACTGGCACTTTAGTCTAATTCAGCCAAAATGGCAGTGTACTCAGGTGAGCGATATAGGGCCATCATGGCGCTCTTGTCCTAATTCTAATTTATTTTCTTCTACAAAACCTCATGTCAAAAACCTTCTGTACTGCTCATTATTTGATATGCAGGGGAAAGAGCGAGTGTGTAAATGTGTTTTGATACTAGAGTAGCAGAGATATTGATCAAATCATGAACACGGTAATGTTGACATTTATATAAGGAAGCACAGTGGCAGAAACAGTTCCTTAGATCAGATTGCTAAAAGCTGGAAAATGTCAATGTATTCTGTGTTTTTTATTTTGTATATTAAAAGTGTTTAATTATTAAAGTGTCACCCTTACTTAAGGGCCAGCTATTTCTGACTTAAGAGGCACCTACCTTCTGAGCACATTTACTTCCTGATTCCTATCCTTTAATGCCAGGGACCAGGCACACAGTAACCATTATTTAACTAACCAGCAGCTCACCAACCGGTCATATCAGAACTGACCCCTACCAGGATTCAAACCTAATGACCTCCTGCTCACACGGCCAAGGTAGATGGTATATTATGATCTACAAAACTATATAATATAATGCTCCCAGCTATTTTTACTACATTAGTTACAAAAATAAGATTATTATTAACCCAAGCCTGCCTGGTTACAGCTTATATTTGGTAGAGCGCTCGACTGCTAATCTGGAAGTTGCGGGTTTGAACCCTAGGCAAGGCATATGTTCTTCTGTGACTTTTTGAAGGTAATACATCCAAAGTAATTTGTCCTCCTCTGAGCTCTGATTTATGTGAGGAAGTTTTCAGTTGCTTATAGAGGAGCAGGTTTAAGTACTGGTTGGTAACCTCGGATGGTTGGTTTAGGTCTGCTGACAGCTGTATATAATTGTAATACTGTTAAGAAGCAGCGTAATACTCAACAATCAAAAACAAATATAAGCTGTTCTTGGTGTATTATATGTGCTGATTTGAGTCATTGCTCTTGTATTGGTACTTCTATGGTTTTGTTAGCTCACCTTGATTACCAGTGGTTACCATTAGCTATTGTGATTGTCCTGTGTCAATTGGAATCCCGTATTGTCAACAATTTTTGGTCTGATCTACATAAGAGAAAAAAGAACTGGGTGCCATTTATGGTAAAATTCACGTTTGTTTTCAGAGTGGTTGAGTTTTACTGGACATGTCAGATGGTCAGACACAAACTCAACATTGGCTTTTGCTGGCTTCATTGGATATTAATTGAGATGCTTTTATTGGTTTAATTAAATCATAGCTGGCCATGGGCAGTAATGAATTAACAGGCCTATCTGAATGACGATGATTTGAAAAAAATGAACCATGTTGTTGCTACGAGGTTGAAATGTGCACTGTTAGCTCAGGACTGAATATCTAGATTAGAACATCTTACACTTAGATTTGTTAGTATTAGTTATGTTCACACAATTTAAACTTATAATGATCTCAGTGTATTCCACTTGTTGTCAGTGTTACAGTTTGTTCAAGTGCTAACACATATTAATCTCGAGTGTATTAAGTGTTTATGTCTTCATAGATGAATTACTATTAAGCATCACTTGCATTTTCGTAATTTGTATATTTCTGATGGGAAGATTTACTGCACATTGAATGCAGATATGTGGCATTATATCAGTAACAGCCGTAGGTCTGCTCTTGTGTTCTAACATTCTTCAATAGATTTGAAATTTACATATCACATGACTTTGACAAAGTGGGAAAGTTTGCCAATTTCTAGATGAGAGGTTTTCATCCTATCAGACTGCATATCTTGTCATTATCTCTATGCAGCTCTAACAGAATTCTTGCTGCACAGCTAAGCTGAAGTCTCTTAAGATTATAATGACAACATATTGGCAATGATAGAGGAAGATTTCTGAATATTGTTCTGTAATGATACATTGTATTAAAATTTCTGAATACCCTATTGTTAAAACATTGTCCAATGGAACGTAAACAAACCAAACATAACCAATATAGATGGAATGATGGTTGAAATGTATTCTTATTTTTATCAAGGGTGTGGTACATCGAGAAGATGGTGTAATATGGCCTTTCTTCACATAAAACAGAGACAAAACCAATGATACCATGTAAAATTATTGACTTGGGTTAAAACAAAAACACATTGTCCACACCAAGTACTGCATATAACTTACCAATTAGAGAAAGCTGGGATCCAGCCTCAGCCAATGAAACGTCCTCTTTCAAAAATTGTTTGAGTAGGTATGCCAAATTAATTTTTTTTATGGATTTTTATATATGAAAGTGAAACTGTTATGTTGCATAAGGGTTCCACTAGATACTGAATCTCAAGGGTCATTTTGATAATTTTGAATGGGAAGTTACCGTTTTATTGCCAAATTACCTATAATTTAGAGATTGACCCTTCGGCCAGAATCCTGAGGGTCAAAAGGTGGCTTTTTGAAATTCCAGGGATCAAAGGATCAACTCCAGTCAAATGGAAGCCGGGCTGTTACATACTTTTCATACAAGACATTAAATAATTGACTCAAGACAAACCTCAATTCAGAAAGTTATGTGACATACAAACCTAATATAATGAGGGCAACTTGTTAACAGTGAGTGTAATTGGTTGAAACCCTGAGGAACATAGGGGGTCAAGGTGAACTTATCATAGTATTTCTGCGGGCCACTCAATGGGACCTTGGTACTATTGATTCTCCTTCTCCCCTTTTTACATTTAAAATTCCCCTTCCAAAATTTCTTGTTGGGGTAATGATTCACATTTCTTGAAACTTATTAAGACTTTTTCTAAAAATGCTGTACATTGTATGTTTTTATAATTGATTAAAATGGTGCAAACGTGTTTAAAATGGTCAAGTTTCTGCTTTCCATCTTTAACGACAAACAATTCCCCAGTTTGTGGGTATGGTTATAAGTCTCCAAAAGCTGTCTAGAACCCTGAACTGCAATGTGTTAATGTCACTCTTGGAACAAATTTTTCATGAAGAGATTTCCCCGCTGTATATATGGTTGTACTTGTAGAGTTCCAGGCTCTATTGGGGATACTAGGATTTATAATATTATGGAATAGAGTGACAGCTATTACTTGGTACATAACCTTAATGTTGTGATTAATACAGTTGCTCCATCTGATATGCAGCGTATTCAGCGAGTCTATGACATTACATATACAGTTGTGTGCCATACGGTGATTTTTGTTGCTATTGGAAAATCTTGGGGGTTAAATGTGAGAATATTCTGTGTGACTGACTGGGAAAAATTGTAAATATCATTGGTAGTGGTGCTGGCCTCTCTCTTACTTGTGTATTGTCATAATGAAGTCACTGACCTGTTGTCTGTTGCATTTTATCCCGTGTTTACCATGCATAAGAAATCAGTATTGTAGTAGGTAACTGGCATAATTTAATGTCAACGGCACTGATTTCCATGAGGGTTACAGTGATGGATGGGAGAATAGGTGAATGACCATACTATTATTATATTCCTCATGTTCTTTTATCAGACTAGTTTGCTGTCTTTGTAAATATTGTGTGTACTAAAATAACCTTGAATGAAAGATTTACATTTTATTTATGCTTGAACGAAAAATGTTTTTAATATCGAAGGTTGTCGGTAACAATAACAAGTTATATCACTATAAAATATGTAAATTTTATTATAATGAGGTCTAAAACATGAGGCCTGACACTGTAACATGATGTGAAAGTATCCAGGGGGACTGGCTTATTGGGAAGAGACTGTAATAGCAATTAAAGTATTAGAAAAAAACAAAACAATATACATTTTTACTCGGCTTTTAAGATGCTAGAATTTAACTTGTCTCCACAATCCTGTGTATTTTGAAATTTAAATTTGTCCTGATTGATTTGAAAAATAAACCCACAACATTTATAGGATTCTAAATCCTTATAAGGGTCATGGAAACAATATTCAACCATCTGCTTTACATAGAACATTCCCATGGATAAGTCTACCCTACAACTTCATTTATTCAGGTACTTGTCTCATCACATTTCAGATGATTAACTACTGATTCAAAAAGCCGTATTTCTTAGCTTGTTGACCGCTTAGTTTAACCTAGTATCTAGGCTGCTTTCCTTAAACTGGCTGTCTCCGGATGTTTCTCATTGCAACCGACAGGTACGCGAAAATTGGTGATGTCTCATGATGTGATGGCAGTTTTAAATATGATAATTGTTGTTGTTGTTGATGTAGTTGCATTTGAAGTCGGTCCTTGTGTTCTAACGAATATATATTATACATAATGATGGATTTCATAGTTTTTTTAAATACTAAACAGAAATTACTGATACCCATCAGCCATTGAGCATTAAACTGTTACTTATACAAGTATATTGTTTTTGTTAAAAATCATAAGGCCACATTTGAAAAATGTATTTTTTGCTGTCTCCTGAATTTTGGTAGACCTGAAGGTTGGTAACTTATTTTGAAAAAGTTAAATCTCTACTTATCTAAGATAATTGTGCAACTATTATATATTTCTTGATCGAGGGAAAAAATTCAGCCAAGGGCCTAAAAATACCTTAGAGAGCAGCATTTTGACATGAAGGTGGGAAACTGCAACCATACACTTTCTTTATTTGGGCCTCAACATCAATTTGCTAGTCTCAGCTGAGTGTTGTTTCTTACATGTTTTGTCTAAAATCTAATTTCGCAGTCACTATGAAAATTGGTTTTTAGACAGCAATCTGTCTGTAGTAATAGTCTTCTACTGTACTCCTATCTTCTTAGTAGCTCTTCATACTTTTGTTCTGTCCTGATTATGTGACAAAGGTCATCTTTTACATGTTAATTATTGTGACTACAGCCAAATTTAGCTGGTCGTGAAGTATTTAGGGAGATATGAATGTCTAAATATAGAAATATTACAATCACGTAAATGATATTCTTATTGATTACATGGAAGCTGTGTGGTATATATGTTACTATATATAGAATCTGTTTCTCTATTTGCAGATTATCAACATTCAAGATATTATAAAGGCAAACTCATTGGATGAAATGAAAGATGTGTATCCTTTTGTGTGAAGAGTCCTATC
Source organism: Mactromeris polynyma (assembly GCA_032209605.1). Classification (NCBI taxonomy): domain Eukaryota; kingdom Metazoa; phylum Mollusca; class Bivalvia; order Venerida; family Mactridae; genus Mactromeris; species Mactromeris polynyma. Next base: position 2,509,896 of record JASFXZ010000021.1, on the reverse strand, counting down.
AGGGGCGTAGTCAAGCATTATATGCATTTAAAAAAGTGTTTAAAGTGGTAAAATGCAATAAAAGTGTAGGTTAGAGGGAGGTTTGGGATAATGTATAGAGGTACAAATATCAACATGTCTCAAAGTCTCCTGTGTGTGTACTCTGTTTTATTGTTGGGACACCACTATCTATTGCAGTCAGGGCCCTTAATCCTCCGTTATTGGGGCCTAGTATCGGCCCTTTCCCCCTAAAAAATAGTATCTTTTTCCTCCCATTCAAATTCAATTTCACCCATCAGAGTCAAGAAATAAGATATTATAAATAAAAATATAAAATAAAAAACTGGAAAAGTACTACATTTTGTATGTTAACTAGAAAAATATGATTTTCTGACAAGCAGACGTAATATCTAATATATTTTTGTATTTTGTTTACCAATGTGTGCCACGAGGATTATTGTCTGTATGTACATCAGTTTACTTGACCAGAAAGATGTTGAAAGATTTCCCCAGTTTGTGCAAAGGCATTTTAAGATCACATGAAGTTCGTCTACAGAATGATGTATTATGCCATGAATGAAAGATTTTATTCCTAATTTGAAGTTTGACTAAAAATGTAAATTATGGTTCTGCATTTAAAAAAGAATGATGCAGTTGCAAGTCATTGAAAGAGGTGCGTCAATCTCAAGTAAATACCTTTAAAAACATGTTGAGTGATAAAAGAAACAAAGCCATTGTCCACATTACCACATAAAAGTACAGAAGACATCTTTTTAAGTGAAAAAACAAAGGTTTTATTAGTGATTTTGAACAATGCTATGTCTCTCTGATCCTAATATCACGTTAAGCAGGCATATCACGTCTTGCACACTGACTCCACAAATTGTTTTCATGGTTTGATAAGTATTCAAGCTATCATCCGATGCATTCATGAATATAGTCAATGGAATGATAATGTATTATTATCATCTGTATTTAAAGCAGATGTTGCCTGGTATTGTAAAACTGCAAATGTGAGGATAATATTATTCACAATTGTATATATTTTGGTCAATGTTCTGATTTTTCTGAAATTATGTTTAGCATGTTTATGTTCTGTAATTATATCTGAATATTTTGCTGGTAACAGTTCCTTCTGCTTGGTTAATCTTGTATGGTAGTTAAATAATGGATGTGTCCACAGTTGTCATTGATAATCTTGTTATTTCATTGTTGATTGAACAATTTTGGTGAAGTCTGCTCAGTGTGTGAATGGGTGTGAGGCTAATAGCTTCCGGTTAACGCATTTTGACTGTAAAATAGTTTCTGTATTTTTTGTTTATTGGGAAATGTTTTGTATTTCTATTGGACTGAATGGTTGTTGCTTAAATTATTTGAAAGTTGGACAGATTTTGTGAACTTTTCTTTCTTGCCTTGGTTACATGCAATGATTTATGTTGATGGGTCCAATAGTTGCTTGTATGTAAACCAACCTGGTATTATTTTCACATTAGAAAACAATTCTTGGAAACAATATGATTAATATTCTAAAGAAAAATACAGTCTGAATTTGTTACTGTTTTGCTGATAAAACCTCTATAATTTGATGTCATTTCCTAGTGTTTACATTTAATTGCCATTTATGTGATATTGCTTAATTGGTGCAATCGATGGATGATTGTACATTAAATGAAGATTTATGATAATGAAGTAGAATTGCTGAAAATTCTATATCTGCATAATGATGATAGATGGATGGATTGCTTTCAATGTTTCTGTTGGCATATTGTTAACTGATTGATAAAATTCTTGTGGGGTTCTATTCTGTCTGCTAGACTTGTTACATAGCGAGAAATTTTATCAATTTTGTGATGATTCACAGTCTGTGGAGACATGTTAATATTGTTATGTAATATGTATAAACTTTGTGATAAGGTGATAAGTTGGGTGGTAATTACCTAGGAAACGTGAAAATAGTTTGATGCTTCAGAATTCTGTCAGTCTGACTATGTCCTGTGAATAAATGCATATGTTATAATGTGTGAATACTTAGTTACAGTGAATGAACCAAACACTGCTGAATTTGACTTTGTTTCATGCATTGATAATGTATTTGGCCCAGAATGTGCCATTTTAGATATTCCATATTTGTATTACAATATATACATTATTACAGTCCTGTGTAATTATGTAATCATTGACCAAAAGCTAAATAATTTTAGTCAATGGTATAATAAATACAAACAATGGGAGGGGTAGAGCACCTGATTTCTGATACAATAATCTGTTATAAACCTGCCTTATAACTATGTTGATTTTTGTATGTAATAAATACTGGTAACTACTTAATGATCGGTCATTAAATTACAAGTAAATCTGTGTTTTTGGCAGATCATACTTATAATGAAAGAATGATACATCATGTTGAGTACACAGAGGATTTACTGAATGACTTGTAAAAAACATGACAGTATGATCCGTTTTGATCTAACGTTTTTAACAGCACGGATGTTGTCCATATCTTCCCGTGATCTGAAGATACTTCCTTGTCTATTTATAGTATCAAAAGAATTGTAGAATCCTCAGATTATTTTTTTCTGGATTTTAATATTTTTCTAAAAAACAAGTGACTGAAATAAATTTCATGCACTATCTTAGGGAGTTGTTTGAATAAATACTCTGGCTTTGTTACTATACATAGAATGTTTATAGTGTGGGTAAACAACTGGCTAGTTACTTATATTACCATGTATGTATGTTGTCCACACATTAACTTGAGTTTTTCTAACTGATACTTCGTAGGCACAGGTCCAAAGTGTCTTATAACTCGATCACTGTAGAAAAGTGGCAATTCTCAGAACAATTAGAACGTTATATTTGAAATTGAAGACAACAGAGCCTGTGCAAGGAAGTTTTGATTATAAAAAATAAATCATTATATTGAGTACTAGTGTTACAGTCATAATATGTAGTGTCATATCCAATATCTGAAAATTTGTTTTTAATAAGTTTTAACGATTAACGAACTCAATTGTATTATTTTATTCATATGATATTGTTAATTGCAAATGAACATTTTATCATGGATACTACTAGAAGCGGCCAACACTGTTGGGTAAAGAGACATACAGTGTCACCGTGTCCCTCTGTGTGTCTGTCCATGCAAAAAAAAGGTTGAAAAGTCCATTACAGTCGGGGATGTGAATTATCCACGGAATTCCGCAGATTTGGGTCGCCCAGGGGTCGATCTCGTGAAACACATAAATCCGAGGAGAAAATTTGCGGGGGGGTTAGGGTAGGAAAAATTCCGGGCGCAATACGGTTGGTGCGATTTTAAACATTACCAAGTATGGATGACTGGGTTTTAAACACAACTGTGCAGTTGTTGTTGTTCTTTTCTTGAAATGACAAACCGTCTGTTCATTGTACCAGACGTAGGTCACAAAACAAAAGCAATGCACTGATCTGGGCATATATAAATTATGCTGCACATTGTTTAGAGACTGTTACTGATATATGAGGAAGTGATGAAATATCAGTTTATGGTAAAAGCATAAACAAAACAATGGTCCGAACGTTTTTGATTTTTGTCTTGGTTGAATATTTGACTGGCATTTAAATGCATAAAATAACCTAATGATGTTTTCATTACGAGAAATCGTCGAAATTTTAGAAAATGTTCTCTTTGTCGACAAAATATAGATAATTATCTTTGTATCTAACTTGAAATTTGATAATCGTCCGGGTCGTGATAACTGGTTACAAAACTGGCTCTACACGTTGCTTTCACTCCCTCAGTCCTTTACAGCAGTAAATTAACATTAACAACTAAAAACTCGTCAAGCTTCTACACCTTATATGTTTCCCACTTCGGATATTATAGCTTTAGGGAGTGGAGGATTGACTTGATTCAGGACTGTTATTTTAATTTTCTTTGACCTCTGATATATAAGAATGTTACAGAGCTAGTAGATCTGTAATAATAAGGGAAGCAAATTGAGAGATTAATATTTCCACATTGTAACATGATTGTACAATAAGAAATTGATAAGGGCATGGAATAACTTATGAAAGTTGAAAGTAAGTTGTCTGCCAATACCAGAATGACATTGGTTTTTACATCAGAAGCAACTGTGTATTACAGCAAAAGCTTCAAGGAAACCCTTCCAAAATGATGCAAAAATGCCCAGAATGCATTTCTTCAAGGGACTTCGCCCCTGGTCCCCACATATACGGCCCCCTTGACCCCTGGCAAAATTTTCCTTTTCTTTCACACTTCACTGTTGGCGTCCCTGTACTATGGGGGCATCCGTGTCTTATGGACACATCTAGTTGGTCTTGAAACGTTCTGTTTTGAGTTGTTTAACCTAAATACATCTGATTTTGCAGTTATGTACAATATATGTTAAAACAAATTGTTACAGAGTGGTTATATCTGCGGTTGGTATGGGTTTCCTGCATAGATTGAATGCTCACTTCCTGGCAGTCTTCAAATGATGACATCTTGTTAATTCATTGTTTGAGAAATGTCTGTTAAGTACTGCATTTAAGTTTTTTATCCAAGTTAAAGGCTTGGGGTTGATTGAAATCTACAAACTTGATTTCAGCGTCCTTAATATTGCATTGCCAAACTGCTACAGTTCAATTAATACCAAATTATGTTGTTGAGTTTAAGTCAAAACTAGGCAAGTGTAACAAACTGTCTGTCTGCCTTGCCTACCAGTTTGTTTGTTGGATAATTTTATGAAAACAATTATGTGTGATGTTTAATAAAAAATGTTGAATAAGAATTACTGTAGCAAATGTAACAGACTCTTTATAATGAAATACAAATTTCTGTCTGTATGAAATTGCTACTGATAAAGTGATGTGTAAAGCATTGATAGACAAAAAGTTAGCACAGTATTCCATGAATGTGGTTACTGAACTTGCTGTAATGATGAGAATTGGCAGGTCTAATGTTATTGCTTTGTTGTCAATTATATACAAGCATTCTAAGATGTTTTATTTCCGATATGCATCAAAATGGAACAATTTATACGTCGTGTGGAAGAATTTTTTACTGGAAAGGCACCGTCTGAATATCTGATAGGAATAACTTATCTTTAGACCATTAATACATGTACTGGTGTTAGGGACTAAATTATTGCGTGTGTCAGTTTGTCCTGTGCTATACATCTTTATTTTCAAATTAATTGTTTTGATTTGTTTTATTGATAATGATAATTACTTAATATATGATCGCATTATAATTGTCTTACACTTTCCTGTTTGCTTTTCCTTCCTGTGAAATGATTGTGTTGATGTTCTGTTTTATTATTTATAATTGTCCTGTTGTAAAGTTGAAACTGTCCTGTTATATGTTCGGAGATTGTTTTTCCTGTTGTGTAATTGATGATTGTTGGCCTGACTTTGAAAAGATAATCATATCATCAATTCTGATAGTTCTGTGGAATAATTAGTGATCATCTTGTTGTTATGCTATGGTATATGAACAGTTCCATTGTTTTGATAATATTATGATCATTTTGTTTAGTTGAATCATTAGGTCCAACCTGACTGGGATAAGGACCTTTTTAAAGTGTTTAGGTCCAAAATATCTTATGTTTGTTAATCAGTATTTTAAGTCATTAAACTTAAAGGTTATATTTAAAATACAATTTATGACAAGCTATTATGTTACTGACAGATCATTATGCACAACCCATGATGTAACACAGGTGTTAGAGCAATTAATTATCATTTAATTTATGTACTGAAAACTATGTAATTTTTGTGGTATCCTTTTTTTGTAGGTATTTTATTTCTGCTTCAGTTCAGTGTTGTAATTAGATATCGTGCTTACGGTTCAGACCCATATGTATATTTAAAAAAATGAATTGTATGTTAAATTAATTCAACGTAAAAATTATATAGTAATGTACACTATCATTAAAACAACATGAAAATAATTAAAAATTAATTAAATCATGAAAATAAACAACAGTTATGTGCATATGCCAACGTGAAGATAACACAAAACAGATTTAGCTCTTATGATATATTGTTACTGACTTATTGGGTGTTTTTATCTTTAAATAAAGATTTATTATTATTAATGATAAATGTCACAGTTTTACATGCTATCACATGCGTAGCACAAGCTGTTTGAAAGACAGAGCTATATTATCACAGTGTCTAACGATTGATTGATTTTTTGTAATGACTCTCAATGATTAATATGTATCAAATAAAATATTCAGGGTTTAATGATTGGTTAATTAAGAAGTGAATATTCATGTTAAATATGTAACACAAAGATATAGATCTAAATTATGTATACTGAACAACAATTTATGCACTGTTAATATTTTACTCGTTGTCAAAATGAATCACACAGAATGAGAAAGCAGCCCATTTGTGCATTTCTCTTTCTACTGAAAGGGAACCATAATCAAGTGAACAATATGGGTTGAATGTATGGTGCAGATGGAGATGTTGTTATCTGATTGAATATTAACTGTAATACATCAACAATTGTCTTGCTCAACTGATCCATGTGGAAAAGTTTTGTCTTTGTGGGGTTAAACGTTATTTCTGTTAAAGGAATCCAGGAACACCGGAAGTCAACTGACACAGCCTTATCTTAATTTGGTGAACAACTACATTTATGTACAGGCCTGTTTTGTGAAGTTGTGTAGGTAGTTGTTCAAATTTTAAAAAAGTCGCTACTAGTTGGTGGTTGTTTGACAATATTGCTCTTGATCAAGATTTTCAACAGACATTTTTGTAGGATTGTAAGGTTTGACTTACAACTGAACAATTGCTGACGTTGGTTAGCTTTAAAGCTTTACAGACTTGTCTGGGACTAACTTCAACTCAACTGTTGGTAGCCCGATTCAACATTAGACTAGTCTGGGACGTCAGGCTAGTGAATTTCTAGAGCCCTGATTGGCTGTATTCTATCTGATTTGTTAGTTATATTGTTTACTTATATCAACGATAACACTATAACACTATAGAGCATCAGATGGTCTGTTACATATCCTACATGTACTGTGCTGACGTTTGCTAGCATTTACACTGTTGTTTTCTTACTTTAATCTTCACAGATTTTAGGAAGCCTGTAGTTATTGTGTTGTTAGCTTCATCTATTTGTTCTGTTGTAATTAAAGCTTATAATATAATCTGTTTTGCTTCCCACATTCTGCTTGTAGCTAATTTTCTACAAGGAGCATTTTGTACCACAAATTTTCTATACAGTTGCTCACTTAGACTGAGTTACCTGATTTTGATCTGTTCAACCTTGGGTGATAAAATAAAACTGAATACATTTTCCACAGTATCTTGAATTTGCCTTACCAGGGTCACACCCAGTGAATATAGGAAGAGTGAGTTGTGTCACAATCCCCAGGGTCTGAGGTGCCCTAGGCACGAGATCCACTATGAGAAGCTGTGGCATAGTAGTTTTCTTGGATGGTAGTCTCAGTGGGCCTGTCATAATCCTGCCTGTCTGGAATCATTATTCACTGTGTACAGTAAAACCTCCTGCTCCCCCTTGACTTTGGAGGGTTCCAGCTTAGCTCCATTGTTTGAGTACTTCACAAAGGTTAGAACAAGTAAATGTAAGCTTCTGAAGACATTGAGAATCTGCCAAGTGGTTGTGGTCGATTATTATAGAAATAAACAAAAAATATTGAAGGAAAACAACTTTGTACTGGTGATAAACTAGTGTTTATGACAATAACACTTGATTTCGTTCACTGTTCACGTGGAACTTTCAAACCAATATCTGCTTATCACTGAAGTATGTTGAGTGCAAGTCTGCAAAATTGATGAGTGTATTGCATGGAAAATATTTTGTTTTTGTTTACTCATAGTCTGTAAATACATGCACAATCCTGCAAAACATGTTGTTTCCAATATGATAATATCCTTGATACTTCTTGTTCTACACATGATAGAATGATAGTTTGCTTCAATTTATGTACTTAAAGAACTGATTCAAGTTGCCAAATCCCTGGTCATGGCCTTATATAGGTCCAATATAATATAGGATATAATGCACAAGTCACGATCATAAATTGCATTTTTTGAAACCAAGTTTAATAAATTCAGTAGTTTATGAATTTTACATCCTGTTTATGTCATATTATTGCAACTTAATCTTTTATTGAGGAAGAAAAACTTGTGTAGGTGTAGGGTAATTGTAATGTCACATGTTATTTAAAATGTGAAGTATCAAAATTAAAACATGGGTTTTATAATGCCTCTTTCTCCTCGTTCATGAAAATAAAAATTTGTGTAACTAATTATGAAGACTGTATTTGTTAATACATGTTGACATTTCTGGCTGCGGTTTTCTTTTAAGACATTTCTATCCCTACGTGAACAATTAAGAAAATAGTGTAGGTCAATGGTTACCTCATATTCAGTTATAAAGCATGAGAATATTTATCACTATTATTATAAATACCCAGACTCAGGTGTTGTAGAGGTTATGCGATGCTGCTATCCGAGTTTATTGACGTTTATTCCTTATTTAGGCTTGAATCATTTCTTTGTATCAGATTTATTTCTATGTATGATTGAAAATTACTGATTGTGCTGTGTTTGTGTGTTACAAGTTCGACCATAAGTAATAGATAAGAGAATGGAAACATAAGGGTATCTTATTTAGTTGAGGGGGTGTTACACTGTGACTAGTAGAGGTAACCAGTGGAGTATGTGATATCTATCCGCCTTAGACCATGTGACTAAGCTTAACATGAAAATCTCGTGCAATTCACCCTCAAAAATACCATATAAAGTATTACCCTATAGATGATTTTATAGACAGTAAGTAGGTCATGTCTATACGATATAGACGGTTCAAATACGGAGCGCTGATTGGCTAACTGGGGATAACTGTGGTCTTAAATAAGATATCCAAGTATTTTCACTCGATCTGTTATAGATCATAGTCCAATCATAAAAAGTGTGTGTAACTTATGTTTACATTTGTAAGTAACAAGTTGTCGTCTGGGAACAGTTTACAATGTTACACATGAACATAGTCAACTTTTGCTTTATAGAAATATATCGAACCTTACATATCACTTTGACCAGGATTATAGATATTAACTGTAGATTTGAAATTATATTAAATCACTTGTACAAACATAGAGCACCAGAAGAACAGATGTGTATTGTACTGCTATAACTTCACATTTATGAAGTACTGTATATTAGATGTAGGTGGGAGGACTTTAATTATTCTCATTTTAATAACTGTCATACCTATTGTTCCCAGATTAAATGTATACACACATAAACTTTGTTCTGTTTGAAGCACTGTGTTCATGATTGCATGCAGTTCAAAGCAAAACGTATGATAAAAAACACATTACTTGCATAGCTGATTAAAATGAGTATTTTTTCATTTTGTTGCTGAAGAGCCTTTCAGTAATGGTTGGAAACCCAGCATACTCATTACCGCTTAGGTCAAATGAACTTGGTTTATAATGTGATATTTCCAAACAGTGACACATTTATTATTTTCTATGTTTTTTTCTTCATATTATTCCTTTACAATGTATTAGATATATTGTTCAATGTTTAATGGAGACAGACATGTATAAACTATTGAAGACACAGCATCTAAGTAATGATCATGTTTGTTACTTTCTGTACCAAATACTTCGAGGGCTCAAATACATTCACTCGGCCAATGTACTACATAGAGATCTCAAGCCTAGTAACCTACTTCTCAACACAACTTGCGATCTCAAGGTAAGTGTATCCTTCAGTTTGTGCTTTTGTTTCGTATGGTAGATAGCTCAATCGGTGTAACAGAACACTAGGTGTGGCTTATGTTGTCTGTCGTTCTGTAATGTTTTGACTGAATACATACTTAAGCATTTATTCTCCACCTCTGATTCATGTTGGACGTTGTTTGTTGCTTGCGGAAGAACATGTTGGAATGGGGTTGGTATCCGGGGAGCACTAGTTATGTAAGCTGACTGCCGTACCTGACTGAAATACTGTTGTTTAAATACTCCCAAACAATGCAATTGTCATGCTTTAGCTCATTCTTTGAGATACTGTCAGATATTAAGTATCCCAGAATATGTATCAAAACCAATTATGGATAGTTAATTGTCTTACTAATTCATTGATAAGAAGTGAGTACATTCAAGTTTGAGCGTGCAAAGGTACCAGAGGAGTTACCTTACCTGTTATGCTGTTAGCCCTTCCAAACTTGGGTTGGGTTGATGGGCTTTGTTTAAAATAAAAATCTCTTTGATAAAGATTGTTTTTATACTTGGTACGCTGATATTACATAATACATTTCCAGGTACTCCACACTTTATTTCACTGAAGTTCGTTTTGTATAAGCTTAGAAACCGAGACATACTGTACCTGAATCAAAGAGGTGTTGTTCCATGTTGTGGTCATGTGGTAAGGCCACATTTATGGTAGTCAAACTTGCTAACTCTGACCTGTTCTTTTTTGCAGATATGCGACTTTGGTTTGGCTAGAGTTGCAGATCCTGACCATGACCATACTGGTTTCCTGACAGAATATGTGGCTACACGTTGGTATCGAGCCCCAGAAATCATGCTGAACTCAAAGGGCTACACAAAGTCTATTGATGTTTGGTCTGTTGGGTGTATATTAGCTGAGATGTTGTCTAACAGGCCACTGTTCCCAGGCAAACATTGTGAGGCCATATTCAATATATTCTTTATACAATACCTACAGCTATTTCCACAATATATTTATTGTTTCAAATGTTTAGAATGCTTCTGACAAACATTTTTCATATTTATCATATTTGCACATGGAAAAAAACTTGTTAAACCTCCTCCCATTTGTTAAAAACTGGAAGTTTTTTAGGTTAACAATGCTACAAACTTATTTTTTCAACACATACAGAGGAGTACATTACTATTGTATTCTTTGATAATGCCTATGTACTGATGCTTTGACTACATGAAATGTATTTTTCTTGCTTGTTTAGGTAAAATATGAACACAAAAATGAGCATTGTATTATAGTGATATTATAGTTATATAGAATATCTATTTGTATGTATTACAGATCTTGACCAGCTGAACCATATACTTAGTGTTATTGGCTCTCCCAGCCAGGAAGATCTGAATTGTATCATAAATGAGAAAGCTCGTGGATATATACAGTCACTGCCCTATAAACCAAAGAACACATGGACGAGACTCTTCCCTAAAGCTGATGCGAAAGGTATACATGTACTAGTGAATCGTCCCCGTATTATTGCAATGTGATTTCCTGACTGGTTACCTTAGTACTCGACTACCAGTCTGAAGGTGGTATGTTCGAACCTAGTTAGGGGTGTATTCTCTGTGAATATATGATTGAAGATAATGCATCCAAAGTCATTTATCCTCCACTTCTGATTCATGTAGGAAGTTGTTGACTGCTTCGAAAGACCATGTTAATACTGGTTGGTTTACAGGAAACACTGGCATATTACTCCCACTCAACTCAATTTAACTTGTGGTTTATGTGACTTCTCATGTAGTATTAACTGGATTTTCATCCTATGTCTATTGAACAAGTATCATGTAATGTTTGTTTCCTTAAGTTGAACTAATGTAATTATAAATTAATGTCATATTTGTTTTCATTGGTGTCACCTTAAGTATGGCTTAGTTTGTGTAAGAAGGTTGTTGAACACTGCTTGAAGTTTCTTTTGTATTATAAATATAAGGAAAGCATTTACAAGGACATAATACTGTATGCAATATACATATATATTTAAGTGTCTCATGTCATTCTTGATGCTTTATGTTGGTGCTAGCATTCACAAGTTTTTAGGTTGCTAGGTTTGATAAATCAGTAATTTATTTGAAAAACGTAGCACTTTCATCATAAAATTGGCAATTATGATACAATTTTGGCAGTTTAAGTAGCCAGATAAGAGTTTGAAAAGCCAGTGCTATTTGGCTACCTGTTAGCACTAGTCTAGAATCACTTGCCGTAGTTCAATCACTGAAAGTTTACAATGTGTTCTTTGTATTACAGCCCTGGATCTATTGGATAAAATGTTGACATTTAATCCACACAGGAGAATCACGGTAGAGGAAGCTCTTGCCCACCCGTATCTCGAACAGTACTATGAGCCCGCTGATGAGGTAAGCTAGGAATGCTGGGATGGGAGTTTGTGAGCTTCGGACTGGGGGCCTAATATAACATGAATTATGTTATAAATTTGCATTTTCACCTGAGTTCTTGAGTTCTTTTTCATACTAGCTAAAATCAAGGGGGGGGGGGGATTTGTCCACCATTTAATTTTCACGGGAGGGTTTAATCCTAATAATAAAATCACATGAAGGGTTTTGTCAGGGATCTTCAAATTTCTGGATAAGATAATTCAAATTACCATTTAGAAGAAATTGAATCAACTGATACAGAAAAGTATGTGTTGACTGTGGTGGCCTGTCTTGAGATATGATCTGATATGATTAATTGTTATTCTTAGAAAAACTTGACTACCAAGTTCCCATAATGATTGATACTGCACGTCCTCTGCTTTATTTTTGTATATGTTTGTTGTACATCTAGACAGATAAAGAGTCAAGTGTCTAAGAATGATTATTATTGTATTTGACCTTAAGCAATCATGTGTGTGTTCTGATTGTCTGTAGATGATATATGGGAGTTGTGGGAGGACATATTCTGCAGTTTTACATGTCTGTATATACTTCTGGGTAGCATCTGCAGATAGTGAAGCCATAAATTGTTCTCTCATGCACAGACATCATGTGGGTTATACAAGGATTGTAGAATGTAGATGTTTGTTTTATGTATAAATTGCAAAAACTATCTTTATCTTAACATAACAGGAAATTACAAATACAATATCACATTGGTTACCTGAGATCCGAGACATACACTCTGGAGAATGTAAAGGAACACTCAGTAAAGCCACATTTAAAGACCAACTCAATATTAACACCACCCTTTCCAATACCATTTTGACTGTTCTGCTCTTTATGCAACCTTAATATTAAGACCAGTTTCCAAGGGCCCAAGAGTTTTACTGTAAAGTATATCCCAAATGCACATTGTGAATTCAATCATTACAAATAAAGTGAACAGCTAATATAAAGAACAGTATTTCAACGTTCCAAGGGTGTTCCTTACTAAGAAGCACATCAATTATGAAACCAATTTGTTTGCATATATATGTTGTAATTTGTTCAACTATTGGATTATGGTAAGTTACGAAATTTCTATCTATCTATTACAGCCTGTTGCTGATCAGCCATTTACATTCGAGATGGAGTTGGATGATTTACCTAAAGAACGTCTGAAGGAAATGATTTACGAGGAAATAGAAGCATTAATGGAGAGAAATAAACAAGGTAAACTTGCTTGATTAATTCACTTGAAGTCTTGGTAATCTTCAGCTCAAATTTTTGACAGAAATATGACTAAAGGATGAATAAACAATGTCAACGCATCATTGTATTTTGGTATTCACTGCTTTTTATGCTTTCTAACTAATTTTGTCCACCAACTATGTGAGTATAATTGAAAATAAGGGGTTTGATCTAACATGAACTGTTATACAATATACTTGAAATCAATGGTATTTAATTTGTTATTGATAATAACGATCTGCTACATTTCTATTTTCAGCGGGCATTTCGTAGAGGATCCTACCCTCGCTTTCTGCCATAGCAGCATGTGTGTCAAGGTGTTCATGTATCAGCTAAAATCTCCATTGTTTACATATCTCTTTGTATAAGAGGCAGTCACTGTGAATTGTTCCACTTTCAGCTATGTCTTGTAAACACATATGATGTATTCAACCAATTTGTCCACATGTGACTTTGTTTCTATTTGTTTCGATACAATTACTTTTCATTGGGTTTTCAATATATATATATTTACCTTGCAAAGTACTGGCACCAGAGTAACATAGAGTTTATCAGTAAAAAGTGTAAAATGTTAACTTGATTATGACTTCATGAAATTATGGACTTCAATTGGTTGAAATCTTGAACTTAAGAACTTCAGTTGAAATTGTGAACACTGTTCTAATTGGTTGAAATTGTGAACTTGTTTGTTCATTGTGCAATGTAGCATAATGTTAGATATGATTGTCACTATTGTTGGACATACATAATTCATTGTGTTGTGTTAACATCCCTTTTGTTGTTTGCAAATACTGAGCAAATTGTGCAAAAAAGCTACATAAATGAATACTCATAAAATGTGTTGATTGAAAAACATATGATGTTTTTGCAGACATGTATCATATGTCTCCATTAAGTACTGATCGTGTTACAATTAATTGTTTTTCTAGTATGAAATAGTTGAAAAAATGTATTACGATGCTTTAAAAATATAGCGTAAAACCTGATGCTATGTGAAGAATTTTGAGACCTGTTATACTTTGATTGCTTGCAATAAGAGTCTAGCTGTACCTTTCTCATTGGAATTAATTGATGAAAGCGTTCACAGATCAGATTTGTTTTTATTTGCATTTCATGTTTTACAGAACTTTCAAAAACATTGATAGATAATATTTAATGCACTAAATAAATACTCTGTTACTATGGAAATGCTAAAATGCAGAATTTATTCTTAAAGTGATACAATTTGGATGGCTGTGTACTTTTTATGTGGTACGTTCTTCTCGACTTCAATAGTATTATTCAGTCGTGGTTTAAGCATATTACTCTTAATTGTGGTATATAAATGGCATTTTTATAACACCATGTACTACACATGGTCAAATCATATTTCTCATAGTTTGTGGTATGATTACATTGTGGCTATATATACAGATAGTTGTGTTGGAGATGATGGATTGATTAGTGATATTGTTCACAGAAACTGCTTCTTGTACAAACAATCCCCGCCTGATCATAGCGCTGTTAGTTATTTCTCACCATTGATGCTTTCATTTCGAGTTATGTACTTGTTACTCGTGAACTAAGTTTTCTGATGGTAAAATTGTGCATTGATATTACTATGTGGATTAATACATGCATTATTTTTTGTTCATATTTTTCATTATTTTTGTATGCTTTTTTTGTTACCTTGTTATCTTTGTTTTATTGACTGGTGAACTAACACTCTCTATGATGATATTGGTGTTATTAACTCCTTCAGAATTCTTTGTTGCTATATTCTGGCATATAACTCCAGTAAATAATAACCCTTTTGGAAACACAACAATATTTCTGTGATACAGGTGTTGTTAATTGATTGTTCAAATCAGAATCTTAAGTTTCTAGTGAGACTAAACGCAGGTATTTTGTCTTGACTAATTATTGCATGAAGATATTGTTACATCTACTTTCTTGTTGCATCAACATTAATTACACCCGCGTAAACTGAATATAGTTTACTAGAACGGCTGGCATAAACCAAAGCAATTATATAATTGTGTAATGTTTAGGTAGTTTCTGTTTGTTAATCACATTGATAACTAATAAGTAACATACTTTCCTTGTATTATGTAGTTAAAGATGTACAACTAATACTCTACTATAAATAATGTCAATTTAATTGTTTAACCTGTTGTAACAGAAATATTCAAAATATTCACAAAAAATGTACTAACAAATAATGGTATGAGAGCAAAAGAAGTCTATCTGCTTATTTATATGTATGGAGATAGACTTGAAATAACCTGTTTATATGGTGTAACTAATGCGTACATATTCATATTATCTATAAACTGTATACTTGCACTATTGTATTGTTTCAATTTTTTATTACATTTATTTGTGTTAATTATTTCTTTAGTAACTCCCAGTTGGGTGTACACATATCACACTTATCAATGTACTGTCGATAAATCTGGTTGTTTCTATAATGACAACATTTATTATTCTTAAAAATGGTGATTATTTTGAATTCAATTTTTTCTGGATTAGAACAAAGTGGTATAAATGTGTAAGTCATCTATGAAGAATAAAATAATTTGATAGTTACAGTCAACCTTTGTTACATAATTACAAAATTATATATATTTGTTAACAGTTTGTTGTTAAACGATGTTTATTTAGTTATTTTGCATTTATTTTTCAAGACTCTCCCAAAGGGTTAGTCGTAATTGAGAAGGTAATATTGTTCTGTGTGGACAATACCTTGTACTTCTATTCTATATTGGTTACTTAGAGGTAACATTTGTCTCTTTATAGCATAATATATGCTCTGTTCCCTTCTTTTCTCTTCGCATGTACAAAATCACACTTTTTCTGAAATTGTATTGTAATACATTTGATTATACAATCAAGTGACCTATGTTGGAGTGTAGAATCAATGAACAGGTTGAATCTGTTTGTTATATCATTATATGCCGATGTCTGCAAACCATTAAATAGAAAGGTTACTTGTAATGTGTGATGGAATAAGAAATTAATACAGCTTAAATTTACCACCCTCTGCTGCAAGGTTTGTATAAGCAAACTTCGTGTTTTTATAAGTGCTAACTTTATCATTACGTTCCTGTTCCATATTTCACATAGTGATCTGTCAGTGTAGCTTGACTATAATCTTGTATATTTCTGTATTAAGTGCTATTTCTTTTAAATCATCATATTTTGATAATGTTGATGAAATTACAATATGTCCATGTGAATGCAAGTATTTCTGTTTGTTTACCACGTTACTTGCCAGGTTTGTTGAGTATTCTTCAAATTCCTACAGTCTTCATACAGTTCATGAACAGTGGAGATAGTTTTGTGGTTTGCATGTTTGTTTTGTATAATAATCAGATATTTATTTATGGTTCATAGAAACTTGCTATTGGTGTGTGTAAATGATGCTCATGATTTATACTTAGTCATCATCAAACTATGCTTCATTTAATGATTAGTCATTATCTGCTGAATATCTTACCGAGTATAACAACAAATACACAATTCTGGTTTTTGCTAACATTTATGGTTGATACTATAAGACAGCATGGGGATATTTTATGGAAGAAAAACGCATTTTTGTCAAGTGCAGTTTAAAATTATTGCTTTGAATATATGCATTATTTTGTATTACCAAACAATTGTATGAAATTCGACATTGTATTTGTTTGTCTGTCATACTTAGATGAGAGAATATACCAGTCATGCTGATACTGTAAATATATAGATAACAGTTGAATTACATGGTTTTGTTGCTATGGTGTCTGATCTCAAATGTCTTAGTAAAATTAGAAGAGAATTTTAAGTAAAAACACTGGTTCGTAAAAGTATCTCGTGCAGTTAACCATCATTTATCTTAATTTTGATCTCACTCAATGAGTTTATCATGTTTTAACAACTTGACTTGTGTTACTTAAAATATTTTAAGTTGAGCATACTTGATATGCTTGCAGTATTTGATACACTATGTTGTGTCTGGGAAAACAAGTTTAAATACTTCAAGGGCATTTATCACTTGGCTTCACAAGAATAGGCAAGTTCTTGTTTATTGGGTTTATTTCTTTACAAATTTATGTCCCCTGTACTTAAAGAAATGTTTTCTCAGCCATATTCCAATCATAAGCTGGTTGTGTTAAGTGTAAACATGTTGCTATCATTGACGTTAGAATGTTTTTCTCTTCATTATTGATAAAGTGGTGACAATTTATTGATGATGTATATAAAGGAGTGTTCATGATATCAATGAGTTGTTTAGTGAATAACCAATGCATTTGCTTGTTACTTGTATATGTTATGTCAAAATGTTCAGCTAGTACAATTTCATTAATGTTTTCCTTAAAAGTTCTTCCTAACTGAATTTTGAAAAAAATGTCAAACACTTGCTTATATTCATCTTAAATATAATAAATGAGAATGCTGCATCATCTCCCAGCAAAACAAATTATCTTCATATATCTAATTATAAAAATCATACATACCCTTTTTCATGTTTGTCAGTTATGTTATCAAGTAGCTTAATGTTTATGACCAATAATTCAATTTTTATCACTTTTATGGTTTATCTTTTTTAAATTCCCTTTGCAAACTATATGACCATAAAATCACAGATATTGACTCAGATGGTCTGTCTGTATGATTATATCTCTTACATTGTTCAAACTTGTACATTTTTATCATACATCTGAGTGAATGGGATATTTGCAATGATTTGTTTGTCATATATTACAAGTTCTTACAAGTAGTGCTTCAATACCATGTATTTGCTTTGTTTTAATGGATGATTTTATATATAACCATTATAGTGTTATAATGAATTGAAAGCACCAGATTCCTATCATCAAATGGACACATGTAGTTTCGGTCTACTTAACTCATAAAATCAATCAAGGTAGATAACTCGTGGATTTACACTGTACTATATAACATTCATAAATTTAATTTAAGGTATCTTTCCTTTGCATTGAAAAAAATAGTTAAATTATGGGAAAGATCAATACTATAACCATACTATGTTGAAACTTGTGTCATTTACTTGTGCTTATTTGTACAATTCTGTGGACGAACATAAAGCATTCCATTAAATCTGTGGTGTATTAGCTTCGATATAGTATGTGTTTCTCTGTGCATACATTTACATACTGTGTGTATTGGTTTGTAGATAAAGTATCTTTCATACTGGACTCATTGCTTCATGTGAAATATTTTTTTCACTTTTCAAGAATAGGATTAAATGTAAGCTCTCTATTCTGTCTAGTTACGTTATTTTGGTTCACAAATCAATCATGATTATTTTGACATTTTATTGTGTGGTACGAATTTAATATATCCTAATCACATGCTTGGCAATGTGACCCATGTTTGTAATAAGTTTGTTTATCAAGATGAGATGGGGGTTAGGTGGTATACAATATCAGATATCAGCAAAACATTCTTGAATAATTGAATAAAGTTGTTACCCCTTCATGGCATCCCAAAACAAAATTTGGTTGAGAATATACTTCCATGTAATTTTTATATTTACTTCATGAATTTGTATTCGCTGTTTGAATTTCTTGCTATCTTGCATATAATGAAAAAATTAAGTATGTATAATTCAGAAAGTTTTCAAATGTATTGTTGCAAAATTTCGGCATTAAAGGGAGATAATATTTGACTCGCTACTACAAGTTTGCATGCAGTGTCTGGTTGTTGGCGATTTATAAGATCACAATATATTTCTCTTTGCTTTTATTACTTATATACCTTGTATAAGTGTTTATATAATAAATTATTTATACAAATTTATGTAAATAAATGTAATTGCTGTCGCTATTTAGCCATCTCGGGTAGTTTTCAAAATCTTAATTGTTTTTATCAGCAAAATATAATGACCTCTTTTGCTAAAATCATTTGTGAAATAGTCATGCTTTTTTATGAGGAATAGAATAGCCTGATAATTTGTCAGGCTTGTATTGTTTAGACTATGGCAAAAAAAGGACATTGTTGTGCGAAGTTTGTATTGCTTCCACTGTTTTTTGGCTTCATTGACACTTGATCAATTTATTTGGATATTATCTTAAAGTAAAGTCTCACATGAACTTAGTAAAGGTCACTAAACACTAAAAGACACGAAATATTTACAAAATTATTGATGCATGAGATGTACTTCATTTACATTTGAAGTCACCCTCTTAATTTTTGTAAATGTCAAAAAAGTCAACCATAATCAAGTGTTTTAATAACAATTTGCATGTTTTACACAATTGTTCTTTTGATTGTCCAGATGTTAGTATGTACTATATATCCGTAATTTCTACAAATATTGTTCTATGTGTGGACTTGTAGGCAGAGAGCCTGTTCTATGTTAATTTGTACATATACTAGTTTATATGTAGGCTAAAGCAGTAAGGAGTGCTATGTTTATATTTTCATGTGAACTGTTTAGATCAGGGGGACTAGTATCAGACAATATTTTTTGGGGGTTAATGGTCTGTATATACTACATGTACCGTGTATGTCAATTCTCCATAAAATTAGTTTCATACTAGTCCCTGTGGTAAAGATAGCGGGTTAATATATATACATATATTTCCATGTGCAGGGCACAGCTCTTGTTCTCTCTATATATAAAAGCTTTTTTGTATGAATGCTTGAAATTTATAATGTCCTCCCTGAGTGCGTATGTACCTATAAAACACCTCATAGTGTTTCTTTTTTCTTTGTATATCTGTTGTTATAATGTTGTTGTGTAAATACACAAACTATACTGATGTTAGTGCTGTGGTGATGCTCTCCTCGTGTTAATGTGCTCATGTTTATGTGTTGCTGTACTTGAAAATTGTTCAATTTTTTACATTTTGTCTGCATATTGACTGTCATTTTTGATAACACATTTTTATGAACAATTTTTCCATGATATTTTTTCAGGAGGATGGTCATTAAATTGTTTCGTTATTTTGTTCTCGTGTAAGATTAATTAAATTGCAGACTTCTGTGAGGAAGGTCAGATTAATAATGATAATTTGTTCATCATGGTTGTTCATTGTATAACATTTAAACTATTTCTTGTCAATGCAAACGCAGTTATAATATTTTTAAGACATTTCTTATTTGTAAATTCTTGACGCCTAGAGAATGCATTTTGAACAATATTACAGCAAAACAGTTGACAGAAGGACATTGAAAACTTATTGTACACATTTATTTGAGCGTTGTTTTACACCTCTAATTGACTGAAATAATCAACTCTGAACTATGTAATAGGGCGTTTGATTTATTAAGTAATTTCAAAGTGTTCACTTTTATATATACCTACCTGATACTTATTCTATTGTAAAAAAGTTATTTATGCTAATATTTGTAACTTACACCTCTGTTTATGCATTTATTCATTTCATGTATAAATGGCAATGGACTCATTTTCTGTAAGGATTTAACTAAGTAAATTAGTTGTACAATGTCATAAAATGTTCTAAAATTCTAAATGAAAAATACTACTTGGATGTTTTCATATTGCATCCTTATGTTTGAACTGGTTAGTTACTAATGGTGTTGGACTTATTTATTCACTAGTAAAGTGTAGTTGGTACCACTATATTCCTCAAACAATGAATTTTATGTATTATATTTTTGTGGAAGTTATGAATTTGTTTTATATTGATGTTAATTATGAAATATGATCGACTACCGGTAAGTCTTGTATTTAAGTATAAAAATAATATTAACAAATTTGCTATATCCTACAATCGTAAGGACAGGTAAAATATGAATAGTTTTGTGGTACTTATTAACAAATCCTGTTGACATGAATTCAATCAACAAAAAAATACCTCATGTAAAAAGGTGGGCTTAAATGCCAAAAAATGTTATTGAAATTCTCCAAATGTTTAGATTCTATTGATCTGATATAAATAAAATATAATTAATCTTGTTTCATAACATTTCTTGTTTCAGTGAATTATTTTTTACTACTTTCTATATATACAGCTACATTCTAGCTGCAATGTTGTGCTGTTATATCTTTGTACTTGTCGTATAAAACTTTGCTGATAAGCCTTCTAAACTCTTGACAATATTGTATAAATGTTTTATAATATTCTCCTGTTTGTTGTTCTTTCTGACTGTCGACAGTCAATTCAAAGTTATGTGACAAAATCATATCAACACCAATTTTGGCTGATGTTGAGAGATTGTTAATCAAGAGAGGACTACATGTATATTAGTAGTAAACTTTTACTAAAGGAAGATTGATGATATTGTTGAAGAGAAGTTGTTGTTCCTTGGAGGGTCACCCTAGCAAGGTTTCTCTGTATTGATTCAATCCCACAATATAGGTGAAAGAAAGAGAATAAGTTGCTACAGGGAACGCCACATACATAAGACAGTGCCTCCTCAACAATTCATAAAACATAAGGCACTTGAGGAGGTTAAAGGGTACATACGTTAGGGAACAGAGGTGCAAGGAATGGCCTGGCAAACCATAAGGAATAACTAGGAGAATCAAAGAGGACGAACAGTGAAGGGGGGAAATTAATGGATGGTAAAGATCATGGAACATGTCGAGACAGCTGGCAACAGAATTATTATTATACCACATTTATATAGCACTTTTTTCATGCAATTGCACGTTCAAAAGTGCTTACAGAAGCCGAAACTGGGCTGAAAATAACCTGAACACTATAATTATAAAGTGAA
The DNA here is from genome assembly GCA_032209605.1 of Mactromeris polynyma. Taxonomy (NCBI): domain Eukaryota; kingdom Metazoa; phylum Mollusca; class Bivalvia; order Venerida; family Mactridae; genus Mactromeris; species Mactromeris polynyma. The sequence goes on along the minus strand of JASFXZ010000021.1, from coordinate 2,487,883 downwards.
AGAATTGCACAGAGGAAAGGGAAATATAACTTGCATTCAAAACACACACAAAAATAATAACCATACAGTGAATTATAGCCTTGGAGACTAGTCCATTATACATACTGCAGACAATATAATACTTATGAAAAGGGATTACTATTTACATTACGGATACTACAATGCAACAACTCATCCAAACTTGCATTGATTTCGCTGCCTTATAATCCCATCAGGGATGTAGAATTTGAATGTGAGGAAGCTATCCAGCTGGCTTGTGGAAGGTTGATGGTTCTACCCAGGTTCCTGCCTATACCCAAATTAAGGCCAGAAGGGGGCACATGGGGTCTTCCTTCCACCCTAATGGCTGCACAAGTCAATGCATGACCCTGACTGTTTATGTGACATAAAGCCCCATTACAATACAAAATGATTTTTCTGTACGGCAATCGAAAATTCAATATTTGTAAGACAATATCTCATACAATTATGAAAGGAGACTAGATTACACCTATATTATAAGCTCAATTCCGCTTCCTTGGGGAAAATTTCTGTTGTGTATATGAGATGAGATTTCTGTGCCCTTTTCATAAGTATTATATTGTCTGCAGTACGTATATGGTTTATAATATTATGTCCGTGATGATGTTCACTGTATATATCTATCTATCTTCAGATAATGTCAAACCCCTACTGGGGACTTAGACTTAGACATTTGTGTGTCAAGCTGTGAGAATGTTAGAGTTGTGTAGACTAGAGAAATAAGGGAACTATCAAGAGTAAAAGTTAAAATAAGAAAGTACAAATATTTACAGGTTAGTTTTAAAAGTGAGAGAGTTCTGATATTCTATGGAGAGACATTTTCAATCTGGCAGACTGCCCGATTGAACTGCTCCAGGGTAGGACAGGCCACAATGGTTGGTGATAGGTAATGGAAGATAGCTGTACAAGACAACTTAAACTAATTATTGAATACGCATTTTAAAGCTATTAATTATAACACTGAAACGTCATTTTAGACATTTGTGGCCCAAGTATGTGACCCAACATGAACCTCCAAGTAAAGGTAGATCCTGAACTTTACCCAAAACAGTACGTTTCTTCCAGAACGGAACAGTACGGCCAGAACGGGTAAAATCGTGAATTATCAAGCGTCTATGCGTCAGTGCCGGTGGAATAACAAATACGTTAAAAATACGAGATGCAAGTCGATATCACTGAGTAGAAGCGCTGAATAGTTACTTTTTTATAATTATACCCATATATTGATGTATCCATAAATGTGTTATATATGCTGACTGCACTGTACTGCGATCGCACATAATCATTTATTCGTACTCAATATTCGTCGACCCATCATGGAAACATCAACTAACCCATCGGCCAATCACCCCGGAGAATCTGTGATTTATAAAGTGAAAGGTTTATTGACAAGAGCATGGCGTGAAAGATGGACCGAAGTACAATGGGGAATATATTTGAAGAAATGTCTGTACTCATCAGTTGGTACAGACACAAAGGAACTGATGGGTGAGTTTTGTGAAAATTGGGCAGAGAAACCCAAAAACTCTCCAAAGATGTTTATATTTGCGTTTCTGAGAGTCTAAAATAAACGATTTAAGGACGTCATCAATACTCCCGTTTGTCAAAATGAATATACAGTCATAGTATACCAGCCCTGCATTTAGTAAAGGCAAAGACCTAAATACTATTATGCGCAACTAATATGGAAGTCTCGCTTGATCTCTCAACGTGCGATAAACAATACTGATGCGCGAAATTTGGAAAAACTGCTAGTCGGCGCGAGATTTTATTTTCCGAGAGATTTTACGATATCTGGCCGAGTAGCTCTGTGGTATTTATGTCTTTGGTAAAGGTATTTGCGGCTCACGTTTCGTAACGTTTTGCAATTTAGTTCCCCGTGTGCAGTCGATGTGAAACAGTCGACCAGGGATACAAAACAAAACGTGAGCAACTGTTAGCTGTAACTGAACGCAGCCCAGGGGTGTCACTAATTCTTGAGTAGCAGGAAAATCAACAAAAGCAGGCAGGAGTCTGTGGGGTGCCACTCCCTTTAATTATCATTCATGAAAAGTAATCGGGTGATGCTTTTAAGTTACTGGGTATTTTTACTGGCTCTTATTGACACCCCTGGTGTACACGCTTTTAATGGGTTCGTAATATTATTATTTAATTTTATTATGAACATAGTGGACAATCATATCATACTTACTTATACTGGTGTATTTTAATATAGACAAGATAATTATGTTCTTTTCCTTTAGATACGTTTAAGATTTATTGCCAAGAAGTATATCCCTCAAGCTCACATTTTCTGTGGTTGCTTATGATTAACCGTGAACATTTTGTATAATTTTATATTGCAGAAGTTCTGCTACAGCAGGCTTTGGTTGGTGCTCATCCAAACCCATTGATCTTGTCTTACATCAAGCATGCTGTCTTTGCTAAGGTACAAAGTATTTTATACTTAAGTAAAAAATATTGGTTCATTTGAAATTATTGGACCTGTTGTAATATACTGACAATAGATCTAACATCATGTGTGGTAATAATGGTAAATACTAAATAAACTGTGATGGAAATTGTTGGTATTGACCAATAATCTCAAAGACTGACTAGTATTACGTTGGCCACATTATGATACCCAACATAATTTTACAATGATTTTATTCTTTAAATTGATCTCGATGTCAAAAGCAGTTTTTATCTTGAACTTTTCCATTCTCATCCATTTTTTTGCAATTTAATATTATAATATTGTTTTCAAGCTAACACAAGTATATGATACCACTGTATAATTATGTATATGCTGTTTATCTTTTTACAGCTTATTCCCACTTATACAGCATTTAAGTTCATCTCGAACTACGAAGAATTCAACAAGCCACATTGTTTATTGGCTCTTATTGAACTAGCAAAGGAATTTGCTGTCCATATGAGGTAAGGTTGGTGTTAGAACTTGTTGTCTTACTGTTCTAATTTATTAGGCCTTAAAAAAAAACATTGTTTCTATGAAATAACCAACCCTAATTGCCTATGAAAATGGCCCCAGCTAAATATATTTTTGAGGGGTCTGAGTGGGATTTTTTTAGCAGCTTATTAATAGTTGGCACGTCATGTATGATCCTAAAAAATGGTTATGCCAAACCAAACAAATATTTTAAGGATGGCCTTGCTTTTGCTGAGGCACATGACTTTAGTTAAATTGAAAAAATACGAAAATAAAATAACTCCATGATGGTGTTCTTTTAAAATGATATGAAATTAAATGTGTTTGTTGATATCAAAAAAGATGTATTGTGGAGTGTTTGTTGAAAATACTTGAAACATAAAGCAACCACCTTTAATATTTTTAATGGTTAAAATATGATCCAGATCAAAATTCATGACTTGTAAATTGTGAACCTAACATGGCAAATTTAATTAAAAATTAATTCCAGTTGGATAAAATTATTGAATTTAGTGTTGTGCAAATTATTGATCAGAATTATATTCATATTAATTATGAAAACAAAATATGTTCCAACATTTTGCAGTCAAGGGAATACTTATCCCCACCTATTTCAGTCCTTAAAGATGGATATTTAAATCATAGTTATTTGATACAGCTACAACTTTCAAGATGGGTAATATAACTCTACTAACTTTTTAGTTACAGCTATGGTACAGAAGGTGGTGTGGGTTTGTGTCAGACAATGGAATCTTTAGTTGACTGGTTTCTCAAGGTCATGTTACACTCAGTAAAAATGTATCGGGACAGTTTTCAGGCCGACTTTGCCAATGTGTTACATGCTGCCGCTTTAGCTTCTGATTGTATCACAGACAGTAAAACTGTAACTGGTCTGTTGTTCATTGCTAGAAGTGAGGATCCTGGTAAGTGCTAAGTAGTTTAAACAATCATGTTATCATGCTTTCTTCTTACATTCACAGGCTTTGTCTTAGTTTTTCAGAGTACTAGCCCTTCAGGTAAGTTGGTCAGTCGAACCACTCGCCCGAATTCGTTCTTAATAGCAATAATAAATATGATAACATTCATGGTTAACATGCAAGTGATGACAAATCTACGAAACTGTAAAAAAATTCCCAACATGCATATTTAATTCAGTAAGGTTTCCCTTTATTTATGCTTTACAGTTATACTGGATTAGTGAATTGTTAAATAAACTATATATATATTTATAAACTAGAAATTGATCAATTTGTGGACAAATCTTGAAGTAATGTTTTTGTGAATAGGGCTACTTTTTTACGCATTTTTGAGTGTAATATACTGTTTTTTTGTTTCAGACATATTTTGTGAAATGGAACAAACAGAGTTAAATGTACGTGGAACTTTGTCTCAGATTCCCCAGGATGCAATATCAGCCGATATACGCCAAGATGTCTCAAACCTTGACTTCTTAAAAACGTAAGATCTATTGTCGTTCCTGTTGTTTTGAAAATATATTTGTTCAATAATGGAAACATTAAGCAGATATGGACTACTTCCTGTGTTTTCTCAATTAATGTTATCTCTTGAGTTACAACTTATAGCCCCTGAATATGGTGAAATTGCCGTTTTACTCCTCAATTTTAATTGCCAATTAATAGTAATGTTTATTTCGGTAAAGGAGTATGTTGCACTTGGATAATTAAAACAATTGCATTAGTAACTTAATTGTATGTTCCATGGCTGTTTTACTTTTATAGAAGTTTCCAAACATTACCCTCTCTGCCACTTTCAGGGCTACACATTGTTAGTTTACATATAGAATACTAAGTAATGAACTATAGATTGGACTGTAGTTTGATTAAACTTTAGATTGCTAATTTGTTCCCATGAACAGGTGTGGGATACAGAGGCATCATGTCTTAATTGTTTTTTTGAGGCCTGCGTTCAGTTATGGCTAACGATTGCAAACGTTACGAAAATGTTTTGTTTTGTTTCCCTGACCAAACGTATCACATTCACTGCACACAGGGAACAAAATTGCAAACGTTACAAAACGTTAGCCGCAAATACTTGCTGAACGCAGTGCAGGTATTCAGTCCCTCACAGTGACATCAAAAATGCATTTGTTGAATTGATGTGAATATATTTTTTTCAGTGTTAAATGTATGGTAATGCCACCAGATGTTTTGTTGGATATTTCCCATCTCCCCATAAGTCCTACAATAGTTACCATGGTATCATTAGAAGCTATCATGAATCCTATAAGCGACATGCAGCCTTTTGTTGATCAACTCTTTGTACTGGAAAGACTGATGGTAAGTAAGGGTTTAATACTAAATTTTGCAAAGCAAAAACCAGTACATACTGCAAACAAACTGCAAACAAAGTTGGGATATTCAACTAATCAAATCTAATCAAATTACTGTATAAGTGGGTATTTAGCAAGTTAAAAAGCTATGACTAGTTCAGATGTTTTGCTAGGGGAAATGTTTGCGAATCACAGAAATGATTATGTTTAAATTTAATAGTCAAGTATGTATATATACTTCCATGCAGGAGAAAACTTATGCTCAGTAGTATTTTCACAACTCTTTCATTCTCAGAATTCGCAATCATTTCCACATTGCAATCTTTACTACTTATGCAGTAACCAAGCATACATGTTTGCTTTGGCTATAAGACTAATGAGTCAGTGTTAAATATGATCAAATACAGTAGTGTTGGATTAGCTTGTCATCTATGCTCTATTGAAATATCACTGGCCTATCAATGAGTGGTTGTGTGATTTATGTATTTATTTAGGCCTCCTGTTGTTCTCTGTTATTCTTTGAAAGAGAATGATATGTTTAAAGTCTATCATATGTATCTAAGCCATGTAGGAATTGTCTGGTGCTTTTGAGAACTAGTCAATACTGCACAACTTGCTATCTCGATTAAATATAAAACTGTTTGTTCTATAGCATATGCACCCAATTTTATATTTTTGTTTCGTATTATTTTCAGAAACTCCAGAGACCATATTTATATTGTGAGTTATTTCGGGCTTGTTTTATGGGTCTTGTGGATGTTAAGGCTGCAGGGTCCAATGAGCAGGGGACACAAGAACAGTACAGATGGTGTGCTTTCTCATTTCTCAAGGTAAATATTAAAACAGTATCTGTACTCCAAGGATATGTAGGAATCAACAATTGATTATTGATTTTGTTAAATTTATTGCATAAAATATTCTTTTCATATGTTAGGCCTTATTGCATTTTGCTACAATTGCTTCCCTCTTCTAGTGTATGATTTCATCTAAAACCTAAGAAATTATTTCTCAAAAACAAGTTTTCTGAGGAGGCAAAGTGGTCTAGGAATAGAGTTTCTGACTTTTGATTAAAAAATCGTGAGCTCAAGTCCTACTAGGTGGGTTTACAATCCCTTAATATGCCGCTAGTACTGGTTAGTAACTCAAGAAGCAGTCATCAAGAGTAATAAGTATCGGCTATAAGAACATGGTTCACAATCCGCGTAAGTTGAAACTTGAAACTAAGTTTTAGTAATGCATAACTGTCTGTCAAACTAACTGCTTGATGCATGATGTGTGGAGTAAACAATAAGTGTAACTGGATGGTCTCTTACAGTATCTTTTCACATACTGATTACTCATGGGTGATTGATACATTGACATGACAACATGATTTTAGCGAAGTTCTTGGTCGATGTATGATTTTTATGTAATTTACAGATTCCTAAAGTATTAGAGAAGATCCAACAACAACAACCGAGTCGAGATTTTAGTTCTGATCTTGAGGACGGATTTAACCGATTATTATACAGTACAAGTATGCTGGACATGGCTGATGCAAAACATGCGTAAGTTGATTCTAACCTGAACACAATAGTGGTTTTGTTCTCATATCTTTGAGCAAATAGATCGGGTACCACTTTCAAAATGGCAGTGTTCGCGTAAAAGGAAAATTGCGAGCCTAAAAATAGCGATCTCCGCGTCTGCATGTCGATTTGTAAGTTGTTTGATATTGCAATATACTTTTTTAAAAGTTTCTTATTGAAATCTAAAGTCGTTCGTCAGGTGAATAGCGATTTATAGTAGTTTTGTTCTGAAAATACCAACTCGGTCTAACGGTAAAAAGTTGTCCGACCTAGCCATTCTTGATGTTTGACGATAAAAAAAACAATTATTCTGTTTGTGAATAGTTTTTGAGTACATACACTGTCGACATAAATCCATTGTGTGTATTTTAAGACCTCAGTGATAAAAATCGGTTGAGAAATGGCTTTGAAAAGCACGTCAAAACAAATGTGTGTACATATTTTCATTGTAAATACATATGAAGTTGGACACCTTTATCTTATTGCAAGAACAGAGTGAAAAAAACAAATTTTCAATGCGGGCTTTAAATGTCATAGCTACTCACCGGCCACCTGTGATATTTATAGGCAAATATCCTGAAAGGGAATATAATGTAAACGATGATAAAATAAAATCAGGTATATGAAAATAACTTATTTATTATGCTCATGTGGGCAGATGACTCAGAAAGTTGAAGATTAAGTGGTTGTCACATGCAAATTCTCTTGGTATTTTCTCAATTATCACATATTTTAGAATTACTCCTGTGCTTATCCGTTTTGCTTATCAAAATGGCTGATTAAGATCAAGGGAAGTAAATGTTGTAGATGTGGGAACTATCTATTGGTGAAAATAATTTTTTATTGTATTTTAGATATAAGTAAAAACTGTGCAAAAAAGCACATAGAAAAGCACAACATGAGGTATTAGTCATGTTACTTGCATTGTCATTTATTTTAAGACTTTCAATTTTCAAATACTTTATGCAGTTATGCTGTATGCACATACACACTATTCTGTTCTATTCTAATTGACCTGTTTGAGAGATGGTCTTCACTTTGTGTTGGTTACCCTTCTCTGGTTATCTATGATTGCATTTTATCACAGAAGAAATAACCACTACAAAAAGTAGCTAATCGTAATAGACAATAATGATAATGTATTGTAGATGTGATTTATTTGGAACAATGCTGCATGAATGTATGAAGGCAAAGCTTATCACTGAAGCTCAGCAGAGACGATTACAGCAAAGAAGGTAAACTTTCAATACATTTTAGTTTCTATATTTTATGTTCAAATATTCACAAGTTGAAAGCTGTATGTTTGCCTGGATTTTGTTGCAACATTAACGATGGATGTAGTTAATCATAGTTCATATCCAACTTCGTTAAGGAACTTCCGGGTTTCCATATATGTTGTGTTATACAGTAAAACCTCACATAAATTGCACCTCAAAATTAAGACCACCCCATTGATAAGATCGTTCCTTCATAGACCAGTTTTTTCATATTAACCATATTTTCACTGAATAATCAGACCACCACCAAGACAGACTTTCTTCAGAACCCATGATGGTTAGGTTTCACTGTATGACATAAACAGTTTTTGAAAATACTATCAATTCATTCATTTGTTAGTCAAAACATATGTTGTTTTTTTACCTCTGGACTGTGAAAATCATCAAGGTAAATATTTAGTGTCACTTACTAATAGGCAAATTTTACATACATGGTCTCTGTACCCAGATGGACTCTATATAGAGGAGGTATCTGTTTAGGGGCTATCTCAGTTGAGAAGTGATCTCTATTAATGGTGGTCTCTATTCAGAGTTGGCTTAGCTGAGGTTTGCCTGTGATTGTGAAGCTGCGATAAATTCAGACTGGCTTTGCTATGCGATATGATGTAGATGATTAACATTTATTGTACTTTCAGGACAACTGAGTCACTCAGACCTCGCGTCAATGAATCTCAGAGTGCACAAACATGTGCTGGGTTGATCATCAGAGCAGAACCAACTAGTAACAGCATACTTAAGGTAAATCTGCTTCTATACGTTTATTTAAATCATTCAACACCCAACACTGATTCTTGTAATTAAATCGTCAGTTGCTGTGAGGGCTATTCCAGGAAAACCTCCCTGGGGGGGGGGGGGGGGGGGTAATAAAAACGACCAATTAAAATTCCTTTGTGGGGGTCAAATATCAATCAAAATTCTGTTGGTGGTTCCCTTTGAATATAATTCCTACCCCCAGGGAAATTTACCTGGAATTTGTTTAGCAAAACCAGTCCTGAATGGTTCTTACAAATTGTAAGTAAACTATTTGACACAGATATTTTATGGGTATATAAGAAAGGTTTGCATCTTCAGTGAATGTTACCACATTTTGACTTTATGTTTCACCTTCTCTTCGTTCTCAGAATAAGTGTAAGAATTTCAGCATGCTACAACTGTTTCTGAAACTTGTTTATTAAATATTATGTCAGGTATTAGAATACTATTACTACAAATAGATGATTCATGGGGCCCTTCCTTATCATTTCAGACATTAGATGCAGATTACAGCAAGAATCAGGAAGCATTATTTGGTGTATTACATCATATGGTATCAGGGAAGAATTTTGATCTGATCTTGGCTGCGTCTGCTGCGATGGGAAAACTTCAACTTTTCTGTTTCAAACTTATCAAGTAGGTTAAACTAAACGATGACATCTAGTGAAATACCGTCCCGTGATCTATTTCAAGACAATCTTTCATTTCTATTCCAGTTACTGATGTTTGGAAGATCATATGTAATGTCATATCAGTTTTCAGTTTGTGTCGCAAAATGAAAAGCTGCAATGCTTCAGCAAATTCTTCAATATTTTGTGGTATTTGGAGATTTTGTCTTACCAAGCTTTAAGGCTGAAAATAATCTATTTCTTGAATTTGTTGTATACAGAAATTCGGAATTAATTGCCTGCCTGTCTGACAAAATTTATGGTTGTCCATTTTTATTTTGCCAATTTCTTTATACGCTGTTATTGTAATGTATTTAAAATCTTTTAAATTGCTGGAATCTGTCAATGTTCAATGGAAGTTTTTGATGTGATTAGTTCATATCCATTTCAGCAAAACATTTATCATAACCAGTTGTATCACTGTATAAATGATTTTGGTGACATTTTGGATCTTATTGTTCAGTTTTTGCATTGAAAGAGTACAGAAAAATGCATGCGACTTATGTAAGACATTTACTGGTTTTGAATGCATGGTAGCTTGTTAACTTGCAGCACATAATTATTGTTACAATCCGTCAAAAACCGTCCAGGATCTGTTTAAAATTTGTCAGATTTGTTGGTTGGTCCTCACTCCTGTAACGTTTACAAAGCTTACATTTCCATGTGAGAAAGGATAACATGAAGATCACACTACGGTGTATATATATACAGTAAAACCTCGCTTAAAGACCACCTCAATAATAAGACCACCTCAAAATTAGGAACACAATTTTTGTTTAAGTTTGTTTTCACTGTTTTGCTTTGTATTCAGCCTCGATATTAGGACCACCTCAATAAGAAGACTCAATAAGTTTTCAGGGTTCCAAGTGTGGTCTTATTATTGAGGTTATACTGTACTTTATTATCGTATTTCAGAGTGAATGAGTTTATGAAACAAGCAGCCACTGAAGTTGGAGGTAAAACTAACCAGCATAGAGCGTTATTGTTTGATGTATCATTCCTTATGTTATGTCATATCACACAAGTCTATGGAACTGAGGTAACTTTTGAAGACAACTTTGAAATATAGAATATTACATTTGTGGTCATAAAAAAATTTGGAATTCATTAAACTAATTTTTCTGAAAATAATAACAACGAGCCTTTGATGTTTGATCAATTCAATAATTTATGAACACATGTAAATACAGTAAAGTCTCACCTAACAACCACCTCAATAATAAGACCACCTCAGAAGTGTGACCACATTTTTCAAGTCCATTGTGACTGTTTTGCTCTTTATTCAACCTCAATATTAAGACCAATTTTCAAAGGTCCTAAAGGTGATTGCATTATTGAGCTTTTACTGTGTTATTTATATCATAAATTGCAAATACATATTTTATGTAATATAACTTTTTTGGGTATGATAGAAGTGGCCTCCACTGTAATTACACTGGTGAATTACGAATGTAGACATTTGTGAAATATATGTTTTTGTTCAAATTGTAAAAGTATATCAAATTGTTCATGATACAATGAATCCATCAAAATTCGGAAATTGATTGTTAACAAACATAGTAAATTATTTTGTGAATGAATGTCATATTTTTGTTATTTATAGATGATTCTGTCCAATCCCGAATGTATGGACACATTTTTTGTACAGTGGGCATTAAAATGTTTTCCTGAGGATGGTAAATACAAGTCGGTAGACAGCAGTATGCCTGTAGATACTGCCAAAGTGGACTTCCTTCTCAATGCATTAACTTCAGGATCCGATATATCACAGGGGTAAGTATTCTGTACCTTGTCCTAGATATCACAGGGGTAAGTATTCTGTACCTTGTCCTAGATATCTTACTTGTACTTTAGCTGCTGTTACTGCAAACATTATTATTTGTTTAGGTACGACAAAAATTCATACTTCCCAAGTCATTTGTCCGTCGTATGTCATTCACATTGGATTCATGTGGAGAGTTTGCAAGTTTTTTATGGAAGAACAAGGTAGTACTGGTTGGTAATCCAGGACCACATGTTAGATCAACTAACCCTGGTACAATACTGATATACTTATAAAAAGCAAATATCTCCATTTTATCAACATTGGTTTATAACCATTATATTTTATATTCAACACACACAACAGCAAAGACCACTCTGTTACACAACATTGGAATTACATCACTACAGTTGAAAATGTGTGATATATATTATGTACTTGGTCAGCTTTCTATCAAGATGCACAGAAATGTTTTGTATTATGTACTTTATTGATAATTTTTCATCATTTTGAGTTCACATTGGGTTCTGTGAGTTATGTTAAATTGATATTTTTACATCTCAAATATGCAAAGTCTGCATGTCTGTGTATACTTTTATATGAAGGCTCTTGACAGTAATGTTTTTGAATAGTCAACATTTATAATGTCTATCATGAGAAAAAGTTTGCATTGACACCTTTTAACTAAGGATGTCAAGTATCACCGAATATTCGTTTGAATGTCCGAATATTCGAATACTGATTCAGCATTCGAATATTCGATAAGATATATATTTTCAATTTTCAAACTTGAGTGATCAGTTTAAAACACAAAATTGATAAGCATAAATTTAAACTTCGAATGTATTATTATTAAATAAGTAGTTCGAATGTTCGAATATTAGTTTGGAAGGTTGACCGAATATTTCAATACCACAATGGCCATTCGTTGACATCCCTACTTTTAACACAAATTATGAAAATTGTTCTATATTCATAGATCACCAAAATGGCATGAGATATGTACCAACTTACCATGGGCTATACAGGAAGTTCTGTTTGCTTGGGAGCATGGATCTCTGTCATCAGATTCTATCAAGGTAGGAATATGAATGCTGAATACAAACATTTCTGCTATATACGTCTTACAACAGTTGACAGATTGATGCAATATTTCTGTAAGAAACTTAAATTGCAGTAGAGTTGTGCCAACCCTCAAATGGGTTTATTAAGCTCCCCTGAAGAAGGAGCATATAACGACCACTTTGTCTGTCTGTCCATTCATACATTCCATATCAGTAAGTGCGCTACTTTTCAGCAACCACCAACCGGAATTCAATGGAACTTAATGGGAAGCTTCATTACCAGCAGGAGAGATGTGCATATTGTTAGAATGTCCCTATTCAGTGATCAATCTTGTACATACTTAGGGAACATCCATGTGTTTTACCGATCATTTCTTGTTGTAGTTTATGGAGTGTGTATATCTCAGTAATTTTGAATAAGGCAATGATGTGTGCTTGTGCTTATTTGTATAAACATAGCAGTGTATGTGCTACATGTCTATGTCTGTACTAGTGAATTATACATACACTATTCTCTCTACTTGACAAATTGTGATTTTATACACATTTATCTTATATCGAATGTAATTTATTCCCAGAAAGGGGTCAATAATGATGCTTTAGTTATTAATTCAGTGCGATTCTGAGGTCTGTTTTAGCGTTTTTTTAAATGATAAAATAACAATAAATAATTAACATTAGTGAAATTCTCTTTTCAGAAAATGTTGAATTCTGTCAAAAGCAAGATGTTATGTTTGCCGATAGTTGTGTCAGCTTGGATGTGTAGTTATATAAACATGCTTGGTGATGATGCCCGTGCTAAACCTTTATCTATGTTACAACAACTTATACAACCATTAGGAGGAGAGAATACTCCGCAGTATTACCCAGAAAGGTGAGATAATCATAATATCCAGCTGTATGTGACCATTGAGACTTTTTGTGACCTCAGTGTGAAACAGATATTGGAAATTTGTAAAAATATGATAATATCCTTGCCTGTATTATACAGTATAGACTGCAACTGAAATGCGGAAGTCCGCAGATTGATGCTCGCAAGGCCGTTTTTGAGACCATTTAAGCCATCTAAGATGCTTAAAAGCTAGGAGCTTCAGTGACCCCCTGGACCCCTGGCCGAATTTTCAGCTGATTTTGAAATTTTGCATTCTCATGCCCGTGTTTCTGCCTGCAGCTCATATAGTGACATTTTGTGCTACCGTTGATGTATAAAATGTGTATGATTCATGTGGTAGTGGTGACTGGATACAGTTGGACTGTAAAAACAATAAATTTCTTTGGTCCTTTTCATACTGTTTTCCCTTATGTCCTTGCAGCTTCCAGTTCAATTTTGTGAGAGTACGAGACATAATGATGATGTATGTATGTTATAGTTGTACTTGTTTACAGATCACTTCTGATGCATACTATTGTACAAAAGATGATACATGAGATTCTCCCACCATCTATACGTCCAGTCACACCACAGTTCATCCCTGCTAATACGCTACCTGCTGATGTGATGGCCAAGACGATGAAAGGGCTGTTCAAGAAAGGATGGTTAGACCTGGAGTATTTGAGAACGCTTGAAGCTTTGTTGAATCTCTGTGGATCCGACTGGTTTTCTGATAGATTAGTTATGGTTCGTGATTGATCAGTTTTAGTTTGTTTATGCGAGATTAGGACCAGTTATAGTGTACATGTGATCTCCAGTATGGGAGGGTAAAAATTGCAATAGATCACACGTCCCTTACATCTCCGGAACAGACACTTAATTTTCTGGATTGCAAAATATTCCAGATCTGTTAAGGTCTTAATAATATATGCCAATCATGTGGAATTTGTATATTGTTTTTCATGAATTGATAATAACAATAAAAGTTTGTTAGGCCTCTCCTATCACATTTTTTTGTATGCTTGTTTATAATAAACCCGCAGGCTTGACACATCAACTTCAGGTGAACAATAGCAAACCACCAGTTTTGGGTTTCTGTACGTAGTGGTGGGTATTCTGGGCTCATTTTCCTAAAGAAATCTCAATTGTGATCTGTCTCAAACTTAATCTTTAATTTTTTTAATTTTCTATTTTGAGTAATAGAACATAATTATCGTCAAGCACTCAGTTGGTCTCAGTATTTACACTAGATATAGTCATAGATTTACTTACCCCTCTATCAATGACTGGGCTATTTGTTTCATATTTTATACTTGTTATGTGAGAAACGAAAAATATATTGCCAAAAAATACCAAATTGGAAAGTTTTGTGAGCATGGCTCTAGAAATCCACTAGCCCGATTTCCGGGACAAGTCAAATTGCCAATTCAGGCTACCAATAGTTGAGCTGGACTTAGTCCAGGACAAGTTTGTTATGCATGCCTACTTCACTGTGTATCCATACCCTATTCTATGCTTGACAACTAGCCTCCCATGTCGGACAAGTCAAATTATTAACTTTATTTATTTAAATAAAATTACTAGAGCCCTGATGAGAGTGGGGTTTTGTGTTGTAGATTTATTATAGACTTGTTACAGTGGTGGGTACTGCAATACTCACGAACAAATGATACAATCTGAGAAATTGTGTTAAAGGCTCCCTATAGAAAGTTATGCTGAGATATTGAATGGTTTTGGTACTTTATAGATTTGAACTATTAGGGGTTAACTGCCTGTACTACCTGTTGGCTTGTGCATTGGATTGTATCAACTTCATCCATTTACATTATACAGGTATGGCACAGTATCTATGAGTTGGTTGACCAGAAGAAATTCCACTTAAAGTGGGTTTTTCATAGACTGAGCATGACACAATTGTTAGTGATATATATCCGAGTGGTATTATGATAGAGTGAATAAGTTGCTACAGGGAATGCCACATACACAATACAATGCCTCCCCATGTGAAGTTAATTAGTGATTTGTTTGGAATATTTCAGCACATGTTGGACAGCTACAGAGTGGAGGACATGAAGTTAAATCTGAGTCTTGTGTTTGCTGTCACACATATGGATTTAGAACATGTTACATTAAGTCTATTACTTCATACTATCCCAGGATTGTTGCTGTCAGCTGATCAACATACCATTCTAACTGACCCCAAAGGTCATACATTGGCCAAGTATTGTGTACTTGCAATCACTGCTGCACAGACTTCAAGAACTGCACAGAAAGGTTAGTTAATATAAGTTATATCTTACTTCTAGAGAGGAACTACGGTCAACTTATTTTCTAACTTAGTTATCATTTATGATTGTAATACTGTCAGTGGACCAAACCAGTCGTCCTTGGTTACCAGCCTGTACTTATTTGTACTTCTACCTGCAGCTAAAAACTCACTACATGAATCAGAAGTATCGGTCACATTCGATGTATTTGCATCAGTCATATCGTCAAAGTGTATGAAAGAAACAGTAAATGTTTTAAGTGACTTGTTTTCATGAGAACTTGGATAAAACCCTATTACTTGTGTTCCTGTTCATTGTTACTGGTAAAAAGTGTGAATTATACTCAACTTATACATATATAATGTGATACATCTTTTTGTATAATTAGTGGAACCCGCAGTTATATACCGGCGAGGAAGGAAAAGATCACGTAAAGAATACGACCTTGATGACCTTGACGAGTCCCAGCCACAGAAACGTAGTAAAACAATGGAACCACAGATAACCTTGGATTCAGAAGGTTTCAGTTTTGGTAAGTTTTAGAATGGAGATGAAAAATATCTAACATCCATTTGCATATTGATATTTGTTTTGATAATGTTTCCCCATTTGTCACATGTAAGATAATTCCCATGCTATTCATTAAATAGCCAGTTTACAATAAATTAGAATAATGGAAGGTTAGCCATTTTTTTGATGAAATGAGTTGGTCTTTAACAAGCATTTGAGCGACGCTGTACAATTTCAAACCTCTTCTTTGAGTAACGTCATTTCCAGAAAATGTCACATGTGACGTCACCTCATACTGACAGTTGTAAATTCCATAGCAGCGCTCAACTAAGATTTCAATTTGGAATGATTGGCAAATAAGTAACATCACAAAATTTAAGTTGTATCAAAACAGTAGTTTTACTCAAACTGAATTGAATATTGACTGACAATACTAATGTATTTCAGATTTCCTGAATGTTAAAGATGAGGAAGAGTTGTCACCAGTCATTGATACAAAACATCCATTAAATAAAGCTCTCAGTAAGTACTTAAAACGTGTTGTAGTTAGCAACTGAAGTCATTTAGTTTTGCTCAGTTTAATTAATTTTGTTAATTTCAATATTTGGTAGGTATGATTAAATTACTGCAATTATTTGTCTTGTAGATTAATACATAATGATTATAAACTAATTGAAGATAACTAACAGGAAATGGATAAATTTCTCAGAACAGGTATTCTGAACTAATCAAACTAGGGCTGTCATTGATTCAGATGTTTGTGTATCGACAATATTGATATTATGGCTATAAAAATATCGACAATATATCGATTATATTGTTAAACTCCTTTAATAAACTACTAACTCCTTTTTTCCGGTATGTTCATATGTATATGCCTAACATAATATTTAAATGTTCAACTTGTATTTTTATTATATCAAGATACTGTTAAAGTAATTAATCCATAATATTATCTTTACAGTATTGTATTATATGGCCAACATTTAGAATGCACTATCTGCTAGAGCACTGCTTGTGTAACAAATGGCTCATTTTTAGACTGTACCCATTCTCCTGTATTTTCCCACTATAATAACGATATTTGTATGTGTGTATCGAATATGGATCCCCAGAAAAATATCGTCAATATATCAATATCGATTGTATCAGTGACAACCCTAACTAAAAGCCCTGTCCTTGTTTTAACCTAAATGAGAATAGGAGTTGTGATGGTAACAAACCATGAGGTCTAAATTACAGCTGATTCTGATGAAAGATTCTTTGCTTTTGTAATTTAGGTTGAATCTTAGTCTAATTTGTATATATCAGTGTCTAACATTGCAGAGTTATAACAGAATGATAATCAGTCACAACCTGTTATGTTTTTCAGTGAATCTGTATCGATTGATGAATGGTATTGTGCACGATGGTAATGTGAGCCCAAAGACTAGTTTTATAATCAGTTTTATTGACGAAGCTACAAAATGTGGACAGCATACTAGATACATTCTACAGTTTATGCCACCAAATATGGTATGTTTGCTTTAATTGAATATTTCTATGTCCATATTATATTATTTGTTGAGTTTCAAAATTACTACATTGACTTTTGTCACTGATCATTGTACTCAAGTGATGTCATCAATTGGAAGCAAACACAGTCTAAGTCCAGCGAACTAAATTCATTTGCATTGTAACCTTGGTTTTGATACTGCTCTTGGAGTTAGGAGTGTATTTTGTCGCTTTATTTCTCCACCGTTCATTTGTTACATGTATACAGTACATGTCCTTGTCACCTTGGTACTACAGTATTAGTTAAGTGTTGTTTTACTGTTGTCTGTGGCATTGTATAATGGTAAAATACTGGTACATCAAAACAAATTGTGGTAATCGGTAGAAATCTGGAAATTTTATGGGGGTTGTTGGATGAAAAACTTGAGTACACTAGCAGCAATCTGTGGGTATTGTTGTTTGAAACTGCCACTGAACATATTCTTACTTTCACTGCTCATTTATGTATGTGTCTTGGATCCTTATTTGCCTTTGTTATTGTTTACAAGTAGGTTTAAAATGAAGTTAAATGATGTCCTTTAAAATATTGAGGCATTCAGCAGGGAAATTTTGATGTAATTAATGAGTAACAATCAAAAGGACCAAAACTAAGCATGAAATGAATAAAATATTTGTATGTTTCATTGCAAGATTGAGTGATTTCACCTCATGAGCATCTGACTTCATTTTTAACTCGTGGCTACATCACTTGTGAAAATATTCCACCGCTGCTCACTCGGTGAAATAATAATAATAATGATCTAACAGCGCAACACACAAATATCTTCTATATTTCTCTATACTATGATAATGAACTATCTTTGGTAAATAAAGATATTATTATTATCATGTTTATGTCTCCATGTGGTTATGGCGTGGATGCACACTATGTTTGTGGCATTTCCTCCTCTTCTTGTATAATACTTTTGACAAAATCACAGTAATGAACAACTTTGTTCAACTGAAAACTGAATCTACTTACCTTCAGCTGAAAACTGAATGTAATTAATTCAACTGAAAACTGAATGTACTTAATTTCAACTGAAAACTGAATGTACTTAATTTCAACTGAAAACTGAATGTAATTAATTCAACTGAAAACTGAATGTACATAATTTCAACTGAAAACTGAATGTACTTAATTTCAACTGAAAACTGAATGTACTTAATTTCAACTGAAAACTGAATGTAAACATTTTTCTTAATTCAACTGAATATTTGTATTCATGCCGTATAGTATATGAATATTTGTATTGTTTCAGTTGTGTCAGATATTGAAGTGCATACCTGGAGTGTTTGATACTGAGAAAATATTACAGATTTGTGATTTAACAACGAGTACTGGAAGAAAGATCGCAGCAAAAGCAATCTGTCAGAGTTCACAGTATGAGAAAGATTGAACTATGTAATCTGCCAAATATAGACCCTTGTACAGATGTATAATGTACAGCTTTGGCAATGGTTTGGAAAAAACATTGGTAGAGAAAGCTTTGGGAGTTTGAACATGTGTTGGCATGACAACTTCTGGACCATTGAAATACCTGAGTTGTATGGTTGCAGCAAACTTTGATACTGTTTCATGATACAAATTGGTGACACTTTTTTTGTTTCAAGTGTACTGAAGAATGTAACCCTGACAATGGATCATGTCATCAAGGAAGGAAGAAACAATGCCTACGTTAACAGTAATGTCAATGACTTTAAAATTGTGTTGCTGTGCAACATTCCTTGCTTATTCCGATTTTTGTGAATGGTCTGTTGCCGTTAGTTGCAAATGGCTGTTAATTTTTAGGAAATAATGTGATTCTAGCCTCGATCTGACTGTTGTACGGAGCCAAACCGTGTCTTTGTGCAATTGTGTGGAATTACGATATAACATAATCTCGTTCCCAAATTGTGGCTAAAGCCATTTTATATTCTTAATATGTGCTATTGTAGAAAATACATCTATGAAGTACTTTTTTCATTATTGGCTTTACTGTATATTTCCTTTCATTAATTGTGTTGTATTCATCTGATATATTGCATTAAAATGGATGAGAACTATTTAGTATTTGACTGTGTTTCTAACATGGTAACAGATGATTTTGTATATACAATATAATATCATTAACTAGCAGCACTACATTTTTTTCTCCCTTCTCAGATGGATTTATGGTCATTTCAAAACCACCTAAATTGCATTTCATGATACAAAAAGACCTTCAGTTAAAATGATATTGACATGTTTCTAAACTGAACAAAGCTGATTTGATCATCAAAATGAAAGTAAGGATTTTGACAGATCAAGGAGGATATTTCAATTTATCGTTTCGATAACGAACACAGAATGACATTAGGTTTTAAAAGCGTTTTTCATCCCTGTGTTTTGCTGACGGAATTTGTCACATTCCACAGTGTAGTCACTGCGGTCTTCTGTGAAGAAAGTCAGGACTATTAGCAAATAATGTCAGATATAGCGAAATAGAAATATTTTCATCTGCAAGAATGTCATTCCTTACCAAGTATGTAAAAAGCTTTTTAAATAAATTAGTTACATAAAACGTTAATGCCACTTGAAGTTACACAATGGTTCAGAAGTAACATGGTTAATGACAAAATTAAATGTCGAGTTAATTCCTTCAAAAACATGTCTAAACTGTCTTTTCAAGATTACCAAATAAAATGGACACTTTTATTAGACAACACCAGATTCATCAAAAAAGACAGACTAGTCACTAAATATTTCACCATTTTATGTTCATTTTATCCCATAGTGAAATCTTGAAATGAGTGTATAATGATATTTTAAGTATTTATTTAGTGCAATACTAAATTAGATAATTTTATCAATGATTTGGAACTCTAATAAATCTATGATTAGAAAATACACTTTCTATACATATATTGGTCCCAATCTTCATTAACAATAACCTCATAATCAACACAACCAGTAACAACAACATCACAGTTTTCAAACAATTATCAGCTCAATTACAGAAAATATAATGACATCAAGAAACAAGACAACAACAGCAAAATTTTTCAAAATCGTCATAATCTTTTCCCCATAAAATACAAGAACAGAGCAGAAAAATAGCAAACACTAACAAAGCATTTATCGCATACCCAAACAATGAAGATTGCACCAACATCACCAGTCATCGTCATCTACTCATCGACCAAAATAAAAGGAAATTGATCAACGCAATAATCATTATCTATAATCTGTAATTGATCTCTATTTTGATCTAATTGGATGTATTATCTGACTTAATTATCCAAAAAAATTTTTATATTTTTATTACATTCTATGAATTTAAAAATAGCAATAAACATAAAATCATATAAGGATTTCCACAGATGAGATATCATGCATTGCACCGATCAACATTTTGCCCCAGGCTTGAGCCAATTCTTAACCAGTCGTTTAAAGTCAGATCTATAGTCAGAAGCATATTAAAATAGCAGAAACCTTACACCAATATATACAGGGATACCAGTTCTTTAAATATATCGTCTATACTTGCTCGGCACGTTACAGAAGTATGTTTGTTCCGAAAATGTGTAATTAAAAGGATGGTCTAGTGCATAATACCTTATGTCATGATAAAAACATTACACAGGATTCTACAATTAATTAATTGTGCATTTGGATGATTAGAATATGACTTGAATTACCAAGGTACGAGTTGACTGTCTATTAAGTAATGATAAACGTTACTGTAATATTTTGATATGTTTACACTAGTTATAATTAAGCCACTCATTACAGGAAAAGCTTACTTTTAACCAGATTAACTCAATTGTTTGCATGACTTGAATCTGACTTGATTTACCGACGGACATATAAATGTCCGTGATTTACGGAAGGTACGAGTTGACCAACTTGTATTAATTAGATGCCGCATAATAACTACTAACAAACATTACCAGTATAGTTATATATAAAAAATGTAGGTACGTGTTGACTATGGAACAAGTTGACTAAATTTGGTACGAGTTGACCAAGGTACGAGTTGACTAAGGTACGAGTTGACAAGAAACCCTCCGGAATTCTACTTCCGCGCAGAAATTGGACGTACAATAAGACTTTAACTAGTTACAATTCACGCGATTCTAGATAGTGATATACCGAGTATATTGAGTGTTTAAACTATTCATTTGAGAGAAAATGTTCAATGATTTCGTCGCTGATAACATAAATGATTCATCTTCATTGGGGTAGTTTCGTTTTCCATATATCCATCGTTGTCTACTTTCGTTTTTAATATCCCGAAATATTTTAAGATTCGTCTGCGAAATGTCATTTCTTTTAAAATGGAATAAACCGGATAAATGTCATTTGAAAATTCTGACGCTGGCATCAAAGATTAAGCACGAAAATGGTGGATATGAGTTTAATTTTGACGCGATTAAAAATGCTGAGTATGGCAGAATAAAAGAAATCAGAGGAAAAGAAGACAAGGTATTCAGTTTTTTATTTACTTCAATAAATTGATCCAAGGGAAGTGATTTTAAAGTTTTTCAGTTGATATATATACTGGAATATAATGACAGATCATGTATAGACATATTGGAATATTCATTCGGAAGGTTGACTGAATATTTGAATACCAAAATTCCCATTCATTAATTGACATTCCGAGGAAATACTGTTGTACTGTATTAAAGTGTAACAGCTTGAATATTGACTTTTTCACATTCAGGAGCTTTGAGCTTGATTCTAACCACTACAGTCCAATCGAAGACCTAAACATCTTGTAGCAAAGTCAGTCTCAGCACTAGTCCAAACAATTAGACAACTATGATTGTTCCTTCACGTTTACTTTCATTTTTCAATATTTGTTTTTTATCTTTCATATTTTACCTTCATTGTCAAGCATAGACAGAAAACGTAAAATGTAAAATATCATCAAAATGAAGGTAAAACGTGAAGAATACAAATGCTAGGAGTTATATTTGTAGGACTATCTCAGCACGAATTTAAACACTTGGATTATATTGTTTGATCACGTTTTTCGGATAGATAGGTCAAATGCTGCCAAAATCTGATTTAGTTGGCACTTCATTGGACACCACCCGGCTGACGCCGTCTTGTATTCGGCGTACGCCGGTCATGTGACTCGGCTTGATGCGAAACAAGTGATACCGGTGTAAACAAATATGGTAACTTTGATGGTAACCTGGACTGTAGCCTTTGAGCTCCCAAAACTTGGAACTCTGATTATTCCTTCGTGCGCGGATATTATCAATATCTTTCTTACTGTATTTCGGACTATTCTAACCAATCCCGAAAGCCATAACCTTATTCGCCAATCATGTGACCCACCTATTAACTCATGTGATGTGTTATTTTACCCTGTTTCCAACGGATGACCAAATGTGTCAGAGTTCATGTATTTGCGTCGAATTAAACCTCTGGTGAACAAAGTAAATTCCTATCTACACCTGTATAGATTCCTAGCCAATGTACTTACAAACTTTATGAAAGGTTAATAACCTGGCTACACTTACTCTGGTACGTTGCAACCACAAGCAGCAGTATTAATAATCTTAGACGACAACAACATCATCCGGCAAGCAGCAATAAGTAACACAACATTCTGGACGTCCATACTACATCATTTATTTAAACATAATATAGGAATTAACTTCAAACAAGTAAGATCTTTAAAAAAGATTATCGGCGCAACTTGAAGTATGCAAATTTGTTGCAATCTGAAGCTTAAAATGTGTTGTACAACATAAAAAAATGCCTAAATGTTACGACAGCCGGTCATTCAATTACTCTATACTACAGAAACTCCGAGACCTGTAAGGGGAGATCACTGCGTAGTGTGATTAGTCATAGACACAGTATAGTTTGTTTCAATATAGTTAATCAATATTACTTAATGCATAAGTCGTGAACTCACACATTCATGTTAATGAACGTGTTATATAGCGATTAAAACGATATAAATGATCGCGACTGGTACCAATACACCAAATTCCCCGTGGTGATGACTTATTAGTCTGGTACTCTGAGCGTACTATGCACACCGAGAATGTAATGGTAAGGGCATGTAATCCAGGCTAATGACTAACAACACTACTTACTGGATAAATCATGAAATACACTATACACAATGTCAAACAATCTGCGTCAATGTTACAAATAGTTTTCAGTTGAAGAGAAATTGCCTTGTTGGTTAACGTAAGATTTGATTGGTTTACAAAATACTGGTATGCAAATAGCAAAACCATGTTAGTACGGCTGCGCCGAAAAAGATGGTCGGCGCAATTTGAAGGTTAAGATTTGTTGTGCAAAATTAAAAAAATGACAAGATGTTACGCTTGCTGGTCACTCCAGATCCAAAATGGATTTCGGTAAATTCACCGAAATTGAGTGTATTAGACACATGTAGGCTACAGTTTGCGATCTCATTTTTCATTGTGTTGCTGTTTTAAATTTGTACATTTCACATTTATATATGAAGCTTATGTATACCACCTTAATTTATCAAAATGAACATTTCATTAAGCCGATGGAATTTCCAAACAACCCCATTTTATCTCATATGATTTGGGCGGACGGGTCAATTTTTCTCTGAATTAATATTACTGATATTTTGTCTATAAAATAGTAAAATTTGGTCAAAATTAGCAAAATGAACCTAGAGATTCAGCACCTACTAATTAACGTAACCTTTATCGAGAGTTATCGAGAGTGTTATCCAATCCGCGTCAAGGTTACAAACATTGTTCGGTTGAAGAGAAATTGCCTAGCAAAACCATGTTAGTACGGCTGCGCCGAAAAAGTGTCTTGTCCAGTAAAATTCTTATCGAAGGTCCATGTGCATAATGTAGCCAGTGGAGCATCAGGCCCTCATGGGCTTCTTGTTTTTATTGCTAATTTGTTAATTTCAATTTGATATCTAACAAATCCATCATTTTCCAGGTTACATTTGTGTAATTTATACTGTAATTTAATTAAATGAGTAAACATTCTTTAATTATACATGTATTTAATTTAATGATTTGACAGAAAAATAATAAGAAATCAATTGTTTTCATTATGTCAAATGCCAATTTTAACATCAGGTGGGACTATAACCGGACATTGCCAGTTTTTATATGTTTGTCATCGTGTGAAAAGTTTGATGAAGTAAATTTAACAGAAGTTTGTGCAAGTTGTATTTATTTGGTTTCTTCTTCCCAAAGGTATATGAAGAACTTGATTGTATAGCAGCCCCATGCTCTGGGGACATAGAGATGGAACTAAAAGACAAAAAATGTCAATTTATATTTACTGTGTCTGGGGCCTTAAAACCATCCGCAAAGTTAGAAAAGGTAAGTAGTTTATTTAAGATTCTCATTGTCTCCTTTCTCTACTGTCAGGCTTTTCCTTATCTCTTCCCATCCTCTGTCCATCCTTAATAGCTGGCTCTATGGTCTCTTATGAACATTGCTGAATATTGCTGCTGCCTTAGCAACAGTCCTTTACTTTTCACATACCGTTCATATAATGTTACTATTTCTGTATTCACAAATTCATTTTCTATGGTGGCATATTTCTGCCACCAGTTAACTACTTAATTAACTAGATATTTATCTGGTTATCACGTTAAAGAAACTAGATAACTACTTAATTAACTAGATAATTATGTGGTTAACTAGATAAGTATCCTGATAAATTTTCATACCAGATAAATATCTTAACACGAAAAATTGTCTGATAGTGTCCACAACAGCCACCACTTACCTACTTAAACCCTGTACGGACAAATATAGATTTTAAAGAACTTTGATATTTGGTTTGTGCTAAGCATTGTCTAGTGGTCTTTTTACAATATTGCATAACTTATTAAGTTCCATAAAAAACATGGCTGCCAGACAGGGGGCTTGTTCCTTTATTATGTATTTTAAGTGGAAACTATAAATGACATATTCTCTAGGTGGTCCACTATCAAAGTTGTATACACAGTATCTACCTCTATTGGAATGTATTTAAATTCAGAGATATTGTTTTAGCTCTTTCTTATTTCAATGTAAAAAAGGGATCTTAAAAAACTCAAAAAAGGACAGTGATGTAGAAATCACAGAAACATAATATTTATACCATCATAAAGTAAAGGTTTGATCTCTAACATTTGTTTGCACACGAAAGATACCTTTAACAGATTTAATTTATCGCAGTTTAAAGATATTTTCCATCTATAATTCTATAGGAAGTTGGTCGGACCGCACTGCAGTGACACGAAAGTTGGGTATGTTTATAAGGCTTGTGCAAAACTAAAAAAATACTAAAAAGTTGCGCCCCGAGACCAAATCCTGGATTCGCCCCTGTTATTGGAGTAACCATGTACTGTAGTACTAAAAATAGAAGAATATCGAGCAAAATGTGTCCCATATTCAATATCTAAACAAAAAGCAGTAATTTCTTATCTTGTCAACTGGTTAACTATTTAGTTTGAATAGTTTCTCATGTTTTGTTTACAGTAATTGTCTGCTGATGATTTTAATTGCATCCGACAGGTGCACTTAAATTGATGATGTCTCATGTTATTGTTGCATTTGTTGTCATTAATGCTTATGCTCTGATCAATAGTTAAATTGTGCACTGATATAGTCACAGAGTCACATTGGTAATCTACATTGCGACATGGTCAAATATTACATATTTTGTAAAAAAACAAATCTCTTTCACCGGTTTTTCTTTTCTATGACTATGCAGAAAATACTGATAAACATCTATCAATGATCATTTAATTGTTTCATATGCCAGTATATGTTATACCTTTTGCACTTTAAATGGATAAAAATGACAAGGTCCTAAACCATTACGTACTAAAGCTGATATGATTATGTTTCTGCTATGAACAGGGAGAAGATGTTCTTGAGTATAATGACTCAATGACTGAGAGCAGACGACATCTCCATCTTACCCCTACATATGACGAGGCTAGTGAAGGAAGGGCCTATATAAAGTTCTGGGTCGGTGAGAATGTCAAGCATACAGTGACTATATGTGGCGTTCCTGTTGAGAAAACAAAGAAGATGTCTTCAAGTACTTTGTCCAGACATAGCTCAGATGCGTCTTCATTAGGTTCGTCCCAAACTTTCACGAAATCTGTTGATGAAGAAGATCATACTACTGTAGATGCTGGTAAATGTCAAGTGTTTTTTTTGTTGACTTCAGCTGAGATTATAGATACAGTAAGACCTCACTTAAAACCATCTCAATAATAAGACCACCTCAAAATTAAGAACACAATTTTCAAATCCAATTTCACCTCAAAATTAAGACCACCTCAATAAGATGACCAATTTTCAAGGTCCCAAGGGTGGTCTTATTATTGAGGTTTTACTGTATCTACTTAAGCCATGTAACTTGTTGAGTGTTAATAAACCATAATTATTGTATTTAGGGTATTGACGGATATTGCATTTGCATACATACATATAATTATTACACACGTTGAATGTTATTGTTTACATTCAGCTAATCTCGCGCATGCGCACTCGCTGGAGAGCAAAAGATTTTCCACCTCCGCATAAAAACAATGACCGTGATTAAGTGATTCAAACAATCCTTAAACTTGTATTTTGACAAATTCCTAAAATTAGATTTCAAAGATAAGATGATAAAAATCAAAAACAGAGGCAGGTCTACACAAGTCCAATTAATTCTCTTTGTCTAATTATACATAGTTCTGCAATAAACAATATTGCCCCCTGTTTGCACTATCTGGATACCAACCTTGTACAGACCCCTAATCAGCATTTCAAAATGTCTGGCCCAGTGGGACTCCAATATACATCCAATCAATATTTGCTGTCACCATCTGACACTTATATATGGTAAAGTGTCTTCTACAATTATAAAAAAAGTAATCAGACTTGTGTTGAATATTAAAAAAAAATGGGTGCGGGCGGGCGGGCGAGCGGCCGGCCGACCACCCGCCCGCACGCCCGGCCGGCCGCTCGCCTGCCCGCCCGCACGCCCGCCCCCATTTTTTTTCAAACTGGCTGGTTTCCGGCGAATAACTTGAGTTCTGTTGATCATATTGTAACCAAACTTTGTGTACAGTAAGAACATGTGGAGAGCTCGCTTGGGATTGCTTTTGGATTCGGTCCGACAAAGGTCAAGGTCACCGTTACTAAAAATAGAAATTTGGTTTCCGGCGAATAACTTGAGTTACATTGATCATATTGACATCAAACTTGGTGTACAGTAAGAACATGTGGAGAGCTCGCTTGGGATTGCTTTTGGGTTCGGTCCGACAAAGGTCAAGGTCACCGTTACTAAAAATAGCAATTTGGTTTCCGGCGAATAACTTGAGTTACATTGATCATATTGTCATCAAACTTGGTGTATAGTAAGAACATGTGGCGAGCTTTTGGACCTATTCCGACAAAGGTCAAGGTCACCATTACTAAAAATAGCAGTTTGGTTTCCGGCGAATAACTTGAGTTTCGTTGAACATATTGACATCAAACTTGGTGTATAGTAAGAAAATGTGGAGAGCTTGCTTGGGATTGCTTTTGGACTCGTTCCGTCAAAGGTCAAGGTCACCGTTACTTAAAGTAGCAATTTGGTTTCCGGCGAATAACTTTAGATTTGTTGGTCATATTGACATCAAACTTGGTGTATAGTAAGAACATGTGGAGAGCTCGCTTGGGATTGCTTTTGGACTCGTTCCGTCAAAGGTCAAGGTCACCGTTACTTAAAGTAGCAATTTGGTTTCCGGCGAATAACTTTAGATTTGTTGGTCATATTGACATCAAACTTGGTGTATAGTAAGAAAATGTGGAGAGCTTGCTTGGGGTTGCTTTTGGACTCGTTCCGTCAAAGGTCAAGGTCACCGTTACTTAAAGTAGCAATATGGTTTCCGGCGAATAACTTTAGATTTGTTGGTCATATTGACATCAAACTTGGTGTATAGTAAGAACATGTGGAGAGCTCGCTTGGGATTGCTTTTGGATTGTTTCGTCAGAGGTCAAGGTCACCTTTACTAAAAATTGCAATTTGCTCTCCGGCTTATAACTTTAGATTTGTTGGTCATATTGACATCAAACTTGGTGTATAGTAAGAACATGTGAAGATCTCGCTTGGGATTGCTTTTTGGTTCGTTCCGTCCAAGGTCAAGGTCACTTAAAATTTAAAAATCAGTTTCCACTTAATATCTTTGCTATTCGTGGGTGTATTGACATCAAAGTTGTTGTATAGTTGTTGCATATATATATAATATATCTAAGTGTGAGTGTTTGTATGCATGTATCACCTCAGGCACCTTTGCAGCATTGATGATCATCATGTATTCATTATACAAATAGAGCCTTGGTTATAAATAAATAGGTTTAAAACCTGGTTTGTGGGCATTGCCCATTTCTTGTTATACTTACTTAAATTGTAAATACCAAATGCAAATGAAATATTTAATGAAGAAATAAAGCTTTTCTCACTCCTCTAAACTTAAATTACTGGTGAAAGACTCAAAAGTGAGGAACCAATACTAAATTGTCACCCATATTTAATTTTTTCACAAATGATTGCCAAAATTAATGCATCAAATTTTAATGCCAGTAATTATCAATATTTTAATTGATTTTAGTTGCTCAAAATTGCCTTTATTGCCTTAATAAATTGAAACTAATAAAAACAAGAATATGGGAAAGATATTTTGGTAGAAAAATGACTTGATAGTTTTCAAATTATTGGTTGAAAATGACATAATTAATCAAGCATTTTAGTCTTTTTAGACCAACATATTAATTGTATAATAGTATGTTATTTCCTCACAAGTATGTAAAAAAAACATTTGAAGTCGTTACTATGCGTTTAGTAATTGCCTGTATGTTGTGTAAGAAGTTCTGCTCAGTAAATCTGTATGATATAAAATGAATAATAATGCAGTTGGTAATTCGTGGTCTAGTTGTTGAGGCGAATTAGTAATAATAATAAGACTGCGTGAGTCCAGCATGTCATTGGATATGGCACAAGCACAACACACACCTTAGTTCATCCCGATTTGAATAGATACAAATAATAAAGATAAAATATGCTTGATCGTTTTCATAATGTCCTGTAATGAGTTGTGTACTGAGAATGTAGAGACAGACATTTTGTTTGAATTTCAACTCAACATTTGCAGCTGTCTGTGATTTAAGCAATTGGTCAGTAATTTTTAATGGTAGAACCTTATAATTGTAAAACAAGTGAAATGTTTGTCACAATTGAAAATAAATTGAATATAAAGATATCAGACCCTTTATGTAACGTCCGTGAATATTTAATTAAAAAATGACATATTAAATTATATCAGCACTAACTTAAGAGTAAAATCAGTATACCAGGGCATAAAGTTATGATATCACTAGCTTGCTATAGGTGTTGAGTTATCTTGTTGTAGGGTCACACCAAATTTTTTTTGTTCTACCGATTTTTTTCCCCAAAAAATGGGGCGAGCGAAAAAAATAATTAAAATATATTTTTTTCAAACTCTTTTATTCGAGCGAGCGAAAAAAAATGTATATTATGATATCAGTATGAAGCTGAAAGGGGTAACAGAAACTATACAACAGGATACCCACAAAAACTGACTAGATATCATGATGATAATTTAGTGCCAAAATTTTAAACATGATAGACAGACGCGACAAATGACAATATAAAGGTAAATTTTATAGAATTTATTATGTCTGTATATACGTTTGAAACTAATAGCCTTTGCGAATTGCACTTCAAAAGTGGGCCGAGTCGGACCGGAATGTGTGAACAACTTTGCCTATTCATTGAACTTCAAAAGTGGGCCGAGTCGGACCGGGCCGAGACTGTAAGTGGGCCGAGATGACCCTTTACCGGTTACGCGTAATCCAAAATAGTACGCTTTGGCTGGCAGACTGTTCGACCCCAAAACAAAACAATTGACACTTCGACCCCTGACAGTTTCACCCCGGTCGAAACATCTTGATAACAAATGATTAATATGGTCTCGGCTTATCGTCTATGTTTTACGTAATTTATGCAATGTTTACACAGATTGTTGTCGGTACTTTTAAATCAACCTATTATTTAATATTATAACAGGAAATAAATAATATGCATTACATATGTTATATTAGAAGTGTGTTTCAGTTATTGAAAACAGATTTCGTAAAATGGTCGGAAATTTCAGTGAATTTCAGTATGGTTGGGTACCAGTCTGATAGCATTTGGGTCACACAGTGTGTATTAATATATTGCTTTAAACCCATCTGAACTCCTCATGAACTACAGAGAAACAGCTAATTATTTCACAAACCACTTTAGCAGGTCACCTTTTCAATATTTCATTTTATTGAAACGTGTGTGATATTATCAAGGTTGGTAAATTTTGGAACTACTTTTCGCTTAAGTAAATGGGTCAATGTGTATAAAAATTGACTTATTACCGGCTTTCATTCTTATTTGCGTTTTGAAAACGGGAACCAATTGTTGTATGCCTCTCAAAATTGCCACTACTATAGACGGTACCTGAGTGGTACTGTCCAAAAATCATAAGTCTCCACAAATGGTACTTTTCCCAACCTGATAAATTTTCCTCAAAAACATGCACATACCTAGATGAAACAAGAACTTAGCGCCTGTGGTTAGTATATAAATACTAGACTAGTGTAGATATAGTGCCATATCTAGATACCGGTAACTAAGTTGAAAAAGAAATTTACACACTATATAACACTAATTACAATTTTTAACCAGGTTTTCAAAGAAAACGGTGTGTGTTGTTGAGCTGGCGGGCGACCACGCGGCCAGGCATCGAACTGGCTAATAACTTGAGTTCCGTTTTTCATATTGTAACCAAACTTGGTGTATAGTAAGTACATGTGGAGAGCTTGCTTAGGATGGCTTTTGGATTCGGTCTGCCAAAGGTCAAGGTCACCATTACTAAAAATAGCAATTTGGTTTCGGCGAATAACTTGAGTTCAGTTGATCATATTAAAACTAAACTTAGTGTATAATAAGAACATTTTCAGAGCTCGCTTGGGATTGTTTTTTAGTTTATTCCGCCAAAGGTCAAGGTTCATATTATTTAAAATAGAAATTTGGTTTCCGGCAAATAACTTTAGTTTCAGTGATCATATTGACATCAAACTTGGTCTATAGTAAGAACATGTGCAGAGTATTATCCAAGAAGTATTTCATGACACACCGACCAATGTTCGTAAATTTACAGCATTTTTCTTTTTGTACCTAAGTTGACTTTTACAAGACATCTTGTGAACCTGAAACGATAAAGTAATATTTAACAATTTTATGTTATTATGATATAAGCTTTTCGAGCCCCACATTGGTGCATCTTTTCCTCAACTATTACTTATATGTGACAGTGCTCAGTGTTTGACCGTTGAGTCTCAAATACCAGAAAAGGGAGGAGTGTAGTAGTGTGGGGATAGGCGGCCACCTGGTGGCCAGTAAGCTCAGTCGGTTACTCGATGGAGTGTCATACTATTATTTAGGAGGTCTTGCGTTCAAGTCCCATATTGGTACTCATTTTTTAAATATCTTTGATACTTGTGTTGGACATATGTTGAATTTGATTGCCAAGTCTGCATTTGTTAGATACAGTCGAAGTTTCATTAATACTAAAAATAGCTGGTCACCCGAACAAATCCAATCTACAGGCACATCAGCCGCCTCCAACCTCTGGTCATCTTAGGTTGCCCTCGACAGCGGAGTGGATGCAAATATGGATGGGATGTATTCAGGGTGCTCTGGGTCATCAGACGGATGTCCTGAAGTATATAAATGTGATACATTTTATCAGTATGAAAGGTTATGAATATGATATAAATTTATGTAAGGTAGCCAGTGCTAATATTTATACTTTCATTATGATAATTATGATCTCACTGGATAGGCAATGTAAGCATGAATATTCAGCCAAAGAACTAAATTTACATAGGTTTGGTTCATCTATATAAGATGAATTACAATTATGTGGGATGCCAATGACACTCGTGTGTGGCAATGACTCTTCTGTCCATGCACATTCATAACACCACTGGACAATTAATTTATTG
The DNA here is from genome assembly GCA_032209605.1 of Mactromeris polynyma. Lineage (NCBI taxonomy): Eukaryota > Metazoa > Mollusca > Bivalvia > Venerida > Mactridae > Mactromeris > Mactromeris polynyma. The sequence continues at coordinate 2,455,343 of JASFXZ010000021.1, read as the reverse complement.
ATATGTATTGAATAAACTTGTAATAACTTACCTCCAATAAAAGTTTTGCGAACAAATCCTATCATGCGGTTTCGGTTCCCATGTCTTAGACGGGTCATCAAGACTTATTCTCTTCATTGCCTGGATCCATCGCTGGCGCTGTGTACCATCAGTTGGAAACAGGTGAAATTTTATCCAACAGTTCTTTTTACCCTTATATTTGTACAATCTACTGCCCTGCATACTAACCATCGCATGTTTGTTTACAAATGTCATTTAAAAATAGCACAATCACGCCCCATTGACAGTTAACAATAAAACATTGCGCTCTGTTTACATTGGCGGCGGTATCGTTTTTTGCCCTCCAATGTATATTTTGATCGGTTAGCGGGTGCGCATGACGTCACGCATATCAAATGAGTATTGTATTAGTATTGAATTTATTGATTGAGTTGAATAAATGTAATACTAAACAACACAAATTTAATATTCTATCAAACAAAATAAGGTAGAAACACACATGAAATGACACTTATGTAAATAGCAGTGATTAGGTTAACTTACACTTTAGCCATAGATGGTATCATACACATGTATTTGTTTTTGCTGCATGGTTTGTGGGTATTTTTATCAAATGCATTGAAAGTTGGTGATGTGAATATGTTTTATCATTACTCATTTTATGTAATGTAAACAAGTAGTGTTGGGGTTTCATTTAGAATTTTCACTTATTTGCATATTATATGCATGTGCCTTATGATTTTTATGGCCTTAAAGAAACATGACCAGGTATGTGATAAATATGTATACACATTCATTATGTCCATAACATTTAATATTTTGACTTATTCTATTCTTCTTAATTCTGTGAGTGTTGTTCACAAATTATTGAAGCCTTCCTTTTCTTTTTTAGGCTCTGTTAGAAATGCAACAGTTAGAGCAACAGGTAAATTATTTCCATTTGGTAGTTAAAGTTTATGTCTATAACTGTGTATTGAAATGTTCGTGCTTTACTGTGAGGTTGTGGGAGAAAAGGCAGCGGTTCTGTTTTGATAGAAAAGGAATCCAAACAGCAGTTATAGCTTTACACACGAGAACCTTTTCTTACCTAAATTGTCATGGATCGGTCCTAAAAGTTTATACACCTGTTCGCGGTCAATCTAACAGCACTATATACAGTGCACCTAAAGTTATATATAATGCAAACACCCTATACTTTGACATTTGTTGATGTTTATATTTCGGTTACGATTAAAATCATTGACCATGACAGCGTCCAATGTACGCATTTAGGCATACTGTACAACATGTAAAGTTGGATGCTTCCAAATATCATAAAGTTCCCCCTTCTAAATGAGCTTATAATACTATCAAATGTAGTTTTCCACACTGTTCAGTTTTGACATGTATATTTTAGGTCCAGGAATGACCCCAGCTGGAAATCAGGCATTACCTGTGTACCCCACGTCAACACAAGGTAAAACACTTACATATTGTCGCTGTACAAGCTCCCAAACCGTTAGCACAATTAATATATTGCATTCTTGCAAAGTTTGATTTGGTACTTTGGGTACCCAAACAAGTAGTATTATCACCATAATCATGTGGCTTAAGATTAGTTTTATTAACAACACATATTCATTAAAGAGAGATTAAGTTGTTACTGGGAACACTACAAATTACACAAGACAATGCCTCCCCACGCAGACCCAAGGGAAGCAACATTTCACAAAATATCAAGTACTGTGGAGGAGCATGGGTAAATAATGAATGGGAGTAGGAGTGCAAGGAATGGTCTTTCTGACCATGACATGAAAACAACTAAGGAGAATTTAGGGGATAGAAGGGGGTAGATAAATGGATGAATTACATCACTATATATTTAAGTCTTTAAACCGCAATGCACTTGAGATATTGTGAATTACTATACATTGGCAGATCAAGTTATATCACTCTGAAAATTTATGAGCTCTTGTTTTAGTTACTGTATTTAACTGGAATTGTGGAAAAGATTATATATGTAGTCAAACATTACCTAACAAACCAACAACGTATCACTGTGTACATTGATAATTTTGCAAGTTGAAAGTTTGTGAATCCATAGAAGGAGTGTTGTTATTGTAAAGTAGTGAACAAGGAAAATTATGCTGGCTAATATACTTAATACCATTACAAAAGCAACCATTTGAACTAGGCGTCATTTTGTAGAACCAACTGTCAAAAGCGTGTTATCGTTATCTATGTGTTAATTCTTGTTCAAAACTGTATTAAACTCTACACCAATTATTTTTGAGGAATAAAGAATATTTGTGGCTTTGTAATGTCACTTTATCTATATGCACAATTCTGGTTGCGTTTTTAATGGCGTTAAGTATATTTCCGAGACATTCTGAATTTGTGAAAGTCAAAATAAACTTTTCATGTTATGATCTTTACCACTTATACAGTAGTATTGCATATAATTTATGCAACTTAAAGGTATATTATGCTAATTTTGTGTCCATTTGTTTACCTAAACAATCATGAAAAATGTACTTTATCTAGTAAAATTTCAATAAATGTCCATTATCACAGAATACATGCATAATGTATGTCTCTGTATTGTCGAAAAAGACGTTTGTATCATCATAAAATTTACAAAACGTCCAAGCCTGTGTTTTTTCACTAGTTTTGTCTGTTAGTAATATGATTAAGCAAGATTGTTTTAAATGGTTATACATGGCAAAAGTTCTTATTAATGTTTTTTGGACTATGTCACAACAATACTGGGTAGAGCCCATTAAACAAAAATAGGTTAAAATGAGTCAGATAAATCTTGAAGGTCTGACAAAAAAGTGAATTCCTAATTATAGCTGCTAGTCTAGAATAAATAAACAACAACATAATGTATGCTGCCAAGATGAGTGTAGAGTGTTCTATTTAAAACTGTGTGGCCTTTGTTCTGCACAAAATCCCATTGGTATAAAATCTTCTGATTAATTTTGCAATAATTTCATGACTAAATGCATTCAAATTGATAAATAACTCTCCTATTCAATTACCATGTCTGCGGTTTTAGGAAGTTATAGATTGATAAAAAATCATTGTCAGGGTAATTTTGAAAACATGATCTTTATGCGGGTTTGATTAGTTACAAATGCAGATATTTTCTTCTATGGTTAACGATTTGTTAGTAGTACATTAGTTGCCACCAGTTAAGCCAACAGTGGTGTTTTGTGCTTGTTACTTTCCTGTGCTACCTTGAGTGCTAAAATAAATTGATGCGTCAAAATTTTAAAGTTTGTTCTTTCTACTATACTGATAATACCAATATAATGATTACATTTCAAAGTTGTTTTCCAGTTAGGCACATGCAGTGAAATTTCAACAGTCAGCATCATACGGATGTTTAATCACTTTTGCAACTTTTATAACCTTATTTACAAGACGTCAGATTTACTAATCTGCAATTAAAAAATTATTAAAGTATTTGTATATCATTTATATGGTGTCTTACAACGGGAACACATAAAACACCGTTCTATGTCACGATGTTACGCATGTATAAAACTGAGAAAGCTTATCGTACTTGCATTGTATGATTTAAGGAAAAGGACCAACGTATGTACCTGCTTCTGCATCAGCTGATGGGGATGAAGAGGCAGAAGGTGCAATTTGTGGTGAAACAGGTAAATAGATTAAGATGACTTAACATTTTGTTTTGCAAAAGCATTTTTCGCATTTCTACAATTATAAACTTATCATTTCGGTTGTTGCATCATTTCATCGATTGTTGTAAGTATATCAAGAATCATTGAAGATATGTGGTGATACTTTATTCCGATCTATATGATTGTCACAGTTTTGAAGTGTGTAATAGCAATAATTGATCAAATGTTATTATTATCTATGCTATTGTGGCATCAAGGAGTTAGACCGAATATGATTATCCAAGTATTAAATTACATTGCAGTTTATAATGTCCTTAACATTTAAACATATTATCTATAGTTGTATAATAGTTGTAAATATGATTCAATGTTTCAGCATATGATAAGATTTTGACACACGCGTCACTTCAGTGCCTGGCATCGTTCCTTTCTCCAGCACAGAGTCGGTCATTACTCATTTACCTTAAAGTGCCAAGTGTTACTTTTGATCAGAAGATGAAAGATAACCCGCACGATAGTGTATCTGCGGTGTTTTATTGTTTTCTCTACTGGAAGGAAGAGGCATCGAAGTCGGATCAAATAAATATAAGTAAGCTTCTGTATGAAGATTTGATTGCTCAACTGGAAGCTATCAGTCGAAGAGATATCAAATCAATAGTAATGAAAGCTTTAAATGATAACAAGGAGCTAGAGAAGGGTGATTTCAAACGTCTGTAACCTTTCATGAATTTTGGTAACCTTACTCTGTTGGGACATTAATTTCAGCATATATGCAGTACTTATCATTATATACTCGGTACATTTAAAAATGCAGACTTTTGTTACCAACCATACTTCATTAAAATAAATTTTATTACTTCATTTTTATGCCTTGAAATTTAGCATATATGCTGCGTACACATTGTGTCAAATTCCTTGCTTGTATCCTAAATAAAAATTTAGAAATCCCATATCGTGCGTTATTAAATATACTGAGTATACATTTGTATAATTCTATCTGCAGTATTCATATTTGACTCCTAACAAATGTTGTCTGTCATTACTGTATAGACATATTTTCTGTTTGTCGACTTCACACTGAATCAGTGAGTCATTTTTTCATGCTTTGAATACTCTTTTGCTGTCTGCCGGTTTTTATCCAGTATTCAAAAATGTGTCTTTACATGTAATAATGAGGTGTAATACATATCGCCTTAGTCAATAATGATCTTTTCAGTGCATATTTCTTTACGTATAACAGCTGAGCAGTCCATAATTGTTGTATTATATAAATGTTGTTATTTCTACCTGAAAAGAAACATGGTACTTAACCAATAAGCTGAGTGCAAACCGAGGTCTATCCATTATGTATACTTGTTGTTTGGTGCTGATAGTGTCTGTCACAGAACCGCTTAAATGCACTAACCATGGTCTTCCAAAATGTGCTTCGGCACTTTCAGTAGAGTTCGTAAGAATCTGGCTGCCATATAAGGAAAGCTGATTGGCATTCCCATGTTGCTATTAATAAACAGGTAAATATCAGTGGAAATTGGTTAATATCTCATATTACAGACTCCAAAATATTACTTCTGGACCAATCAGAAAGCCTTTATTTATAGTTTTATGAGACTTGTAAATATCCGTCACCGAAGATTAAGAGACATAGACCTAGTAACGATGGGCACCTTTGAGTGTCACTGCTCCTTCAATTCTATATGGAAATTGACCGCATTTTGTTCAATTTATACCGTTAATCGTGATAAGCTACTTATCGTTTGTTACAGAAGTGCTGAACCTCAATTTAGTAATGTAAGATTGTAGAATATAGATACCTATTTTCATCTCCTTTTTATACGCCCGTTTGAAAACGGGACGTATAATGGGAACACCTGTGGCAGGCGGGCGGCGCCCATGTTGTCCACTCTCTAAGTCAAAGAGTTTTCATCCGATCTTTACCAAACATGGTGAAAATGTTTGTGTGCATAATATCTCGGCCAAGTACGATAATCAACCACATTGCCCGAGGCACTTCGGAATAATGGCCCTTGAATCATCCAAAATTGGCAAAACTAGCCTTGTCCGCTCTCTAAGTCAAAGAGTTTTCATCCGATCTTTACCAAACTTAGTGAAAATGTTCGTGGGCATAATAATTCGGCCAAGTACCATCACCAGCCACATCGCCTCAGGCACTTCGGAATTATGGCCCTTGAATTATGCAAAAATGGGCTTCCACATGTCCGCTCTCTAAGTCAAAGAGTTTTCATCCGATCTTTACCAAACTTGGTGAAAATGTTCGTAGGCATAATATCTCGACCAAGTACCATCACCAGCCACATCGCCTTAGGCACTTTGGAATTATGGCCCTTGAATTATCCTAAATTGGCCAAATAAGCCTTGTTCGCTCTCTTTACCAAACTTGATGAAAATGTTTGTGGGCATACTATCTCGACCAAGTTCAATAACCAGCCACATCGCCCCAGGCACAGGGATAATGGCCCTTGAATTATCTAAAATTGGCCAAATTAGCCTTGTCCGCTCTCTAAGTCAAAAGAGTTTTCATCTGATCTTTACCAAACTTGGTGAACATTATGTTTGTGGGCATAATATCTCGGCCAAGTTCGATAACCAGCCATATCGCTCAAGTCACCCGGGAGTTATCACCCTTTGATTTTAGAAATTACCTAAAAGTTGTCTTGTTTTAACTCTGAGCTTTGACTTAAGATGGGCGTATTTTGCGACAGCTTGTCACTCTTGTTTCAAGATGTATAACACTATTATTGCTGTAATGTTTCAAGTACAAAAGTTGTGTATACTCCAGTGTACTCTCCTTTAGCATCGGGCGCTTATTCCGATACCTTCATAATCACCCTCTGCTTTATAACTCCCGCACAACTGATATTTTCTATATTTAGACAGGCGAGTCGACATGCGTCCTAAGCCATTCAGCGAGCTGCTTACAACTACTCGCTAATGTCCCAAATTAAGGACAGTAAACATGTGTAAATAAAGCTTATGCGAGAGTGCATTGAATAGACGGCTTTCACTGTCATATAAATACTGCTGTGACTATGGAAATTGCTAGAAAAAGTGACTATTGTTTCGTCGGCATGCCAAAATAATTCCGAAGCCTGTAAATGTGTAGTGATTTAAGGTCATTTAAACTACTGTCGATGCGGAATCTGCGTATATTTTAAAATGTGTCATAACCATACTTGGCATCTTGTTACGCAAATTTGCCACGCAATATGTAATACGTATCAGTACAATCCTCGATTGACGAAACACTACCTTCTGTAAATGCTAAACTTTCAATGACATGGAATAAAACCGATTAGCTAGATAGAGAAAATTTCATTCGACACGAAAGGCTATATACATTTGTACTAGTATTGTGTACACATTTTATTGGTTTAACACTGGAAAATACCCATCTGTTATAAATTCAGTAGTCACGTGATTGTGCCGACCAATGAAATTTAGTATCAGGAACGAACGGTGATTTCGTAAGGTCAAATATCAAAATATACTGGGTAATACAGCAGCGTGTGAATGTAACAGTAGTGGAATCAAAGCGCTGTGTGGGAGCGTAACACCAGTGGCACTAGCTCTTACTCTGCTTTACCGATTTAGCAGTCCAGACTTATTAAGTTAGCTTATGTGACATGATTGACAGTAGCATGTAAACCAATGATATCTAAAGTTAAATGTCTAATACATTTTCTGCTGCCAACTGATGTTTGCAGACCTCCTAGTGAAACCCTTAAAACCTGCAATAACCTTTATTTGTGGAAATCCTTTAAACCTTTATTTTTCTGTAAAACCCACACAAACCTGTAATTCACTCTTCAAACCTTGAGACTTTTGTTACTCAGTTTTCTGTATCTTTTGTGAGCAATGAATCCTTATGATTCTACTTGCAGATATTATCTTGAGTATTTGTGAAGGCCGTCTCCGATTGCCCAGACAGGATCCATGTTTATATGTTCGAAGAACGGAGCGTATTATAGTTTCACCTGTGGCGGGCGGTGTCCAGCATGTTGTCTGATCAATAACTTTAGAATTCTTTGTCCGATCTTCACTAGACTTGGTCATAACGGCATGTGTAACGGCATAATATCTTAGACAAGTTCGATAACCAGCTATATCGCACTTGTCACTCCAGAGTTATTGCCCTTTGATTAGACAAATTACCTAAAATTGGTCTTGTCTGATCAATTACAAATTCTTCGTCCAATCTTCACCAGACTTGGTCAGAGAGCATTTTTTATTGTTATTAAATACATTGCATAAATTAGTTGTTGGAATATAATCGCCAGAGGTACTTACGTTGATTCTATGCAAATGGATCAAGTCAGGTTCAAACCTAGGTCACTAAAGGTGGAGTCATAGGAGATGAGTAATTTTTACACTGCTTTATTTTAAACTCTAGTGACAAAAAATGTATAATGGGCGTATTTTGCGATGGTATCTTGCTACTGGCCCGAATCAGCAGAATTGATCAAATAGATAATTAAATTTAGCCTTTATTTGCTCATTATGTTTACAGAAATCACAATAAAAACCTGTATTTTGCTCAAATGCGAAGTTTATAAAAAAAACTTATTTTCATGGAGGACTGCTAGGAGGTCTGTGTTTATAATATGGATGCTTACTATGTGCCCAGTATTGGACTGCTTACTGGATTATACACAGTGTATTTGTTATTGTATAGGTAATGGTTAATTGGTTTAAATGATCAGTTACTGTCTTCTTAGTCCATTTATGTGTATATTTTGGAAATCAATGCCAATATAGCGGTTAATTGTGAGGTTAGCTAGCTGTTAAATCTATTCGATTTAAACCCACAGTATTTTTAGTGATGGTTCTATTTCTATTTTGTTATAGATGCATGTCAAGTTTCGCTAAGTGCAGCTCTTCTGCTTGATATTATTATTATTTTCTCCCCATTTCTTTGATGTCACCCTAAAGTCTCCTCAGTTGTTTTGATGGTCGGTCAGGTCATTCCTAGTGCCCCTGTTCCCATGGGTGTTTACCCTTGCCCCTCCTCTGTGCCTAATCTTTTGTAAACTGTTCTTTCCCGGGGGTCTGTGTGGGGAGGGATTTTCTTGTGTATGTGGTGTTCCCTGTAACAGCCTTATCTCGACCAAGGTACCCCGTGTACTGTACATGTATTTCATTTAATGCAAAGATAAATCTTGATTTTTGCGTACTATTTATTGATTAAATCTGCAATAAATCATTGATTTTGTGCAATAAATATGACATATACTTAACGCCATTAATTACGCAACCAAAAATTGTGCATATAGATGAAGTGACAATTTACGAAGGCAAACATATTCTTTAATTCTCAAACATAATTTTATAATATATGAAATAAAAAAACATTGGCCTAGAGTTTAATCAAGTGTTGAACAAGAATAAACACATACATTACTGTAACACGCCTTTGACAGATGGTACTACAAAATGGTACTAGTTCAAATAGTTGCGTTTTTAATGGCGTCAAGAACGCATGTATATCATACACACATTGTAAACTGGACACATACAAGTGCTGTACAAAGCCATTGATAAAAGAATCATACGAACCAATCCTAAACTATGCACAATCATATTTACGGTCTTTAGATTATATCACAGCCGTCATTCATTAAAAACGGTCTAATGTACACTCAATATTCAAAACATGTACAAAGAGAGTGTCAAATCATGGCTTGGTTCAAATTGCACATACCATCTTTTTAAATAAATTTACCGTATATCTTTTAGGCATCAGAAATATATACCGGTATGTAAAGTTTCTCTGTGTTTAAAAGAAGCTTTAACACATCTAAGGGAAACTTACAAAACATTTGATTATAAATGTTGAGAATACAGCATGTAAGCTGGTAGAAATCATATAATCGGTACTGTTTTTGTTTATGTCATATTGTATAAGACTTACTTAAAACATTTGTGTGCGTTTGTGTGTACTGTATAAATGTGTTGTATCTTTATATTTGTGTAACTTTTTACTGTCTTGTATTAAAATATCTTTACTAAAGACATGCAATTGCTGATTCAGTTTATTAAGTGCTATATGTTTTCCATTTGTATTTTATTGTTCAAATAACACTGTTCTAATCACAGGAGATTGTTTTGAAATCTCTCCCTTTATCACTTCTAGAGTTCTCTCCCTCCGTCACTTCTATAGTATTTGTATATATAGTACAATGAGTCGAATGCTTGTCACACCTGACCACTTTCCGCGGCTAAATTTGCACTTCAAACATCAAAATATATCCATGAAATACAACAAATTCGAATCAATAATAAATTATCTATCAAATGAACTGGTATCAAGATGACTCGACCCCTAACCAATTCGACCCCCGAAAATAAACAAAGTCAATTCGACCCCTAACCAATTCGACCCCTACTTTCCGATTTTTCGGCATGTCAATTCGACCCCTCATATGATATGAAAATATTTTAATTAATGTACGTCAATTATGCCGAATATGACATATGTTGTAATATAAATCGAAATAAAAGTATTAAAACTGTTAGTTTTTGTGATAGTTTGTGTATATTCTTAAGGCATTTTGGTGATTTTAAACGCCGAATATGACATATGTTGTAATATAAAATCGTATTTATGTTTTTTTTTATAATTTCAGACATAAACTTGAAATTTATCCAAATGTTCTTGTTACTCGCTCTACACTTTTTCTACACGTTCTAAAATTTCAAAGCATAACTCTGAGATTCAGTCTTAAAATCTTTCGACAATTACACACACACACTTATAAAAGAAGAAATTAACACCTCGAATGAAGCACAAAGGATAAATCAACCAAACACAAACCCAATCGGGTCAGACAACGGCAATTACATGTGTTACATTTATCCATTAAAACATTGCTACACAAAGTAATAATTATAATTTATTTTGAGTAAATAATATTTTACTCTACACCCAATAACAATACAGAGGGGTCGAATTGACTTAGCAAAATTAGGGGTCGAATTGACTTAGGGGTCGAATTGACGTGGGTCGAATTGACTTAGGGGTCGATTTGGTAGGGGGTCGAATTGGTTAGGGGTCGAGTTGTCCCGCAGCCAAATGAACTCTACTTTATGCCAATCATGCGAGTATTGGTCAAGTCCACCTCAGAAATGCATCAAAATGTCAAAAAACTCATTGATTTGATTTACAGCTGAAGACGGCAAAGAACACATGTTTTAGACCAAATTTCCAATCGCTTTCTGCCAGGCAGGGGATAAAGTGTACATTGAAACAATCTTAAATGTACCTTATGTAGCGGGAACTTCATGCTGAAGGTATTGACACACGTCAAAGTATTAATTTGCACCTGACTGATATCGATTGTCACGCCGATAGATCTCCGTCTTAGGAAATCCACGGGAATTCCCTCTGTATGACGTCATCCAGAGCCATAAATTAGAACTAAACGCTTATTGGTCACTACCATTGATACCTTTGTTGAACAGTTTCCTTCAGAGGTAAAATTAATAGGGCAGTTGAGATGTGGAAGAGTTCTCTAACAAATACGTACATTGTATTGTCCACCTTGGTGAAACCATCGGGAAAATCCTGTGAAAACACCTGTTTTTTTATGTCTTCGATTGTTAACTCAAAACGATGAGGTTTTTTTCAAAAGCGCTCTTTGATGCATTTTTGGGTAAAACTTCGCCAAATTTGACGGACTTGTGTAAAGTACGTATCAATTAAAAGATAAATTATTCATGCATAAAATGTGGTGCATATCTTGGATATATTTTGATGTTTGAACTGAGATTTTGGCTGCGGCAGAGATCAGGTGTGCATAGCGTTAGACTCCTTTTACTATGTATACATATACTGTAGGAGAGATCGATAAAGGGAGATAACTCTAAAAGGGATAAAATGCGATAACAATCTCATGCAGTTCTTATTGAATAGATGTGTCGTTTTAATGATTGCTATTGCATAAAATTAATTTTCTACATTTGATTACTTTGTGTGTGAAATTTTGTAATACATGTACTATTTTACAGTGCACTTGCGTGTCAAGTGATAATGTCATGCAGCAGTATGACATATGTGTTAGATTTGTTCAGTGAATTATTGTATTATATACATGTACCCAATTTACCCATATACCAAGTGATAACGGTCTCCACCTTTGTCAGGGATGTTGAAGGTTCGAATCTCGGCGGGGGTTCAGATATGGCCCGTTGGGGACTCAAATCTAGTTAAGGGATGGTTAACATTAATTTTGCCTACCAGCCTGGTGCCTGACATGAAAGGATAGGAAGTGGGCTCCGAAAGAAGGGTCTTAAATGGTGCACCCTTGAATTTGGGGTAGTGAACAGACACTTAACCTTTTCTTTTTTGTTAACTCACTTTTTATTCTGTTGAACCGGATTATTAATTCAATAATTGCCTTTTCACTTTGTATACTTTGTTACCTGTTTTTACCCATGTTTGATTTGTTTACTATTTGAATACAATGTATATAACTTTGTAGAAGTATGTGTAGCTATGTGAAGACAACATCGATTTCAAAGATCATGTAATACTGTATTACTGTGTATTTTTCGTGAGTCAAAGTGTTTGCGAATTTCAAGCAATTTCTGATGTTTCGCAAGTAAAATCGGCTAAATGAGAATTATTGTCTTGAATTTACCACTTACACAATACTGTATGGTATTGAATTGATTGGAGTGATGATTTATAATATTTTTATAATATTTCTCTTTGTATACTAATACATGTTCTTGTGGATGTCAATTTTTATACGCGCTGTGATTTGTAAATGATTTTTATTATGCACCCTTCGAAGAAGAAGGGGCATATTGCTTTGCACATGTGGTCTGTTCATAGTTTGGTGACCTTTTCGTTTTTGTATCAATAACTCAAGAGTGCCTTAACCTATACTCTTCAAACTTGGTCCACAAATTGATTGTGGGTAGTAGAGAAATTCTAATGAATTTGGGATCACAAGGTCAAATATCAAGGTCTCAGGGGTCAATTGTACATAAAACGTGTCTGGCCAATAACTCAAGAACACTCCTCAAACTTGGTCCACACATTGAACGCGAGTAGTATAGAGGAACCGTATTGATGTTGGGTTCACTTTATAAAAAAGTCGAGGTCTCAGGAATCGATATCCGACCAATAACATGAGGACACCTTTACCTACCTTCCTAAAATGGGGTACACACATTGTTCGTTGGTAATAGAGGAATCCTATTGAGTTTGGAGTAACTGCCTTATATGTCACAGGGGTTGTATTTAGAATATATTGTGTACTGGCATGTATTTAACTTCAGGCAATAACAGAAACAGAACTAAAACGGGTTTGCATCATCGATTCAAGGTTGCTTATAAACAGCTGCAGTAAACACTATTGAGATGATGAACCTATCATCATCTCGAGCAGTTTGCTTACCGATCACTCCTCAAGATAACAAGGGGTGGTAGTGTTTACCAAAGTCAGTATAATTGGTTTGCAAAGTCGAAAAATATTCAATTTCATGATGCTCAGTCCGAATATCGGTATTCCAGCTAATGTGGGATTGAGGAGTATATTTATGTACCCCCCCCCCCAACTCTCACTTCCCCCCACCCTTCAATCAAGCTGTGACATATTGCTATGCACATGTTGGTCGGTCAGTCCAGTCGTCTGTCACTAGAATGAATATCTTGCGAACGTCAAGGTATCTGACAGAGGGCATACATTTTACAAATATCTCTAGTTTATGCTTTAATATATGTCTGTATATATATACACATGCTACCTTAGTTAAATACATAATATTTTATGAAATTTCAAACAAATATCATAATTTTTATTCATGTCATTACTGAGTATGAAATGTTGAACATTTAATTATTGTGATAGTTTTGCTAAGTATAATAATAGTATATGTGACTTGCACCTAAAGGTCCTTGTCCAAAAAACATTCTGCCTATACATACTTAACCTGGTATTTACAAAAATTTACAAGTACACACATCTCAGGAATCATCAATTATAATTTCACATTTCATTGGTCAATTATTTCTTTACCCTCAGTAGCAGCAGGCATCACTGTAAGGCAATAGTGTCGTCATGCCATTGTTATCAGGGCCGTAAATTGCCTCCCCTGGAGACGACAAATTTTTTGGACCCTTTTTAGACAAAAAATGATTTTTTTTTCAGCCCGCAATAGGAGGCAACTGCCTACATGCCTCCATGTAATTTACGGCCCTGGTTATTTTACTGCTCAATTGTTGAAAATATTGTACAGGTGTTATTACACATTTTTGTTTGAGTAAAAAGTAGTTTGTAAGTAGAATGTAATTAGTGTCAATGAAAAGATGCCATGTTGAGAGACATGATGTGTTGAGGGAATATTGTTACAGTTTGACTGTAGTGTACTCGTATTTACTAGTACATGTATATGTGAGTTATAAAACTATATATTACACTATTAGTGTGAGTGTTTGTATGCATGTATCACCTCTGGCACCTTTGCAGCATTGATGATCATCATGTATTCATTATACAAATAGAGCCTTGGTTACAAATAATTAGGTTTAAAACCTGGTTTGTGGGCATTGCCCATTTCTAGTTCATTCTTTGTTTTCATAACTAACCTACTGCTACTTTCTCTAATGTCTTCTCAGAAATTTGACAGAACTTTAGTACTAATATTAATAAATAGAGAGTTCCGAGTACTAAACGAACATATGCTTAAATACTGAGTCGAAGAAAGGAGGTATTTCGGAAAATTGATTTTGATTCTTTAAGTTTGTCAGATACTTTTTCTAGCTAGCTACATATATATATATATAATACAATCGTATATCATATTGAGAACTTATTTTGTTTGTTATCTTGAACTGTTTGAATGAATATATGTAAGTGAAATAAATCGATAGACAAAACTTTTTTTTTTATGATGACCTGTTTAATGTACGGGACAATATATAAATAATAGATGGCTTCCTGTGTGACAGTACATTTTGTCTCTCTGAGAAGCCATCTGATATATATTTTATTATATCGAACAAAATATAAATGAAAAAATTTCAACACTACACTAAATGTTTGTTTACATATTTCAACGGACGTCCAATAAAAGCGCGGGAATGATATTGACGTTAAAATGACATTGAGGTCATTTCCTCCGATTGTTAAGATGGCGGACGTTACCAAAATAAGGACCTTGTAGACGCTGTAGTATTTGTTTGTTTTCCATTTCGAGAGTTAACATTTTATGTTATCACTTTCCATGGGATCTGATGTTTATTTTATTATACCGAACACGTATGTTGATATTAAGATATAAAAGAGTTAGGTCAATGTGAAACAATAAAGTGCCTATCGACTTGAACTATGTGAATTTCCAGTAGTCTATTTTTAGACCCGCGCGAGTGCAAAAACGTTATGTCACAGGGTAAAAACGTTATGTCACTGATTAACATTATGGATTTGGTTATAACGTGTATATGTGGATGTGCATGGATAAACCACGTGAGGTATAATAAAACAAAGTATGCACTTGTTTTATGTCGTTTGAGATGAAGTATTATATTTAATAAACCTTGTCATTCATATCAGATGTGAGAATACTCTATTAGCAAGAAAGAGAAAGTAAAAAAACAGAGAATACGCCCGGCCATAAACAAATAACATGTTTGCAAGTATGCAGCACATCATCCACTTTTAATCCATACATCTTGTAAAAAACAAGAATTCAGTCAAACGAGGAAATATTCACCAGTCATACGCTAATCAGACTTAACATCTTTGATACACTACATATAGGTACATGGTGTATATGGTACAACTTGCTTTGCAAACAGGTCGGAAGATATATACATGTTTATACAATTCACATTCTACTGACTATAATGCGACAGATATTAAACACTTGAGTATATTATAATGTAGATAATTACAGAGGTATATCCTTACAAAACATACTTTGTAAAATATACAGTTGCATTTTGGTTACTCGTCTTAACTTTTTCTGTAATGTATTTAATAAAATATCAGAACACCAGACAGGCTTCAAAGCTGGTTATAATACTATAGACAATGCTTTTGTTTTACAATCTATTGTTGAACGCTGTTTACAAAGAAAACGAGGAAAATTGTATGTAGCTTTTGTCGATTTTCACAAATGTTTTGATAGCATAAATAGAAACCAATTGTGGCATATTTTAGCACAAAATGGAGTAAAGGGTCATTTGTATAATGCATTACACAGTATGTATAACTCTGTAAAATCTTGTATTAGAGGTAAAAATGGTTTGAGTGAATATATAGACAGCTCTATTGGATTAAAGCAAGGTTGTTTAGCAAGTCCGATATTATTTTCATTCTTTATTAATGAACTAGTTAGCTTTCTACAAAATAATAATGTCAGAGGTATACAACTTCAGCCAGCTACTGTTGAACTTTTTATTTTAATGTTTGCCGATGACCTAGCCTTACTAGCCGATACAGTATTTGGTTTACAGAGACAACTTAACTTGCTCTCTCAGTTCTGCGATGAACATGATTTAAAAGTTAATAAACGTAAAACTAAAATTGTTGTATTTAAGAGAGGTGGTAGACTTTCTCAGGTAGAGAAATGGAAATATAAGGGTTCTGATTTGGAAGTTGTATCTAAATTTTGCTATGTTGGGTTAACATTAACAAGACAGTTATCATTAAATGGTATGGTTCATGAGTTATGTATTAAAGGCAAGAGAGTGTTAATATCTCTGCTAAGTTCTTTATATAATTGCGGTCAATTAACAAGATCTGTATTTTTCAAACTGGTTGATACCAAAATATGCCCTCAGTTATTGTATGGATGTGAAGTGTGGGGTATTGATAAATACCCAGAATTAGAGCGTGTGCAAGTGTATGCATGTAAACGTTTTATGTGTGCAAGTAATTATACATCAAATGTTGCTGTACTTGGTGACTGTGAAAGATTTCCTCTTCACATTGAATCATGTAAACGTAGTATAAAATATTGGCTTAAGATTCTTAAAATGCAAGATACAAGATTTGTTAAACTGTGTTATAATATGATGTACCTTGATGATATGAATGGGAAAAATAATTGGGTTTCAAAACTTCGTCATTGTTTATTTTCAGCTGGATTTGGCTACGTTTGGGAGAACCAATTTGTAAACTCTGAAACTGTATTTATCAAAAATTTTGTTACACGATTGAAAGACATGTATCTGCAAGAGTGGAATAACCAATTAGTAAATAGTTCAAAATTATCCGTTTATAGACTTTGTAAAGAAAATTTTATGTATGAGAGTTATTTAGATATTTTAGATATTAGGAAGTTTAGATATATATATGTATCATTTAGAACAAGTTCACACAATCTTGAAATAGAAAGGGGTAGGTATTCAAATATGGATAGGGAATTAAGACTCTGCAAATTGTGCTCCGTAAATTGCATTGAAGACGAGTATCATTTTCTTTTAATGTGTGACTTTTACCATGATCTTCGTAGAAAATATATACCAGAACACTTCTATGAAAACACAAATATACAAAAATTTAAATCACTAATGACTAGTAAATCTCCAGAAACTGTTAAAGATCTCGCAACATATTTATACCATGCTTTTAAAAAACGAAAACAATATTTGATTGAACTAGAATGATATGTGTATTTTTAAAATTAAGTTTCGTTTCTTTATGTAAGTTTGATTTCATGCATGTGTGTTACTTTCATGATTATTGTTTTTTAATACATGTATGTTTGTTATCCCATGAATGTTTGTTGTTTCCATGTATGTCTTCTGATACTATGTATAGTCATTGATTGCGATTCCATGAATGTTTGTTGATTACAGGTTTCTCTTTGGTATTAATCTCTGGTTATGATAAAATGTATATTGATACTTGTATATATATTGTTATGGGCCGGAGGCCTAAAAAGCAAATAAAGTTTGTCATTGTCATTGTCATTGTCATATTACTATTGGCATGACAATCATACTTGACCCTGAACAATAACTCATATCCATGCTTAGCGTATTTCTAACAGTGTTATATAACTAAACATGATTGATTGTACAGCAAATGCTGTAAAAAAAGACACAAACTACAACTACTACACAGTAAACTACACCTTTACTCACATGAGGGCCTAGATTCGATCTCTAGAGAGTCTGATCACTCAAACATTGTGTATATAATTATATAGAAAGTGACCATGCCTGTTACGCCATTGTTTTGATGAATTAGAATATTTAAGCTACATGGCAATTCAAGGAGCATGTTCAGACATTTACTTCAAAACGGGATAATATAAAAGTTCCTCTATATACAGGGTGTTAAAAAGTTTATTCAGAAAGTTTGAATTTAGATAAAATATGAAAAATGCGGTGTACACTGGCTTTATTTTTGCATCACGAAATATACTGTTTTTCCATGAATAGGTAAATCACATGTTTATTCGAACTCTCACACATACGTAAACTATTGATTTATAGCAACATAGGTGAAAAGAGCAGTTACAAAATACAAAAAGTAAACTTTTGTGAACAAACTTTTTTAACACCATGTACATTCCACGAAAATAACAATACACACACTTCGACAAATCTGAATAATCTCAGCAGAGGGTCCAATAAGAAACTTTCTTGTAAAAGTATTTCAAAATCAGATGGGTAGCAGCTTTATAAAATTTTAACTTTATACATAAAGGGAACTTGACCACATCTTCCCTAGCAACCATTTTTTAGGTATTGTAAGAATCTGGTCAAAAAATTCTTCTAATGAACATATGTGGAACATTATCTCAAAATCTGACAATGTTTTATGAACATACATGTAAAGAAAGTGAGTGCCCCATAGTGGCCATGTTAGTTTGAAAATTATACATAATCTTTGTATATATGACCCACTAAATTAAACAATGGGTCATGTGGAAGTACAGTGATTGATCACAAAAAATCAGCCTGAGCACATGCATTTGTGATCTAAAATGCAACCAAATGCCCAACGGCAACATGTCAAGACCACTAATTGTCAAGAGATGAAGAGGTAACAGTTAACAAGTGTATGCCAAGTAATTTAAATAATCCTCTGATAAATGACAATGTCACATTCCAGACAAGATAATTTAGACTATTTTTACACTTGACCTTTGTGACCTTGACCTTTGAACCATGGTCACGGGTCTCATGTGTGACACACTGTCTCTTCATGGTGAACATGTGTACAATTCAACTTGGTAATTGCGAATAAATCGTCTCAAAAGATACAGATTCCTATTTAAGTTCAATGTCTGCAGTTTTAGGAAGTTATAGATTGAAAGGGTAATTTTGAAAACATAATCTTTAGTATATCAAGATATGTGTTGTAACTGGATTCCCATCTATATGAGATTGTCACAGTTTTGAAGTGTGTAACAGCGATAATTGATCAAATGGTATAATTATCTATGCTATTGTGGCATCAAGGAGTTGGACCGAGTATAGTTATCCAAGGATTAAATTACATTGCAGTTGGTAATGTCCTTAAAATTTAAACATTTTATCTATAGTTGTATAATAGTTGTAAATATGATTCAATGTTTCAGCATATACATTTGTAATAAGATTTTGACAGAGGCGTCACTTCTTTGCCTGGCGTCTGTCCTTTCACCACCAGATAGTGCGAAATTACTTATTCACCTTCACGTGGAAAGTACTGTTTTTCAACAGATGCAGAAAGATCATCAGAACGATATTGTATCTTCGATGTTTCATTTTCTTCTCTACTGGAAGGCTAAATTCAATCAGAATTCGAGTAAGCATCTGTATGACGATTTGATTTCTCAACTGAAAGCTTTCGGGCGAAATGATATCAAATCAGCAATGCAGAAAGCTTTAAATGCTAACAAGGGGCTAGAGATGGGTGACCTGTAACCTTTCATTCATTAACTTCAGTATATCTTCAGTACCTATCATAATATACTTTGAACATTTAAAAATGCACAATGTTTTTACCAACCAAACTTCATTAACATTCATTTTAGTACTTCTAAAACTCCTTTTGTTAAGAAAATACTTGTCGATTGTCACGAAATTTAGCATGCATGTTGCGTACACATGAATTCACACAGAATTAGAATGCCTGAACATACATTATGAATTTACTAAAATGGCTGGTCTTGAAGATCTATTAAATATCAAGAATGATATCCAGAATTTTCATCAGCCGGCATCATCGGAACCTATCATTCACATTCCAGTATCAGTACATACTGTGCCATGAGAGAATTCAGTCCTTAGTTCCCGTTAATATGAATGATCTGGACAAACTGTGTCTTTGTGAAATTGTATGATATTACGCTATAACATAATCTCATTCCCAAATTTTGTCTAAAGCCACTTTATATTCTTAATATGTGCTATTGTAGAAAATATATTTATTAAATACTTTTTGCATGAATGATTCATTATTGACGTTACTGTATATTTCCTTCATAAATATTGTATATTGTGTTGTACACATCTGATATATTGCATTAAAAGGGATGAGAAGTATTTAGTATTTAACTGTGTTTCTAACATAGTAACAGATGAGTTTGGACATGTATCTTGCAGGCTCATATACATATATTATCATTACCTAGCAGCACTAAATATGTTTCTATCTTCTCAGATGGATATATGGTAGTTTCAAACTACCTAAATTGCATTTCATTTACAGAAACACCTTCAGTTAATATGATATTGAAATGTTTCTAAACTGAAAGTAGCTGATTTGGTCATCAAAATGAAAGTAAGGATTTTGACAGATCGGAGAAGATATTCTAATTTATCGTTTCGTTAACAAATACTGAATGGCATTAGGTTTTATAAACGTTTTTCATTCCTGTTTTGATGTTGGAATTTGTCACATGCAGCTGTGTAGTCACCGCGGTCTTCAGTGACGGCGAAGAAAGTCGGGACTATTAGCAAATTATGTCGGATATAGCGAAATAAAAACATTTTCATCTGCAAGAATGTCATTCCTTAAACGTTAATGCCATTTGAAGTTACGCAATGGTTCAGAAGTAACATGGTTAATTACAAAATCCAATGACAAGTTAATTCGTTCAAAAACATGTCTAATTGTGAAAAAGAAAAGGTCTTTTCAAGATTTACGAATAAATGAAATGACAGTATGTTAAGTACTCATATTTTCGGATCCGAACGTCGGAAGCTTTCAGATCCACACACTGTGAGTTATCAAAAAAAACATTCGAACACCTTCGTATTCGCACATTTTCGGATCCTAACATCGGAAGTTTCGGACCCAAAGAACTTCGGATTCGCACATTTTCGGATCCTAACATCGGGAGTTTCGGATCCAAAGAACTTCGAATTCGCACATTTTCGGATCTGAACATCGGGAGTTTCGGATCCAAAGAACTTCGGATTCGCACATTTTCGGATCCTAACATCGGGAGTTTCGGATCCAAAGAACTTCGGATTCGCACATTTTCGGATCCGAACATCGGGAGTGTCGGATACGAATTTCGGTATTTTTTATTTTGTTTGATCGAAATACGAACACAGCATTTTTACAACTAGACGAAGATCAGTATATAACACCTTTAAGAAAAGCTCACGTAATTCAATAAGACAAAATGACCGATCAACAGTAATCCGATTCCGAGATAAATTTCAATATGAATCACCCTGGAGATGGAGACGAGGATGATATCTGGGGTGAGGGTGGAGATCACTCTTATGAAGCCCAAGAACCGTCCTGCAGACGCCGTGCACCATATGTCAAACCAGACCCTTTCACAGGCACAGAAGACTGGAACCAGTATATTTCTTATTTTGAAGATTGTGCAGAGTTAGCACAATGGTCAGAAAAAGAGAAATTATTACATCTAGCAACCTCCTTGAAACAACAAGCTAGGCTACACTATAGCTCTCTACCAGTGCATGAGAGGCGCTCTTACATAGTTCTAACTACACAGAGATTTGGCAGCAAACGGCAAACAACAAGATTGCTATCTAAAATTCAGAACAGGACCCGTGGAAAGGATGAATCAATTGCTGCTTTTGGAGATGAAATTAGGCTATATGCGCAAAAGGCCTATGTGTCGTTAGGCCTGGAAGCACAGGAGATGTAAGCGTTGGAACATTTTTATAAGAGCTTTTTGTCTGAAATGAGGTGCAGACTTATGGATAAGGGCTGCAGGACAATCAGGGAGGCTGTAGAAGTGGTAGAACGCTACGAGGACGTGCTAGGGAGGTCAAACACAAGTGCTGGAACGTCGCGCATTAGAGGAGTATCAAGTGGTCAGGAAGGGTCCAATGGCACAACTGAATCGCAGAATGGCACAGCCCTTGGTGAAATAAATAGTGTCATCGGCAGGTTGGAACAACGTCTTGATAAACTAGAAGCCACTGATAGGAATGGAAGCACTAGCAGAACATGCTTTACATGTGGATCAAGAGATCACCATAACAGGCAATGTCCAAATAGGGACACACAAATACGCAAGTTTCCCCAGAAACAGGGAAACTACAAACCATCACATCAGTAGGTCGTGAGATGACGGGTAATGACAAAACTCGACCTAGCTATAGTAATGCTGTACATGAAACAGTAGAATCAACTCCATGGATTGGTCAAGTGGGTACGAAGTCGTATACATGTGATAATGGTTTGTACACGGAAGGCAGTGTCATCAATAATAAGAAAAACTTTTTGTTGGACAGTGGAGCTACGGCTGCAATCATATCCAAGGAAACAAATGAACGCTGTGGAGGTGAGAGTAGTTTACCACTATATCAGCGGGATCTTAACATTCAAGGCGTCGATGGAACTAACATTACCGTGTATGGCTACTCTGAAGCAAAAGTCACCTTAGGGAAATATACTGCACAAGCAACTATCCTCGTCTGCAACATATATTTACCGGGGATATTAGGGCAGGATTTCATATTAGAAAACATTAAATATCATACAATGTTATATAGGTGAAGAAACAGACTACGTATGCAGAGTAATTGTTAAAGAGAAAATGGATATTCCCACCATGAGCTGTATCTTGGTACCTGTTAAAATGCATAGAGCCAATATTCTTCCCAAGCTGGCTTATGTTGATGAAACACAAAAAAGGGACAATGGAGACATTAAGCTGTTTGGAGGTGTGCTAGATCCACACGGAGATGACACATTCATTGGCATTATGAACGAGACAGATGAAACTATTACGGTGGACAGTGGTCAAGAAATAGGAATTGTCACCCAATTACTGAAGATAAAGCTACTGTCCCACTGCGACGTTTAACGATTTCGTCTGAGAAACGAATGCGTACGTTTATTAGACGTTTTTATTCGTTTCTCAGCTGGTTTACAGACGTATTTAGACGTTGGCAGACGGCGCTAGCCGTTTTAAACTTTGGAACGTCCAAATTCCGATAGCGATTGACGGTTCTCATATGTTACTTTGGCGTTTTTTTACCGTTTTCAGACGGAATCTTACCGGTTTTTATACTGTTGGGCAGGCGGACAGTTCGTCCGCCTCCAGCCACGGCTGTTGTGATGAGGCGATGAGCGGAGTTTGGCCTTTTATAAGACGCAAACAGGAAGTTGATAGACGTAATGTTGACGTTTTTCAACCGTTTCGTTCGTTACTCATACTTAAGCAGACGTTACTCAGGCGTTCAATGTTCCGTAAGCTGGACTGAATGAAGGCGCTACTCGTTAGACGTTACTCCTGCTGTTCTATTTCGTCCATGGCCAACAAAATTTAATTTACTGCCGTCTAAACACCGCAGGAGGTAAACATTTAGACGGAGGCAGACGGAATCGTAGACGGCAGTGTGGGACAGGGCCTTAAACAATCACATTCACGGGCAACAGGGAGGAGCACGACCTCTACTGAGAATACAATAAAGGAACCATTGTTGCCGGAGCATTTGAAAGAAATGTTTGAGAAAAGTGAAGAAAATTTGGAAATGGTCGATAGAAAGAGGTTTGCAGCCTTGCTAAATAAATATCAAGATGTTTTTGCGAAGTCATCAGATGACCTTGGTTGCACCAACAGAGTTAAACACACTATAAGTACTGGAGTGAATCATCCAGTTCGTCAACCTGTGAGACGTCAACCATATGGGAAACGGGAAATTGAACAACAAGAGGTAAAGAAAATGCTTGACAATGGAATAATTGAACCCATCCAACAGTCCGTGGTCATCGCCAATCGTTCTTGTATCTAAAAAGGATGGGTCAACAATATTGTGTGTGGATTACAGACGTCTTCAGGAATGAAGTAACGGTTACGGATGCCTACCCTATTCCACGTGTTGATGATTGTTTTGATGCTCTGTCGGGTGCTAAGTGGTTCAACTGTATCGACCTATGTTCAGGATTTTGGCAAATAGAAATGGACAAACAGGACAAAATGAAAACTGCATTTTCTACAAGCCAAGGGTTGTATCACTTCCGGGTTATGCCATGTGGGCTTGTTAATGCCCCCCTCAACATTTCATCGACTTATGGAGGATGTTTTACGAGGCCTACAGTGGGTAGAGTCATCATTATACATGCATTATGATATCATCACTACTGGTGAAACTGTGGAACAATGTCGACAACGACTGGAACATGTTTTCATTAGATTACGAGAGGCTAACCTAAAATTAAAGCCATCATAATTAAATGCATATTCTTCCAGAAGTCAGCTAAATTTTTAGGACACATCGTTACTGAGACGGTGTTAAAACTGATCCTGAAAAAGTGTAGGCGGTTCGCGATTGGCCTACTCCTAAGAACTGCAAAGAGATGCGGAGCTTCTTGGGTCTGGCTTCATATTATAGGCGATTCGTACAGGGTTTTTCAGACATTGCCAGACCACTGCATACACTTTGCGAGAAGAAAACAACAGTAAAATGGACCGAGGATTGCCAAAAATCATTTGATACATTGAAACATGCACTTACCTCAACACCTGTCCTGGCATACCCAGAGTTTGGTTCCAAATTTATTCTAGACACGGATGCGTCAGATGCTGCCGTTGACACAGTCCTTTCGCAAGTACAAGACAGCAAATAGAGGGTCATTGCTTACATGAGTAAATCAATGAACGTTCATGAACGAGCATACTGCATAACAAGAAAAGAGCTACTAGCCGTTGTCGCCGCGTTGAAGCATTTTCACAGCTACCTGTATGGCCAAGAAGTGCTTATACGCACAGATAATGCAGCAGTAAGTTTGATGCGAACACTAAAAGTGCCAACAGGTCGGGTAGCTCGATGGCTGCAGGAACTGAACACATATAACTTAACAGTGATTCACCGAGGTGGAAGAAACCATTCCAACGCTGATGCACTCTCTATGAGGCCATGTAAAGCTTGTAAACACCAGCAAGAACTGCAGAAAGAATCTGAAACAACTGACAGTATTTCAGATGAGGCAATAAGTGAAGAGGGCATTAGAGTTGTCACAAGAAGCCAGACAAAGGACCAAAACTCCAATCTAACAAATGACCATTTTCTTTTGAATGGATGGGACCCTGTTGAAGTCTCAACTAGTCAAACAAATGATGTTAACATAGGAAAGATAAAAGTGGATTTACAAGACGGAGGACCAAAACCAGTTTGGACCACTGTGTCAGCCGCTTCCTTCGAACTAAAGACCTTGTGGAGTCAATGGGATCAGTTAGAAATAATAGGTGCTATGCTGTATAGAAAATTCAAGGCAGACAATGGCGATCTTGTGTCTCATTGTGGTACTTTGCTCATTGCGGTACCATACTAGTTCGCAACAACTTTGATGATAGAACAATTGTTCGCATCCTCACAAAGCCTATACGCGTCAAATGCGGTTGATTCGAAACATAATACAGGGGAAGTAACTACTACGAAACTAGTCGTTGTTGTCGCTACAGTTATACATCTTGACATCGGGTTTTTGAGACAAGTCATCGTACTGTTAAACAAGTTTCATGAGGGCCAGTAATGACCACAACGCATTCGATGACCCCTTCTTATTCTATATAAAGCCACCATTTTGAAATGAGGGAATTTTTAGATCCATTCTTGCGTAATGTATCTATTTATAAATATGACAGTGTGTTGTGTAATACATAAGTAATATTCCAGCAGACGACGCGTTTAGCATCACATTCAAATTATATCACTCTTGTTACTTAAGACATATATAGTGACTCGTTCATGACTTGATCTTTACATCAAGTTTTTTAGACAAGTCATCGTACTGTTAAACAAGCTACACAGCTTATATTAGTCTTTTCAACCACTCATTTTGTTGAATTAAAATCTTCATTCTTTAATGTATTACTTATTTCAGTGTCTAACCGTGAATCTACATTTTATAATAGGTAGCAGTCACTTGGCAACATTTTTAATAGTACTTTACCATTACGTTTATCTCGAGTCATTCACCTGTTAGTAAAGAGGGTGTCTAAATTAAAAATGATAGTAGTACAACAGTTTCATTGATGGGATGATAATGGGATTTTTGATATGAATGGGATTCTTGATATACATGTATATAGAACTTGTCGCAAAAATGATAATGAAAATAGTTTCTATTACATACTGAATATAATCTTTCTTTCAGTTTTCTAAGTTCCTACTGACAAAATGTAACACATAAAAAGAGGATTATTTTTTGTAGACATAAAGCAAGTTTATTTACTGTTATTTTTTATAGTTAAGATTTTACAAAAATAGAAATCATAGGACAGCTTTTAAATAAACCTTTTTCCTTGTATTACAGAACAGATACTCACCATCCCATCTTTCTAGAACATTTACTCATATTTTGTATGGCTTAAATTGATATAAAACACAGGTTTTGCAATTACCAGTTATTACATGTCTCTAGACAAAATAGAAAACATTAAATGTTTAATCATAAGATAGATGGATACATGTTAAGAGTTTGTGTTTTTACATGGAATAATTCTATTATAAACAGCCGATGGATTATTTATGCATTTGAAATTATTCTGTTACAAAATACAGAATATGAATTAATTTTGAAATTATCCTATTTTTACAAAACACAGAAACATTCATAAAATGAATCAGAGTTACGTGCTTAGAGTGAAATATTTTCATAGATTTCAAATAACTACCTATAGCTATTTCAAAATAATCTCATGATTGGTGAGAGAATAAGTTAAAGAGGAGTTAACAGAGTGCAACACTTGCTTCACGATTCAAAAACAATTGTGTATTTATCTCATATGGCGGTGCATTCTGTTGGTGACTGAAAACTAAAGTCATTTTTAATTAAATAGCATTTAAGCATTTTTTGTAAATGTCATTCTTGATTCCCCCTCTTTTAAGATAGGACCATATACTCTTATAAAGTAGGACCATTAAAATCGTCATGACATCATGAAGAAGCTTTAGTTTGTTGAGTATAAACTTACATATACCTACAATCCTAAATAATCCAGGTGAAAAATACATTTATTGATAAACTGTGGTCAACAGAAATGATGATCATTATGTAAACATATTGGAGTATTAGATTAACGTATTAACGCATTTGAAGAGCATTTGCAATACAGTAAAACCTTTACCATGACAACAATTGACATACAATTTTATCTAACGATAAGTCAAACGTTAACAATATGTTAACTAAAGAATGTTATATGATAATGCGACAAACTTGTTGAAATGGTTTTGAGTCAGCGTTGCTTTAACATTACAACAATACAGTGATACGTCGCTACTGTGGTCAGGCATTCCGTTTTCTAAAAATGTGTTTATAGACTTTTTGAATAGTCATAGCAACATTGTGTACAATTTTGTAACACTTACAGCTCAATTTGTTTAAACGTATTATAAAAACCTACGTTTTATATGTATGTATTCTTAACATTTACTTAACAAATTTGATATTTAAATTGTTGTATCATCGGAATCAGCGTTAGGAAAGGTTTGTCGTGAAAAACGCATCATAAGCGAAAATATAGAAATTAAGCGGAAAGCAGGCATTCCGTTTTCTAAAAAAGTGTTTATAGCCTTTTTGAATAGTCATAGCAACATTGTGTACAATTTTGTAACACTTACAGCTCAATTTGTTTAAACGTTTTATAAAAACCTACGACTTATATGTATGTATTCTTAACATTTACTTAACAAATTTGATATTTAAATTGTTGTGTCTTGAATGTAAGACTCTTGCTTGTTTCTATACGTTTTTATATACTCTTAGTTAAATGGTAAACACAATCTGTTGGAAAAACGATCGAGAAAGAGAAGTCACAAAGCAACACCTTTGTTTATTAGATACATTTATTTTTTCTCTAAATCATCTACAGATAAGTACATTTCTTTAATATAAAAGCATGAGTTTTAATAAAATAGACACATTTTTTTTATTGTTCTATCCAGATGGAACAAATGAATGAAGTCAGTCAGTTCGTTGATAGAAATGTCACAGATCATAAAGTGTTTTATACAAAAGACATGTAGCACACTTTAGCTTCGCCAATATCGTTTTACTATTAGCCCGGCAAGTTCGACAGTCCTGTTATATCACTATCACTCAGTATCTTGCATTTGTTCCGTATCTTCTTCATCTTCCAACTGTGGAGTAACGTAATTGTCCAGCACTTTATCAAACAGAAATCTCCGTTTAAGAATGGCGTACTTTAAGGCTTCCTCCCCTTCGTAGTGTTCTGTTGCAATGAGTTGATTGACTGTCTTCTTTATCGCTTTATAGATGGGATCTCTCTTCATAGCATCGAACCACACCAGTTTACTACCTTTGAGGACATGAAAAGCACTTACAGGAAAGCCATGATGAACATTTTCGGTAGTAACATGTATCCATCTATCTTATGATTAAACATTTAATGTTTTCTATTTTGTCTAGAGACATGTAATAACTGGTAATTGTAAAACCTGTGTTTTATATCAATTTAAGCCATACAAAATATGAGTAAATGTTCTAGAAAGATGGGATAGTGAGTATCTGTTCTGTAATACAAGGAAAAAGGTTTATTTAAAAGCTGTCCTATGATTTCTATTTTTGTAAAATCTTAACTATAAAAATTAACAGTAAATAAACTTGCTTTATATCTACAAAAAATAATCATATTTTTATGTGTTACATTTTGTCAGTAGGGACTAAGAAAACTGAAAGAAAGATTATATTCAGTATGTAATAGAAACTATTTTCATCATCATTTTTGCGACAAGTTCTATATATATCAAGAATCCCATTCATATCAAGAATCCCATTATCATCCCATCAATGAAACTGTTGTACTACTATCATTTTTAATTTAGACACCCTCTTTACTAACAGGTGAATGACTCGAGATAAACGTAATGGTAAAGTACTATTAAAAATGTTGCCAAGTGACTGCTACCTATTATAAAATGTAGATTCACGGTTAGACACTGAAATAAGTAATACATTAAAGAATAAAGATTTTAATTCAACAAAATGAGTGGTTGAAAAGACTAATATAAGCTGTGAAGCTTGTTTAACAGTACGATGACTTGTCTAAAAAACTTGATGTAAAGATCAAGTCATGAACAAGTCACTATATATGTCTTAAGTAACAAGAGTGATATAATTTGAATGTGATGCTAAACGCGTCGTCTGCTGGAATATTACTTATGTATTACACAACACACTGTCATGATGTAAATCGGACAGTGGACACTGTTAAATGTGGTTCCTCGATCTTGGGGGTGGATGACTTACCTTTGGCCTAACTATACATGTAATTGTTGTTTTTGCCTTGTAATTAAAATTACTATGTCCTTTCACTTATACAATTTTTCTACGTTTCAGGGATAGCTGTTGGTTATGCAAGGCCACGTTCCATACACGGACGGCCCTAGTCAAACACCTAGTGTCAGCGGAACATCGCCGCCTCACGGTACTTTGTCCGTGGTGCAGAGGGAAGTTTCGTACCATTACGCGGATTAGAGACCTAGAGGTACATATGAGGACTTGTCATGCTGACATTAGGTTACCAAGGATCGTTTTAGTCGGTAAAATGAATTTTATTTTGTAACGTATTCCGAGGATTACGCGAAGATTGTAGGGACAATAACACCATATGATAGTGATGAGGCTTATGAGGTTAGAAGGGCAATAAGGAGTTGGGCGGAAGACTTTGTGGACAGGAAGGAGATGATGGAGAAGTGGAATGATGGATGGAAAGCAGGGGCGAAGATTGCAGCAGGAAAGGAAAGGAGTAGGTCAAGGGAGCGTGTGGACAGTAGGAGAGTAGTCGATAGTGATAGGAATGTTGGTACGAAGGAGATTGGTGAACGAGTTAGTAGCGAGAGGAGAGATAAGGATAGAAGGGTTAGTGACAAGAGAAGGGAGGAGATAACTGAACTGGGGGTGTAGTTAAGAGGAAACGTACAGTCAATGATAGGAATGAAAGTGTTAAACAACCAAGAGTTAGTGTCGATAGGATGGATGTGCTAGATATGTATCAGGATGATATTGAGATTGGGGATGCTGAGGTGATGGAAGTTATGAGGTCTAGAATGGGGATGGATGCTGAGGTGGAGAAGGGGGAAATGGGAAAGAAGGATGAAATGGGAAATGGACAGGAATTGGATAGGAGTAATGGGATTAGTTCTGGAGTTGTGCAGGGGCGGGAAGTCGATGAGAAAGGAGATAAGAGGGTTGAGGTAGGACCGATGAGTGTTGTGGAAGAACAGAAGAAGACAGATTGGAATGAGACTAGTTCGGTGTCAAGTAATTCGTCAAGTTCCTCTTGCAGGAGTACAAAAGTAGGTCGAGGACTTGAGGTAGGAATTAAGGCGAGGGCGTACACAATTTTAAAGAGGGGCCAATGCCGGTATGCCATCCCGCCAGGCGGGATTGGGCCTCAGCAAAGGAAGTGGACATTGAGTGTAATGGACAAAACCTTTGCTGGCCTCCCACTAATTGGAGAGCCCTCACTGCCGACCAGAAGCTCATGGCTCATGAGTACGCTGCATTACTTTTAGAAAGGAGGATCATGACCGACTTTCCTTCTATATCCAGGAAGGCCTTACTGGATAAATACAACTTCCTGGCTTTGGATGGAGAAGGGAAACCTCAGGAGGAAGAGGAGCATGCAGACAAGCTAGATGGGAAGATTCGTCAGTACAATTTTAGTTACATTAGAGGTGGTGTAAAAGGGGAAAAGGAGATTCGAGAATGGCATGAGGCCCAGATCCAGAAATTTCAGACTGGGGGGGGGGAGCAAACATGAGAACAAATGAACCCTCGCTGAAGGGGGGTCCGGGGGATCTCCCCCTGAAAATTTGAGCAATAAAGGTATGAAATGGTGGCGTATGGTGCATTTCAGGGTCTAAAATTTGAGGGCTCATTCATGAGAAATGTCTAGCATTACGTGCGTCTTGTTAAAAATACAGAACGACAATTCATACAAGTACATTGTACCAACATTTTACAAAATTTCTAGGGGACACCACATCCTGTACCAACCCCAGTCAGATTATCACCTCAGAAAGAAACCCTGAAAATTTCAGGGTTCTATCTTACACCATTAAGTCCCAATGGCATTTTGTTTATAGTAACCGTTTTTTAAAAAAGCGGCACAAAAATGTCTTCACTTTGGTCAATTTTCAAGAATAAACAAAATCAGTTATTTCTAACACTGGAACTTTAATCATATATACTATGTTTTAAAACATACGCAATAGTATTATGGAATATTTTTAACAGATTCCATTATAAAAAATCATAACATATGAAATGGTTGCCATGGCAGCCAACCTTTGGAAACACAAATTTTCATATGCAAGGTCATCAAAACAAATTAACTGGAAATGAAGTTCATTTTCTTCAACAACAACAATAATTCTAATAAAAAATGAAAGACTTACAATAATATAGTTACAATGTTCTTTTATAGTCTGCATCCTTTACAAGATTAAGAGATTACAAAGCAAGGATGAAGTCATCTGTAATATGTAGAATGTACCGAGTTGTAAACCCAAAAAACAGCACCAAAGTATTAAATGATAATTTGGTATAATTGCAATGACACAAAATTATGTCTCCTTAACATCAAAATATTCTAATGCAAATTTCAGATAAACTATTGAATGGTTATATGTCACAGATAAACATGTACATGAGAATTTAAGCTATATATACTGTAATGATCTCTCAACGAAATCGGATTTTATGTAATGATCTCTCAACGAAAGCATTAATGCAAATGGAATAGTTTTCTAAGCGTTTTTAATTTTGTTTCAGGATAACCAACGAATCTCTGTTAGTAAAATGGTAAGAGCGTACACAAATTCTTGAATTTAATTTGTTTCTTTTTATATAGATTTAAAGAACGAAGTGCTTACTATATCATATTTGCTGCCAATCTTCTGTCTACACTCTACGGTCAGAATTCCATTCCCTTAAACTAGAGTTAGAAGTCAGAGTTACCTCGCGCACTGACATGAATACTCCTTTTACCACAGTTATCCAAATTGGTCCTGCCCAGTCCAGTGTGCGCAATGACCACCATGGATGCATTTGTATACGTTGCACTTGCATGCATCATTTCGGCATCAAACGCCATGACATTGATTACCGACTACTAACGTTTGCTGAACAAATCGTGCAAGATGGTTTTGATAATTTAACACCCATCCGACACGTTTAAATCTCTTATACAGTCATTGTCAGTCTATATAGAATATACCTGGGATCAAATACAATTGTATTTCTCACAACCAGCGCTTTTCTCGGCTCCGCTGCAAGCGACTGACAGTTTTCCCACTTTAAAAGTGATTGGAGGCGAATTACTTCTCAGTGACTGGTAGTCGAGCATCTAAAAATCTTCGCTAACCGGCCCGGTCTGGATTTCTATACAAATAGTGATTCAAACACGTAAAAGAATCTAACTGGAAATTGATTGACCGGAGAACATATCGATTATAATACATTTATAAGTATAGCTTATTTCGCATACGTGGTCTACACACAAAACAATGTGATTTCTGTACACATATAACATTTATGAGTTTTTATAGAAAGGTACTTCTATTAATTTTTAATCGGGGATTCTTTAGCCACCTACGTATAAGTTGAAAAATGTCATGAATGATGACATCATTTTATTGATACACCAATGAAATGTTTTTTGTTTTGTTTAAATCATTTAAGTTAAATGAGTTACGAATCACAGTGTCAATCTTCAGACCACTTTGTTGTATTCACTTGCATCGACTTGTTTCGCTATTCTTTTACTTCTGTTTCATGATGACCGGTTAAATGCAGCTGGCTTGGATCTCTGACGATTCTACGTCCACAATGTTACTGAGTTACATCATTGCCGTTTATAGTATACAGTGGAACCTCCCCAAACCAGACCCTCTAAAAACCGGAATACTCCCCAAAGATTTTTTCTCGGAGTCGGTAAATATTCATCAAATGATGGTATAGCGGGAGATATGGGTTGGAAACCCGTAAGGCAGTGGAAAGCCCTCTCGTTATATTGGACAAAGCAATTCATATATGAATAATGCAAGGTTCAATAGGCGAGTGGCAAACTGGGCAACCAACCAGGCTAACCGTTCATGTAGAAATTGTTTTTTTAATGTGAAGAGTTACTATAATGATAACGGTTTTACTATGTATACTTATTTTGTTAATCATATTTCTCGTTCTTTCGCTAATGACGTGGCAGTCAACGCGCTTGATAATTTTATCAACGGGTGGTTAACCAGGATAAACAAAGTCGTAGGCCCCTCTGGTCGCGGCCGAAATAAGTTGAGAATATACAGTGAGTTTAAAACTGATTACGAAGTTGATATGTATTGTAAACTGATATTACCATCCAGATATCGTTCTGCCATTTGCAAATTTCGATTGGGAGTTGCCCCAATTAGGATTGAAACTGGCCGATACGAAGGTTTACCAGAGGAGTCTAGGACCTGTCCATTCTGTGACCATAATGCAATAGAAAATGAGTTACATGTTATTTTGAATTGTCCGGTATCATGATAACGATGTAAGACAAGAGCTGTTCACAAAAGCTAATACATGTAATATAAATTTTTATCATTATTGTCAGATTCTGATAAATATTGTTTTCTGTTTTCAAACCCAGACATGATACGTAGTTGTGCCAAAACCTGTTTTTAATTCTTCAAAGACGTCAATTTTTAATTTGTAAATAACTTTTATACATCGTAGATGCTAAAGTGTTTCTTTCAGTGTTCTTTTTATTGTGCTTTAGAACAATAGTTATATTACCAGATAAGCTGGGCTAGTTTAATTATATATTATATATACTGCAATAATGATAAGCATATTTGTGATATGATTCTTATGTCATCTCTTATAACTCCGTTAAGAAGTGGCATTGTATTTTGAAATTGCTACTGTATTCTGTGATTATTGTAATTATTGTACGAGTATGTACAATTATGAGATGTAAATAAAGATTACTACTACATATATTTTTTAGCATAAACTTTTACAAGTTTATCGCCATTTACAATTTAGTAATCACTCCTCATTACCGCTAAGTCTGTATTCACAGTGTTGTATTTACTAAAATAAATGATATTTATGATAATGTTTCTTAAAACTCATTTGTACAACTATGCCAATTATGTTGTTTATCCGTATAATTTCCGAAAACAAGCATTTAATACATAAGCTGGGAATACATACTGTCTAAAGTTAAATCACGCAGCCAAAAAAAATCTCTGGAATTTAATTATTTTAGACTTACCATACAACGAAATGGTCTGCATGTCCTCATTAGCGGAGAGAAGCGATTACATTTTTCGTTGCGAATCGATGTCGTGTCGTCGTTTAGGACTGCATCACGCATTGCCATGGTTGCATACCAGTGAAGCAATTAACGAAATTCTTTTTACACTTTGTACTATTTATTTGAGAGAAAATTTTCGATGATTTCGTCGCTGATAACAAATTTTCATTTATTTTCTCCCTCGCTTCGTTCGTCCGAAAATAAATGTTTTCTTTCTTATACTCCATTTTCTACCCAACAAACAACTCAACACAACATATGTTTACAGGTGGTGGTTTACTACTTTTTCCTAAAACGAGGTTACATGTACAATTATTACAATTATTACATAATGGTGCATGCACTATACATTTCGATATATCAAAGTTGTTTGGCTAATCATCATATTATTATAATACCATTTAAGGGAAATACGTCTCCTTAGTACTCAGAAAGACAGGTAAATCATGTACTGCGCACCGGCTGCCCAACCCCTCTCTTTCTTTTTGTGAGGGGGAGGTAGGGAGAATCCATGCACTGACCAGCGAATAGGCTCTCTCTGCCCCCTGCCTTCTGAGTACTAATGCAGTAGACTTTGATAATTAAAATCAAGTACAACATGTATATGTATTTACATCATATGTCTGACCATCTCCCCAAATTAATATACAATATACTATCATAGTAATTTGCCGAACTACTATTTATAAACGTCTTCTCGCTTTGTGTAGTAAACCTCGAATGATCAAAATCCCGCGCTTATTCACGTACATTTCGTGCCTTACTTGAATCCCAGTATCGTTAAACCCAGTAAAGAATCATAAAGTACCTAAAAGAAAACGACATTATTTCTCCCTCGCTTCGTTCGTCCGAAAATAAATGTTTTCTTTCTTATACTCCATTTTCTACCCAACAAACAACTCAACACAACATATGTTTACAGGTGGCGGTTTACTACTTTTCGAATAGACAAAGATGTGTCAATTTGTGATTATTTTGGGCAATTATTTCAGATGCCTGAATGTTTTGAAACGTGTAGCCTCTTGTTTAAATTATGATGAATGTAGCCATCGGAGAAACTGCTAGACTTCCATCTCCCATGTTTTTCCAACAATCTACTATCTAATTCTACAGTATACTATTGGCTGCTGCCGAAACCCCGCCACTGCGTAGACTATGTAGACCTAAATTTTGTTTGCTTTCCCCGATTGCAATGATTGCTTCGAGGAATATTTCTCTACTTCTAGAATATGATAAAGGATTTGAAGTATCTACTGGGATGTATTTGTTGCTAATTTTGAGAAATTTAACTTTAGTGAATATGTATTCATTCGAGGAGATGGTCAACCCTGCCGCAGCTATATAATTCTTTAACCATGACACCGGACATAGCTTATTACTAGTCTTAGCAATGACTATTTCTGAACCTTTGCTGATCAGTGTTACTTTTCTTTATGAACAAAGATATATGATTCTCATCAATTTTGACGTCTTTCATTTGAAGAGAACTCAGTTCATTAAATCTCATGAAATCTGAAAATCCAAGAATACACATTGTACATAGTCTGTTGTCTTTCTAACTCATAGTTCCAGTTCTACAATTCGTGTTTCCAGTTGATTGCGTAGAAGTATCCTTCTTAGACAGAATTAGTTGCTTCATTCACGGTTAAATCACTAAGAAAAAGACAAGCCATCGTCACCTTGGCTGGTAAGCTAACTAGACCATGTGTTCCACATCAGCTATCAAATTTGTTGAAGTATGCAGAATATTTGTTGTTGGTATTCTTGGATTTCGAAGCCATTACTATGTCCGGTATCAACCTCGCTGCTGCACCGAGTGAACGATGATTATATAACTGTGTTATATCATTTCATATTACATGCTTTCCGGAATTCTGTAATAATAATTCATCAACTATATTTAATAGTATTATTTATCATAGCTATATTTACACATATTTTTAACTTCTACCGATTGTAGGTCGTACATGTCTTTATACACTATCGAACATACCTAATTTGCATTCTCCCACTTAAATTTAAACTAAACTCCTATCTACCGACAACTGTAGGTCGTTAGGTAAATTCACAAGATGCTTGCTGTACAAATATTTATGCGCTATGTCAAAAAGAAATTCTACAAATCTGTGAAAACTACACTGTACTTATGTTACTATTTATGTTAAATGTTTGTCTGACTTTTTGTAACTACCATCATATTTCATTTTAAATCTTCACTATGCTCTGATGACTATTTCTCTCTCACCGACTATATATGTGGCAAAAAAACTTGTTTAAATGCCGAAATAAAATGTATTGTATTGTATTTAACTTGTCTACTTAGCTTTAATAAACTGAACACCTCTCTATCGACAACTGTAAGTCGTTTGTCTCAATTATTTCGAGGTACTCTTTGAACGACAACTGAAGGTCGTCTTCTTCTCTTCTGAGCGACAACTGTAGGTCGTTAATATCAAATCTGTATCAATAATAACTGTCGATTATTCCTTAGATTTAATAAACTGAACACCTCTCTATTGTCAACTGTATGTTGTTTGTCTCAATTATATCAAGTTACTCTTTGAACTACAACTGTAGGTCGTTAATATCAAATCTGTCTCAATGATAACTGTCGATTATTCCTAGATTTAATAAACTGAACACCTTTCTATCGACAACTGTAGGTCGTTTGTCACAATTATATCAAGTTACTCTTTGAACGACAACTGTAGATCGTCTTCTTCACTTCGATGTGGTCTAATTCTCGCTTTTTATGGCTTATCTTTATGAATGAATTTGGATCAATATTACTACCCGTTTATATATTTCCCGCCGGTTAAGGCGGGCAATGCTTTCCTTGAACGGGATTAGATATTCAGTTGGCTAGGCCAATCAAAACATGTTATGTTGCTTGTGGTTATAGCAACGAAGTCCGTGGTGGACGTTTTGGAAGGCGCAAATGAACAGTCATTCAGCTTTGGGCACACAAGCTTACGGACGTTTTATTTACAAACATGGACGAGACAAGCGCTAGTAATTTGCCTCGTGGTGATTCACTTCAGCCGGATATAAATCAAACGTTGAGTTTAGTGTTGGAACAATTGAAAATCAAAAGGAAGAACTTTCATTTCTGAGAGAGGATGTAAAAGGAAATAATTTATCTGTGTCTTCAGAGGTTAAAAAGCTGAAGGAAAATGAAATAGTGTGGAAAAGGGAAGGAAACAAACTTTAGTTTAATTTCAATTTTTAAGCTAGCGGAATCATTGGAACAGGCAAAGTGGGCTATTAAGAACGGTAAAAGCCAGTACGGCCATGAGATTTTGGAGGAAATTTGCGAGAAATTGCATAAGAGAAATAAACATATTCGCATTGCCGACACATCTGAGGGAGGTTGGGAGACGGTACGTCAATACCAGGCTAACCCACTAGCGAGCGAATGCGAAGATGAGTCAAACATTTTCAAGGCAGAAAACAGGGCGTTGCGGAAGCGTAAGCGAGTTACGTCGAAGAAAATACGGAAGATTGAACATGGTAGGCAAACAATTAATTCTGGGCCCAACGCTGCTATCGGGAATAGTTCATTGCATCAATGGGGGTCACAGCAGACAGCTACGGTTCCTTTCCACGGGCCATCTAGTAGATACGGAATGGCCACTTTTCGTTACCAAGGAAGGAAGACAAACGGAAGTTGTTTCGCATGTGGAGAGTTTACCCACTACAGGAAAGACTGTCCCTTCACAACAGGAAGCGTCTACAAGCAAGGACAAACAGCAGTCGGTATTACCCAAAATGGGAAATGAGTCATCATATATATCAGATGAGTATTTTATTTTAGTTGT
This sequence comes from Mactromeris polynyma, assembly GCA_032209605.1. NCBI lineage: Eukaryota > Metazoa > Mollusca > Bivalvia > Venerida > Mactridae > Mactromeris > Mactromeris polynyma. The sequence continues at coordinate 2,417,164 of JASFXZ010000021.1, read as the reverse complement.
GATTGTTATGACTCTCATAGTAAAGAGCTTACGCACGAGTACGAAAGAGGTCAAAAATCGATAATTGTCAAAGGAAGATTAAAACATTGTTATGATTTTTGGTTAAATATTGGAGCAAATAAATATGTATTAGATACAATAAAGAATGGATATAAAATTCCGTTTTTTACTTTGCCACCTGCATGTTGCTTGAAGAATAATAGGTCGGCGTTACATGAAAGCAGTTTTGTACAGGAAGCAATTAATGATTTGCTGCTGAGGGGTCTGATAGAAAAATGTGAAACAGTGCCTATTGCAGTTAATCCACTGCCTGTTTCGGTACAGAGTTCTGGAAAGAAACGCTTGATTCTAGACTTACGGCATATCAATAAACATCTTTGGAAACAATCAGTAAAATATGAAGATATTAGAATAGCTTTAAATTACGTGCAATCAAATTGTTTTATGTTTAAATTTGACATACACTCGGCTTATCATTTTATATCTATATTTCACCCTCATACAGATTATTTAGGATTTGCGTGGACGGAGGAGGCGGGGAGTACTGTCTAGTACCAATTTCTGGTATTGCCATTTGGACTTAGTACTGCTCCATTTATATTTACCAAATTAATCAGGCCGTTAATCGCAAAATGGCGAGGAGAAGGAAAGAAGATACTGATGTTTTTAGATGACGGATTTGGATGTGATCAAGATTTATCTAGCTGTACAAAGGTGGCAATGTCTATAAAGCAAGATCTTCTTGACTCTGGGTTTGTTATAAAAGCAGAAAAGTCATTATGGGTCCCAGTACAAAACATAGAATACCTAGGAAATATTGTTGATTCGATTAGGAATAGCATTTTAATACCAGAAAGGAGAGTACAAAAAGCGATAAGCACGATTGCAGAGATTGAATTAGACCTAAAGAATCACAGAAGGACTCGTGCGAAAAAAGTGGCGAGTTTGGTAGGTCAAATTATTTCCATGGCAGTTGTCCTTGGTCACATTTCGCAAATCATGACCAGATATTTGAGCATAGATATTTGTGATGCACACTCATGGTCATCACTAATAAAGTTAAGTTGTTACAGTAGAGATCAACTTACGTTCTGGAAAGAAAACTTAAGACTTTTGAACATTAGCAAGATAAATATTATGGATTTTTTCACTAAGATAGTATACAGTGATGCTTCAGACACAGGATTTGGAAGACGAAAAAGTTAGATCCTCTACGTGGAGAGAGCTCACGGCGGTTTTTAGGGTCATGCATTCACTTGTACATGTGTTAAGAGGACACAAGGTGAAATGGTTTACAGATAACCAAGCTGTTAGTTCTATAGCCAAAAAGGGTTCTATGAAAATAGACTTACAAAAGATTGCTTATGATTTATTCAGATAATGTTTATGTAATAGCATTGTGCTCAGAAGGGAAAAACTTTCCCTGCAGTATATTCTGAAACTGAAAGCAAACCCTCTTAACCCTACACATGAAGTTGTTTTTAACCCTTAATTCAAACGTCTCTTTGAGCAGAAACCAAATGACATACCTCCGCTTGGCATTCGCATGTCTCAGTCTATTGAAGACATCCAAGTGAATATGGACTCAATTAAACAGTACAAGATTCCAGACACCCCACCCTGGACCCTCAAGTCTGCAAATTACCTCTTTGATCTAACTAATGACAAGAAGTCTGACACAGACGGTATCACATTCCAAACCAAATACAATGAAATAAAAGAAACATATGCGACTCACAAACCAATTTACACGGACGGATCTAAAGACGGTGACACTGTTGGAGCAGCAGCAGTGTCTAATACCAACATTATGAAATGTCGCCTACCAGACAAGTCCTCGGTCTTTTCAGCTGAGGTGAAAGCTATCGATCTTGCTCTCGATATTGCAGAGGAATCTAGAAAAGTAACTTCATTGTATTTTCCGACTCCCTATCCACCTTACAGGCCCTTTCCAACAAAGATCTTGAAACCCCTATGATCTGCAAAATCATTGAACGAATTTCAAGACTAAGTACTACAAGAGAATTTGTGTTTTGTTGGATCCCGGGTCATATCGGTATCAATGGAAATGATAGAGCCGACAAAAATGCCAAGTCTGCCTTGACATTACCCATTTCAGATGTTAAAGTTCCTTCTTCTGATTTTAAATCTGCTGTTTCATCAAGCATCCAATCTTCGTGGCAATCCCAGTGGGATACAGAGGACAACAACAAGATGTACTCAGTGAAACCAGTACTTGGAGAATGGCAACCTGCGTACAGGCCCATTCGAAAAGAAGAGGTTTTAATAGCCCGATTGAGAATTGGGCACACACGTCTTACACACTCCTGGCTGTTTGGCCAGGATGCTAGACTGGACTGCATTCCATGTAATACTCCTTTCACAGTACAACATTTTCTTGTCGACTGTGTTGACCTTCAACCAGTCCGTTCCAAATTTTTCAATACCACTGACATAAAAAGTCTCTTTGAGACTATCCAAGTTGGAAAAATTATAAACTACATCAAAGAGATTGGCTTTTACAACAAACTATGATAAATTTGTAATTCATACCTACATATATTACATTTACCGGTGAATGAGGATTGCCTCGCTTTACCTGGTACATAAAATATATTCTTACCCTAATATTCCAAAGTTTTACCCACTATATTTACACCAATTTAACATATACAAGTATATGTCGTAAACCTTTTTAGTTTCACATGTTTTTTATATTCCTTGCGCGCTAAATGACCGAAGCTGTCGATGCGCCATAAAACCACATATAAATAAATAAATGTTGTAGATGTCGAATGGATTCCGAGGAGGGAAAATGAAAGAGCAGACTATTTGTCCAAAATTATAGACAGAGATGACTGGGGCACATCTTCTAACGTAATACAATTAGTAGAAAGCAAATGGGGTGGTTTAGAACTAGACTGGTTCGCATCTGTTCACAATCACAAATTACCGGTATTTTATTCGAGGTTTTGGAATGAGTCATGTTCAGGGGTGGACGCATTTTCTGAATTCTGGGGCGACATATTTGGGTTATTCGTTCCGCCAGTGGTTACGGTAGCAAGAGTGATTAGGAAGATAAGGTTAATGGAGTATTGATTGTACCATTGTGGGTGTCAACTAATTTTTGGCCACTATTATGCGTAAAGGGGAGTTTCATACCGGGGGTAGTGAAATGGATATATTTGCCGACTAGTAAAGACAATTATTGTGCCTGTAAAAATGGTCGCGGTATTTTTGGGAATGAGGATCTCAAGTTTAGGATGTTAGCTCTAAGAGTAAGGTTCGATAAGGAGTTGTAGAATAGAGTCATGAGAATTGTTATCGTTTTCGCAGGCTATTAAGTATTGATTGTATTGACAGTATGTATAGGTAGTAATGCCTTGATAATATATTGATTGTCTGTGTAGGCTGACTAGCCGTGATAATATGTGACATTAAGTAAGCCAAAATTTGATTGTAATGATACTTGTTGAACTTATTCAGGAGAGTTTTATTCTGAAAGAACAATACTAATGAGTAGGCAAGAAAGGCGAAGATGAATATATTAATTTTGCAAGCCAGAATTGTTATTATCCAGGAAGGTAATAAGCAATGATAAGAATTGTGAATATAGATGCGATATGGTACATATTATACTAACGAAACTGTTTTCTTACAAATATGTTTTTTCAGTGCTTTGCGGATGAGATTATGGATCTGTCTGATGTTATGGTTGAAAAGGTGACCTGGATCCCAGAATTGTTGAAAGAAGCTCGAGCCGAAAGTACCACTAAAAGTTATAATATAGGTTTTATTCGTTGGAGGGATTGGGCTACGAGTCATTCACTGGGAGAAAAGGACATCTTTCCGGCTAGACCTTTTATATTTGGTATTTATTTATGTTCAGTTGTTCAGTCTACGAACTCTATCAGTGCAGTATCTAAATCATTTTATAGTGTTAAATCGCCAACAGATTCCTTACTGGTGAACAATTTACTGGAAGCAGCAAAGCGCAAACTTTCCAAGAAAACTATCAAGAAAGAACCAGTGACACCTGACATATTAATGAAGATGTATATTAATCTTTATGAAGAAAACAACGTTAAGAATCAGAGAACTATTAGTGCATGTTTGTTAGCGTATGGTGGTTTTCTCAGAGGTGCAGAATTACTTAAAATTCGACGCTCAGACATAGTGTTTCACTCTACATATATCAATATATTTATTGAATCAAGTAAAACGGACGTCTATAGAGACGGCCAGTGGGTAACCATTTCTTGTACCGGTACTAAGTTATGTCCAGTTGTTAACTTAAAACGATATCTATCATTGGCCGAAGTAGACCCTGAATCGAATATGTACATATTTTGTGGGATCTCAAAATGCAAATATGGATACCATTTGAGGAACATTGATAAACCTATTTCTTACACAACATTGAGGGAATTGTTTATTGAAGCATTTAAAGATCATGTGTCAGATATTTCTAAGTTCGGATGGGGATATCAAAGATTGTTTATACGAAAGACTTAGTGTTTCTCAAAATTTGGGGTTTGTAATATGTAATTGTAGTATTGTAACAAGTAGTTTTCCCGTACTTTTAGTTCAGCTTGTCCAAGTGCTACATACAAAATACATTTGAATGAAGTTTATAACGTATTGTCTTGTTTATATCTTATGGAAATAATATCTAAGAAGGTTTAAGGAAATATATTTCCCGCCGGTTAAGCGAAGCGAATTAGGCGGGAAATGCTTTCCTTGAACGGGATTAGATATTCAGTTGGCTAGGCCAATCAAAACATGTTATGTTGCTTGTGGTCATAGAAACGAAGTCCGTGGTGGACGTTTTGGAAGGCGCGAATGAATAGTCATTCAGCTTTGGGCACACAAGCTTACGGACGTTTTATTTAAAAACATGGACGTTTTATCTAAATTAGAATACGGGAAAACTACTTTGATATATCATGTAATGGTACATAAGTTTATGAAATTTAGATAAAATTGTATGTAACAAGAATAGTGATGCAAGGTTTAATGTGTTGTGAGTCGTAGTAGTATGTTTGGGATGAGAGAGAGAGATATATTTATGACATAAATGTAAGCTTGTCCAAGTGCTACATACAAAATACATTTGAATGAAGTTTATAACGTATTGTCTTGTTTATATCTTATGGAAATAAGATCTAAAAAGGTTTAAGGAAACTATGATCCCGTATTTACTATGATCCCGTTTTTCACGCACATTTGCAAGTATTCGACGATCATGTTTGAAGGTGCGTATCTAGTATGGGGTGCGAATTTATACATGTGGAAAACAAATATCTAATACTGTTTATGTTCTTGTTTGTATTTTAATACTAATACATTCCCGTTGAATGGAGAAACACAGAAAACACTGTTTAAACACGAGCCTTGAACAAAAATGTTTTAGGTTTTTCTTACTCTACGTAATCAACATCGAACTCACGGAACGATCCGGTGAACGTATTGACTTTGGCTGCCCAAATTGAACAAGACTTCCACTTTGGAATGGATAAAGTGCCCTCTGCCCCACATTTAATCATGTGATTAATAACCTTCTGAATCAAAGGAATTGGGGGTACCAACCAATTGTTTTTTTCCGACCATTCGAATGCGAAGGCGTCTACGCCGGAAGTGCATGGACACCAACACTCTGAATTAAATGTGCCTACTTTTTTGACAGTCCGCAAATCTATCGACATCAAGTCGCTTTGTGTCTCCCCGTTGTTGCTTCTATTGAACTCCGAAGGCGTCCCATTTGTAACTCTGTTTTCTTTCCCGCTGATAAATAAATTATCTTCTTCGTTCATTGAATTGGTTGTATTTGCCGAACTACTATTTATAAACGTCTTCTCGCTTTGTGTAGTAAACCTCGAATGATCAAAACCCCGCGCTTATTCACGTAAATTTCGTGCCTTACATGAATCCCGGTATCTTGTGACAATTCATTGGGGTAGTTTCGTTTTCCGGGTAAGAGCAAGCTAACAGTCAATAGCAGCAAGCAATAATTATCCCCCTTACATTCGTTCTCCAGCAACCAATAAGGAAATGAGGCCCGTATAGAGCTTCACTCAAGCAAGAAGCCGATGTCTGTAAATTTACCTCATGTAAGGCAATATAAAGCTTTGTTAACCCAAAAGATCATGTACCTCGAGCACATGAGATCTGTAAGGGTCCAACCTTTACAAGTAGAACCAACATAAAATCTGCGGGAGGTCTTTATTGAGGAGCGAACTTGTATCGGTCATTGAAATAAAATATTCGATAAAAGGTTGATTTGGCCAGTGAACAGCTCCCTTATGAGGCAATTTGACCCACGTTTACATCGTGTCAGTGTTCACCACTCATGTATATCTACCCTAACATTGGATTATCAGCCATTTAAAAAACATTATTACGAGAATTTTATCATTAAAGTTTGGTATCCTATCATATACTAACAACCTGTGTCGGGCCTCCAGTCGTTGAACTGTTATTGACGGCTAGACAGTTCAAGGGAAGTTACTCTGTTTTATTGAGCGCTGAATATTATTGGCGGGTACAATAGATTGCTCTGTTACTGTTAGTTTGTTTTCCATATATCCGTCGTCGTCTACTTTTGTTTTTAATATCCCGAAATATTTTAAGATTAGTGTGCGAAAATGTCATTTTTTAAGGGGAATAAACGTCAATTAAAAATTCTGACGCTGGCATCAAAGACTCAACACGAAGATGGGAGATATGTGTTGAATTTTGACGTGATTAAAAGTTCTGATTATGGCAGAATAAAAACAAAAAGAGGAGAAGAGAATCAGGTATTCAGTTGTTTATTTACTTCAATAAATTGAGCCAAGGGAAGTGGGTTTAAAGTTGTTCAGTTGAATATATATACTGGAATATAATGACAGATGTATAGACATATTTGAATATTCAGGACCGCAGCTGGACATACGCGCACGTATCATCATTTTCAAAAGTCGAAAAACTAAAAACTCTAAATCAGCATTGATAATCGAAGGCTGAGGGGGGTGAAGGGTTACAGAACAGCTAATATTCACAGCTTGGAATTTTCATTGACGATACGTCCAATCCATATCTCGGAAAAATGAGGATTGAGGATGTGAATATTGTATAAACAGGATGTAGGCATTTTCTCATGTTTACGACGAAGCAAATTTAAAAAAGACCTTTAATATATTTACCTTTAAAAATACAGAAACTGATGATAAGTTGTCATAAATCGTGATTTTATGGTAGATTCTAGGTTAGCGCGATACATGAATTCAAATACCAACCAACATTTATCACATGTACATGTATGTATTGTTTCATATCGCACTGCAAAACTTGCTTGTATGAAAGGACCACAAATATGATGGTGTCGTATAACTCAATCTTTTGAATTAATTAATTTTCCTTATGGCTCGGTAAAGTTGAAATGAACAATGCACGCAGGTATAATGTTTCGTCGCGGTAATGCGAACGTAATTAAAATACAAAGAAATGAATGCAAATTCTGTATACGATGAGGAAAATGTAATTTAAAGCATTTTGAAATGCAATTTTAATAAGGAAAATATAAACATATGTCAGTATGCGTGTTCTAGAAGTTTGGATTTGTATCTGAGTGCTTTCATCGATCGAGATTCTACTTTCATCACCGACAATATCGTCCCCGGTTATATTTTATTTTCTTGTGTTGGTCGGTGACAAAAATGCTAATTTTTCGCTTAGGGTTTAACCGTTAGTTGTAGCCAATGCCGCACAGCTAGCACCACGGAAGAAGATGTAGTATGACAATATTTGCACTTTGCCACTTGGTCCAGACATTATAAAATGTCGACATTATATCCATGACAATTAATTTACTATCGCCAGACAATCCATGACAATAGAGAAAAAATCCATGACATTGTTATAAGCGTTTAATACACATATACTTCATTGAATGTGTTTCTCGCATGGTGTGATCGAAATGTTACATCATAAAAATTATGCGCTTGAAATATGTCATTTATCGCTTTATCAGAGGTTCGCTTCGCATTTAATGATAAGACAAAGAAAGAATTGTATATTTTTGCATTTTCGTCCATATTTATCAAAATATATTATATTAGTATATTAGGACAGAAAGAATTAAACATACCACTTTTCTCTACCTAACTCGTCAATAATCCATGACCCTATCGACACCAATGCTTGACACGCAGTCGACATAAATTAGTTTTTCGATTGACTTAGCAGGAACCCAGTGCAAGTGATCTCTAGCTTGCAGAAGAACATATTGTACTGGTTTTACACCCAGGCACTAATATGTTAGGTCAACTGACTGCCATATGTAAATGAAATGGCATAAAACCTAAACACAAACAAAGCTTGGTGACTCGAGTGAAATACCTAAGGCCATCTTGGCCATTTTGTTTGACTTTGCCACAGTTTACCATGACATAGAGATAGGAAATTTAAAAACCAAAGGCATAGAATATGGTGGAACGATTTTATTTCATAACTGTTATCATCTCAGGTAGCTTTACACCAATTATACAACTAACCATGCCTATATTTCAATTAAGAGAGTTTGCTTTTACATTTGTACTCAAAACATTTCTTCCAATACGCCTGAAAATGTCAAATTGTTGATCTTGATCTATGGAGTAAATTGGTTGTGCTTTAAAATTTGTAAGCACTGTAGTAACATAATTATTTCACACCATGATAATTATGTCCATGTATAAAGCTCAATAGAAATACAGTATTATGGTAACACTGATGACAAGCGATAATAATGCTTTTAGCTCTACTGGCTAAAGGCCAGAGAGCTTAATAAAATGTCATGGAGAATTGTCCGTTGTGTGTGTGTCCTTCCATGCAACTGTGCGTCAGTCTGTTAACTTTGTTTAAATGGTTAATGATCTGTTACATAAATAGGTCACAGGAGCCAACAATAAATTTTAAAATTGACAACTTTCAAAATTCGTCTTGTTCAGAGCCATAAGGCCCAGAGCTTTTATATTTAGTATGTAACATTGTTTACCAAGATTGTTCTAATAATGTCCCTGTGTCAGTATTGGCCTCGCCCCAGGGCTCACATGTTTTATATAGACTTATATAAGGAATATCTTAGAACATCTGCCTGTCCAGAACTAGAAGACCCACGGTTTTTATATTTGGTATGTGGCATTGACTAGTGGTTCCTACTAAGAATGATCAAATTATGCCCCTGGGTCAAAACTGTCTCCGCTCCGGGAGTCCAAGGTTTTCTGCAGAATTACACGGGAAAATCTTTAAAAATCTTCTTTTACGAACCTGCATGGCTCAGGGTGTTTGATATTTGGTATGTAGTATTGTTAAGTAGTTTTCTACCTAGATTGATCAAATTATCCCTCTTGGGTCAAAATTGGTCACATGTTGGCTATAGACTTGCATCTTCGAAGTTCTTCTTCTCCAAAACCGCACAGTCCAGGGTTTTGATATTTGGTATGTAGCATTGTTTAGTAATCTCCTACCAAAATTGTTCTAATTATGTATCTGGGGTCAAAACCCACCCCACACAGGGGTCACATGTTTTCTATAGTTATATAGGTATTATGATACAATATTTGATCATTTTTATCCAGAAGTTCTTTCACAATTAATTGTTTTTTTTTTGTTATTTGACATTTGGCTTAAATTGCTCAGCAGATGTTCTCAATATTTGACATACATACTTGTATATGAATTTTAATTTCTTACTTATCTTCACATTTATACATCATCCATTTGGGATCAAGACATATCATTCATGACATGTGACAAACTTATTCATTTTTGGTAAATGCGAATAAATCGTCTCATAAGATACAGAACTTACTGTTAAATTGCCACAAGCAGCAGCATTAATAATCTTAGACATCAACATCATCCGGCAAGCGGCAATAACATCCCGGGCGTCCATACTACATCATTAATTTACAACATAAAATTGATATAGGAAATATCTTCGAGAAGTGTCTTGTCCAGAAAAATGCTTATCAAAGGTCCACGTGCATAATGTAGTCAGTGGAGCATCAGGCCCTCATGGGCTTCTTGATTACCTGGAAAGTTAAGTTCAATTTGATATTTTCCAGGTAACATTTGTTTGATTTATACTGTAATTTAATTAAATGAGTAAACATTCTTTAATTATATTTAATTTATTGAATTGACAGAAAAATAATAATAAATCAATTGTTTTCATTCTGTTAAACGCAAATTTTAACATCAGGGGGGACTATAACCGGACATTGCCATTTTTGATATGTTTGTCATCGTGTGAAAAATTTGATGAAGTAAATTTAACAGAGGTTCGTTCAAGTTGTATATATTTGGTTTCGTCTTCCCAAAGGTATATGAAGAACTTAGATTTATAACAGCCCCATGCTCTCGGGAAATAGAGATGGAACTAAAGGACAAAAAATGTCAATTTACATTTACTGTGTATGGGGCATTAGAACCAGCCTCAAAATTAGAAAAGGTAAGTATTTTATTTAAGAGTCTTCTTCTAATTATCTACTTTCTCTACTGTCAGGCTTTTCCTTATCTCTCCCCAACCACTGGTCATCCTAATCGTTGGCTCTATCTACTGTTATGAACATTGCTGAATATTTCTGCTGCCTTGGCAACAGTCCTTTACACTTCACATACCGTTCATAGGCCAGTCAAAATAAAAAAATTGGGGAAAAAATGCACAGAAATAATTTTAATGGATTTGTGTCATATTAGGCATCACATTAAATATACTAAAAGAATAGGACAATCACGCGGTGCAAAATGTGATTTTTGGGGTAAAATGGTTGAACATTTAAATAAGGATGGGAATTTCTGGAATTTGCCAATAACTATGTCAAATTTTGCAATAAAACTACCAGAATTACTGTATTTAATAGATATTGCATACAGTACATAATAACTAAAGTATAGAAACATTGAACAGTGTTAACTGTGATTTTTGGGGTAAAATTAAAAAAAAATCACAAAAAATGAGCATTTCTGGGATTTGCCTATAACTATGTCAGTTTTTCCAATAAAACTACCAGAATTACTTTATTTAATAGATATTTTATTACAGTACATAATACATAAAGTATAGAAACATTGTACCGTGTGAAATGGGATTTTTGGGGTAAAACCTTTAACAAAATAACCAAAAACATGGGAATTTTTGGAATTTGCCAATAACTTTGTCACATTTTGCAATAAAACTACCAAAATAACTATATTTAATAGATATTGTGTAACAGTACATAATACCTAAAGTATAGATACATTGTAACAAGTGAAATGTGATTTTTGGGGTAAAACCTTAAAAAAGATGACCAACAACATGGGAAATTTATGGAATTTGCCAAAAACTATGTCAAATTTTGCAATAAAACTACCAGAATTACTTTATGTAATAGATATTATATTACAGTACATAAAACTTATAGTATAGAAACATCGTACCGTGTGCAGTATGATTTTTGGGGTAAAACCTTCAAAAAAATAACCAAAAACATGTGTATTTTTGGAATTTGCCAATAACTATGTCAAATTTTGCAATAAAACTACCAGAATTACTTGATGTGATAGATATTATATTACAGTTTAAAATACCAAAAGTATAGATACATTGTATTGTGTGAGATGTGATTTTTGGGGTAAAACTTAAAAAAAGAACAGAAAATGGGAATGTTTGGAATTTGTCAATAACTAACTCAAATTTTGCAATAAAACTACCAGAAATACTGTATTTAATAGATATTATAATACAGTTCAAACTACCTAAAGTATAGAAACATTGTATAGTGTGAAATGTGATTTTTGGGACAAAACTTCAAATTTTTAAAAAAAATGGGAATTTTTGGAATCTGTTAATATCCCGTTCATTTTAACTATAAAGTTTTCAGAATAGTTATTTTTAACTCATGTTATATTGCAAAATCCATACTTTAAATCATAGAAACAGTTTATAATGCGGAATGTAATATTTTTTTAGAAAAATATATCAAAAAAGAAATAACTAAAAGTTGCAATTTCTGGTATATTTTGCCTATTCCTGGATTAAAAAAACAAAACAATGAAAGTCACAGAAATGACATAAGCTACGTGTTATCTCTCAATATAACATTTGATAACATAATGCTATCAAATCAAACAAGAAATGTGGTTTTGAGGTAAAAGTTCTGAAAACATAAACGAAAATGCTGATTTCCGGAAGCCATATGAATTTGATCACACAACAATTTAACAAGCCTTAAATATGTAATATTTTGATATTTAATGTTTTGTACTAAAAGTGAATTTGTTCATATACTATATTTTCATAAAAGTGACTTAAACATGTAACATATGTAATATTGGTTCAAAAAGTTCACATACATGAACTGTTTATTTAATTGATTATAATAGAAGCAATGTCGGTGTCTTAATGCAGCATAATATATGCACAATGTTTAAGTCAAATGCCAAATCTGAGCTGATGGCAATCTCACAGCTAACTCCTTTGCATGTGAATCAGGCTGAACTACATCTAAATCCAACATTCTTGTAGCTACATGCTACTGTACGGCAGCCAGTTTGACAAGTGCACCGTACAACTATCATTATGTGAGCACGAGCTGGCGCTCTGTTGACACTGGATATAGTTCGTTACCAACTAGTATCCAACCCCATTCTAGCGGGTCCAAATCATCATGTCCTTCCCATTCCTGTATTTTAGAGATACTCACAAACTATGGTACATAGATGCATCAGACGTAGGTGGTAGTTTGTTTGGGGTCCACATAAATTGATGTTATTGCAACCTTTTTCAACAAACGTAAAAAAGCATACGATGTTCAAACTTTGCCCCGACTCCCTTTCATAAATACAAACTAATGCTTGTTCCCTGACCGTGTTCTGTCCTACTTAGAAACTACTTCTGGACTCGGATGAAAGTTGTGTGAAAAATATTATATTCCATCATGCAATTCTTGGATGTGACACTACGTCACAATTGTATGGTTTGAACATTGTTTGTTACATCTACGTGTGTTGAAAAGGTTGCCAAGACTTCAATTCATGTGGATTTATGTTACAAATATATATTACATTCCCCATCATAGACTGTTTCTATAATTTATATTATTGATTTTGCAATATAACATTTGTTGAAAATTACTGTTCTGAAACTTTTACAGTGAAAATGAATGGGAAATTATCCGATTCCAAAATTTCCCTTTTTTTTATAGTTTTACCCCAAAAATCACATTTCACACGATACAATGTTTCTGTACTTAAGTATTTTGTACCACAATATAATTTATATTAAATACAGTAATTCTGGTAGTTTAGTTGCAAAATTTGACATAGTAATAGACAAATCCAAAAATTCCCATTTTTTGATATTTTTTTTTAAGTTTTACTCCAAAAATCACATTTCACACGGTACTATGTTTTTATACCCTAGGTATTTTGTACTGTAATATAATATCTATTAAATACAGTAATTTTGGTAGTATTATTGCATAAATTGACATAGTCTTAGGCAAATTCCAAAAAAATCCCATTTTTATTTAAATGTTCAACCATTTTACCCCAAAAATAACATTTTGCACAGTGTGATAGTTTTATACTGATAGTATATTAAATGTGGTGCTTTATGGCACAAATCCATCAAAAGTTTGTCTGTGCATATTTTCCCTCCTATTTTTCCACTGGTCTATTATATATTTGACAAATTCCAGAAATTCTCACTTTCATTTATAGTTTTTACCATTTTACCCAAAAAATCACATTTTTCACTGTATGATATTCTGAACCTGAGGTATGTTGTAGAGCAGTTTAATATCTATTAAATACAGTTAATGAGGTAAATTTATAGCTTAATTTCGTCGAGTTATTGACAAACTCCGGAAATTCCCACTTTAATTTGTTGTTGTTTTTTCACCATTTTACCCCCAAAATCACTGTTCACAACATATGATGTGTCAATACTTAAGGTATGTTATGGTGCAACATAATGTCTATTAAAAACAGTTATTCTGGTATTTTTATAGCTAAATCGGATTTTGATATAGTCAAATTCCAGAAATTCATTCTTTTTTTACCTTTTAGTACATTTTACCCCAAAAAAAGCATTTCGCACCGTAGGATTTTCCTTACACGGCAGATATTAAACAAAACATTTATGCCAAAATCATTTCTGTGCATTTTTTCCCCTTTATTTGCCTTTTTTCAGTAGAATGACTGGACTATCATATAATATTGCTATTTCTGTATTCACAAATTCCTCTTCATATACATGTATTTTGATTGTGTGTAATTGTGTTACCGTCCCAGACTGTAGTATTCCATGGTCATATTAGCAAATTGATATTAGTCTAAAATTAAATGGCTATGACTAGGCTACTGGTAGTTTTAAACTTCCGTCATTATATGAATATTGAATTGCTGAGACTTTTTTTGCCAGTCGACGAGTACGAAGTCTCCATGATAAGCATTTAGAATCATTGGCTTTTGTTGTGTATCATGCATTACCATTATCTTTTCCTAAACCGCTGAATGGATTTTGTCCAAACTTCACAGAAATGATCCTTAGGTCACAGGTCATCCTTCAAAGTTGCATAAATGGTTCTGGTCTGCTTCATATGTAGGCCAAATGTAGGGGATACATATAGATTTTAAAGAACTTTGATATTTGGTTTATGCTAATCATTGTCTTTTGGTATTTTTACAAGATTGCATAAATTATTAAGTTCCCTATGTATTTTAAGTGGAAACTATAAATGACATATTCTCCTAATCCATTTCACAGATTTTGACCAACTGCACCGGAATGATCCTTAGGTGGTCTTCTTTCAAAGTTGTATACATGGTTCTGGCATGTTGCAACAGTGAATTCAAAAAACAATGTGTTGGCACATTAGTCTAATTTAGTCAAAAGGGCAGTGTACATGGGTAAATGATAAGGGGCCATCATGTATTTTGCGACATATACATATTTTGTAAAAAACGCATCTCTTTCACCGGTTTTTCTTTTCTAAAACTAAGCAGAAAATATTGATAAATATGATGATGATTTAATTGTTTCTTATACAAGTATATGTCATACTTTTAGCACTTTAAATGGATAGAAATTACCCTTGTCACATAATTGCACTCCAGGAGTGGCATAAAGCAATGACTTAAATATCATATGTAACAAGTTACATAAATAGCCGAATCACAGCACTATTTAAATAAAGTCATGTTTGAGAAACACGAAAAATCGGTCAATGGCGCTACCGGGAATCGAACCCAGGATTGACGGTCCGTTATGCTAACCACTACACCATCGCGACCTGACGTCATTTTCGTGTAAATTTATCATATATAAATTTATGATTAAGGTAAACTACACTTTGGACGAAGTACGGGACGAATTTTTACATCAGCCACACAGCACTTAACACCGGCTGTACTAAATAGTGAAATAAAGTCATGTTTGAGGTCTATTTAAAGATTGAAAACAATCTATTTATGGTGTTATGTGATAAATAGAATCTTACATCAGTGCTTATTTGATATCGTTTTTATGAAACAGTTTCAGTCGACGAGTTTCATAAAAACAATATCAAATAAGCACTCATGTAAGATCCTCTATTTATAAGGTCCTAAACCATCCCATACTTAGCTGATATGATTATTTTTTCTGCTATGAACAGGAAGAAGATGTTCTTGAGTATAATGACTCAATGTCCGAGAGCAGACAGCTTCTCCATCTTACCCCTACATATGACAAGGCTAGTAAAGGAAGGGCCACTATAAAGTTCTGGGTCGGTGAGAATGTCAAGCACACAGTGTCTATATGTAACGTTCCTGTGGAGAAATCTGTTGATGTAGATGATACTATTGCAGATGCTGGTAAATGTCAAGGTTTTATGTAATTGATTTCAGCTGAGAAGTTAGATACAGTAAGACCTCACTTAAAAACCATCTCAATAATAAGACCACCTCGAAAGTAAAAACACAATTTTCAAACCCATTTTCATTTTTATTTGCTCTTTATGCAACCTCATTAACAAGACCACCTCAATAAGATGACCAGTTTTCACGGGTCCCTAGGATGGTCTTATTATTAAGGTTTTACTGTATATACTTAAGCCATGTAACTTGTTGAGAGTTAATAAACCATAATGATTGTATTTAGGGTATTGACGGATATTGCATCTACATATATACATATATAGAGGATATCAAATGAGTGTTGTATTAGTATTGAATATATTGAATGAGTTGAATAAATGTACATGTAATACTGAACAACACAAATTAACTATATTCTATCTAACAAAATAAGGTAGAAACACACATGAAATGACACTTATGTAAACAGCAGTGATTAAGTCAACTTGCACTATAGCCAAAGATGGTATCATACACATGTGTTTGTTTTTGTTTTTGCTGCATAGTTCGTGGCTATATTTATCAAATGCATCGAAAGTTGGTGATGTGGATTTCATTTAGAATAGAATGTTCACTTATTTGCATATTATATGCACACTGTGCCTTATGATTTTTATGGCATCGAAGAAACATGACCAGGTATGTGATAAATATGTATACACATTCATTTGTGTCCATAACATTTAATATTTTGACTTATTCTATTCTACTTAATTATGTAAGTCTTGTTCACAAATCATTGAAGCCTTCCTTTTCTTTTTAGGCTCTGTTAGAAATGCAACAGTAAGAACATCAGGTAAATTATTTCCATTGTGTAGTGGTCTTGGTTAAAGTTTATGTCTATAACTGAACATGACGCGTATGGTTTTGTGCTATATATTGATAAATGTAATATTTATGATGTTCACTTTTTTGTTCATTTATTTACCTAAACAAACAAAGGAAAAGTATGTTTCTTATTTCATGACTAAATGCATTCAAATTTATAAATAACTCTCCTATGCAAGTACCATGTCTGCGGTTTTAGGAAGTTATAGATTGATAAAAAATCGGTAGTATTCGAACGAACGTTTACTCCACGAAATTTGATAAGCCGGATAAAATGTACCGAGCGCTCCGATTGGATGCTGTGACACACGACCGTTATGGTCGAGCAGGCGAGGGGCGGTGCTTACTACACGCCAAATTGTCGACATGGGGCCTGATTCAACATCTGATAAGATAAGCATGAGCGAAATTTGTAAATTGGTCTGTTATTTTGTCAATTCTCCGATTTAAATAGGCTCCAAATTTAAACTAGCCCGGGACTAACTTATTTTTACTAGTCCAGAACGTCGGGCTAGCCGATTTCGCGAGCCCTGTAAGTCTTGTTCACACATGATTATTTAAGCCTACCTTTTCTTTTTTAGGCTTCGTTGGAACTCTTGAAAATGTACCAGTTAGAGAATCAGGTAAATTATTTCCATTTTGTAGTGGTCTTGGTTAAAGTTTATGTCTATAACTGAACATGACCCGTATGGTTTGTGCTATATATTGATAAAAGTAATATTTATGATGTTTACTTTTTGTTCATTTATTTACCTAAACAAACACGACGGGGGGGGGGGGGGGGTGAGTACATAGTCGCCGCTTCTTCCATCCGTCCTTCCGTCCCTCCGTCCGTCCTTCCGTCCGTCCCTTAAGCTTTGTTTCGTTTTTTTAAATTATGATAAAAAGTATTGAACACAAAAGACATTCACTCACTGGTACATCTGTCAACACCATACTTATTTGATCATCAGCTGATATGGATTTGTATCAACCTACAGTCGTTGTTGTAAAGGTACGCACTGCATTGACATGGGCACTTGAATTAATTGTGAATAAAGGCTTCTTATATATGTAGCAAGATTCCTTTTTTTCAGTTTTTTTTCAGTTAGCAGGATTATCCTAGCCCAGCATGTAATTAAATTGTTCACTATCTCAATTTCATTGTACATTTTTGTATACCTATTATCTTGGGAGATCCAGGACATTTCCAGTGCTGCATATAACATTCAGATTGTAACCATCAACAAAGTGAGATTTTCCAATTAGAGTCTTGTTCGAAGTTATAACCATACTTCGGGGAGCATCCATCGGTTCCACCGATATCCTTGTTTCTTATTGTTAAAACATCAATTAATATGCATTATCAAAGAATACACTTATAATGTACAGTAAAATCTCGAAACCTCGAACTGCCGTCGGACCTAGCAATTAGTTCGAGCCATCTACTGTTCGATGCATCTACGGTATACGCGTATATTTCCTAACTAACAGTCGCCGGTGCAAGTGTACTAAGTATGTTGAAGACACGGCATTTGTTTTCATACTGAATGCACGTCGATCAATAGTCGCAGCAGTATTCATAATAATAATAATTAAAAAAGAAATGAAAGAAAAGGAAAGCAAAAATGATTCCCTGTGGCACCTTATTCTCTCACGTTTATTCTTATGCGCATGAATTGTCTGTCACATAGTACATGTACAGTAGAAACTCCCTAATCCGGAAACTCTCCGGTCCGGAAACTTCCTACAACCGGACAATTTTCTCGGTTTAGTTCCTCCAATACAACATATAAAAAATCCCCCACAGTCCGGATCCTCCCTACTCCGGAATCCGAACTAATTTTTCTGTCCGGATTGTGTTTTTACAATATAATTTAAAATAAATCTCCCAAAATCGGACGATAATTTTCCGCAAAAATATGTCAGATCGTATAATGACTGAGAATTGAGAGAAGGCATAATAAATTAATTGTCTCTATGAATATAGACCATTGGACGTTATCATCGTATGCATTAAGTTTTGATGGAAGCAAGGTAAGACCGGGTACGGGATGTAATTATTATGTAAACAATTGGAAAACATTGGATGTGAATTATTGTATTGATCGACCTATCTATGGTGAACAATGAATTAGATGATAGCTAGGGACCACAAATCCTGTTCGAGTGTTCGACCTATTTCTGTTCGAGTGATCTACTGTTCGATAATATGAAATAAGAAGGGGTTTCGCCGGGACTTAAGAACCTGTTCGAGGTATATACTGTGTTCGAGCCAAAACTGTTCGAGGTTTCGAAGTTTTACTGTACATGTATTTCTCTGTATTTGTCGATAAAACAGTTGGTGATACATGCAACCAGAAGATGCCTTCAAGTATTTTGCCAAGACCGAGCTCAGATGGGTCTGCATTTGATTCATCCCAAGGTGCCGTTGATGGAGAAAATCATACTACTGTAGATGCTGGTAAATGTCAAGGTTTTATGTTGATTTCAGCTGAGATTATAGATACAGTAAAACCTCACGTAAAAACCATCCCAAAAATAAGACCACCTCGAAATAAGAACACAATTTTCAAATCCATTTTCACTTATTTTGCTCTTTATTCACCCTCAATATTAAGACCACCTCAATAAGATGACCAGTTTCCATGGGTCCCTAGGGTGGTCTTATTATTTAGGTTTTACTGTTTCTACTTAAGCCATGTAACTTGTTGAGAGTTAATAAACCATAATGATTGTATTTAGGGTATTGACGGATATTGCATCTACATATATACATATATAGAGGATATCAAATGAGTGTTGTATTAGTACTGAATATATTGAATGAGTTGAATAAATGTAATACTAAACAACACAAATTTAATATTCTATCTAACAAAAAAAGGTAGAAACAGACATGAAATGACACTTATGTAAACAGCAGTGATTAAGTCAACTTGCACTTTAGCCATAGATTGTATCATACACATGTGTTTGATTTTGTTTTTGCTGCATAGTTCGTGGGTATATTTATCAAATGCATCGAAAGTTGGTGATGTGGATTTCATTAATTTTAGAATGTTCACTTATTTGCATATTATATGCACACTGTGTCTTATGATTTTTATGGCATCGAAGAAACATGACCAGGTATGTGATAAATATGTATACACATTCATTTGTGTCCATAACATTTAATATTTTGACTTATTCTATTCTACTTAATTATGTAAGTCTTGTTCACAAATTATTGAAGCCTTCCTTTTCTTTTTTAGTCTCTGTTAGAAATGCAACATTAAGATCATCAGGTAAATTATTTCCATTGTGTAGTGGTCTTGTTTAAAGTTTATGTCTATAACTGAACATGACGCGTATGGTTTTGTGCTATATATTTATAAAAGTCATATTTATAATTTTCACTTTTTGTTCATTTATTTACCTAAAAAACCAAAGGAAAAGTAAATTTCTTATTGTTAAAACATCAATTAATATGCATTATCAAAGAATACAATTATGATGTACATGTATTCCTCTGTGTTTGTCGATAAAACAGTTAGTACTACATGCAACATGGCTCTAGAAATTGTTTTCAAAGACACTTATCCCCGACTAATGGATATGTAAAATTTGTCCGACATAGGAAGCTAGTTGTCAGAGAATATCTGTCAAGTAAGTGATAAATAAACATACACAGTGATAGCACCACAATCTAAAATTAATACTCACATGTATGTGTTTGTGAGATTCTAGGGTTTGTCTTACAACTATACAATTGCTGATGCTGGTTACCTTTAAAAACAGACATGTCCGGGACTAACTTCAACTCAACTGTTGGTAACCCGATTCAGCATTAGACTAGTCCGGGACGTCGGGCTAGTGGATCTCTAGAGCACTGTTGCATATAGTATTTATATTTTTTACAAGCAGAGATGTTTACAAGTTTTGATTGAGCTTAGCCATCCTCGGTACCAAGGCTATTCATAACATATATGATACCCTTGGCAAACTGATTGTAAAAAGCTCATGAATAATTAATGAGGTGAAATCCAACCGCTTGATTGGTCGCATGACACACACCTCAAGCGATGCGGTAATTGCCAAGGAGTAACGGATAAAATCGCGGTTCTGAGCTATCCAATGAGATCGCAGCTTTCAAATCGTGTTAAGCAGGACACCAATAGCTGTTCACAAATGAGATTCCTTCTTTTTTGTTATCACCCTTAACTGTTTTTCTGTAAGGTTGTCGGAGAAAAGGCCGCGGTTCTGTTTTGATAGAAAAATAATCCAAACAGCAGTTATAGCTGTACGCACGAGAACCTTTTCTTACCTAAATTGTCATGGATCGGTCCTGAAAGTTCAAACACCTATTCGCGGTCAATCTAACAGCACTATATACAGTGCACGTAAAGTTATATATAATGCAAACACCCTATACTTTGACATTTGTTGATGTACCCTTAATGGTTATATTTTGGTTACGGATTAAAATCATTGACCATGACAGCGTCCAATGAATGCATTTAGGCATACTGCACAACATGTACAGTTGGATGCTTCCTAATATATAAAGTTTCTCCTTCTGCCTGAGTTTATAATACTATCAAATGTTTTTTTTCACACTGTTTAGTTTTGACATGTATATTTTAGGTCCAGCAATGTACCCAGCTGAAAATCAGGCAAAACCTGTGACCTCCATGTCAACAGCAGGTAACATACTTATATATTGTCGCTGTACAAACCCTGAAACAGTTATGACAATTAATAACTTGCATTCATGTTAAATTTGGTACTTTTGGTACCCAAACAAACAAGCAGTATTATCACCATAATCATGTGACTTAATATTAGTTTGATTAACAACACATATTCATTTAAGAGAGATTAAGTTGTTACTGGGAACACTACATACACAGGACAATGCATCCCCACACAGGCCCAATGGAAGCAACATTTCACAAAACATCAATTACTGTGGAGGTGCATGTGTCAATATGAATGGGATATGGGTGCAAGGAATGGTCTGTCTGACCATGAAAACAACTAAGGAGAATTTAAGGGAACAACAAAGGGGGAGATTAACGGATGTAATACATCATAAGTCTTCAAACCGCAATGAACTTGAGATATTGTGAATTACTGTACATTTGCAGATCAGGTTATATCTCTCTGAAAATTTGTGAGCTCTTATTTTAAATACTGTATTTAACAGGAATTGTGGAAAAGATTATATATGTAGTTAACCATTACCTAGTAAAACCAACAACGTATCACTGTGTACATGGATATTTTTGCAAGTTGAGAGTTTGTGAATCGATAGAAGGAGTGTTGTTATTGTAAAGTAGTGAACAAGGAAAATTATGCTGGCTAATATACTTAATACTATTACAAAAGCAAACATTTGAACTAGGCGTCATTTTGTAGAACCAACAGTCAAAAGCGTGTTACCGTTATCTATGTGTTAATTCTTGTTCAAATCTGTATTAAACTCTACACCATTTATTTTTATTTCATTATTTTATGAAATGATTTTTGGGGAATAAAGAATAATGTAATGTCACTTTATCGATATGCACAATTTTGGTTGGGTTTTTAAAGGCGTTAAGTATATTTCCGAGACATTCTGAATTTGTGAAAGTCAAAAATGTTTTTTCCATGTCATGAGATTTACCGTTTATACAGTAGTATTGCATATAATTTTTGCAATTTAAAGGTATATTATGCTCATTTTTTGTCCATTTGTTTACCTAAACAATCATGAAAAATGTACTTTATCTAGTTAAAATTTCAATAAATATCCATGTACACAGAATACATGCAGAATGTATTTCTCTGTTTTTGTCGAAAAAGACGTTTGTATCATCATAAAATTTAAAAAACGTCCAAGTATGTGTTTGTCATTTGTTTTGTCTGTTAGTACTATGATTAAGCAAGATTGTTTTAAATGGTCATACATGGGAATAGTTCATATAAATGATTTTGTGGACTATGTCACAACAATACTGGATGAAGCCCATTAAACACAATAGGTTAAAATGAGCCTTATACATCTTGAAGGTCTGACAAAAAAGTGAATTCCTAATTATAGCTACTAATAGCTACTAGTCTAAATTAAATTAACAACAACATAATGTGTGCTGCCAAGATGATTGTAGAGTGTTCTATTTAAAACTGTGTGGCCTTTGTTCTGCACAAAATCCCATTTGTATAAAATCTTCTGATTAATTTTGCAATAATTTCATGACTAAATGCATTCAAATTGATAAATAACTCTCCTTTTCAATTACCATGTCTGCGGTTTAGGAAGTTATAGATTGATAAAAAATCATTGTCAGGGTAATCTTGAAAACATGATCTTTATGTAGGTTTGATTAGTTACAATGCAGATATTTTCGTCTATGGTTAACGATTTAATAGTAGTACATTAGTTGCCACCAGTTAAGTGAACAGTGTTTTCTTGTGCTTGTTACTTTCCTGTGCTACATGGAGTGCTAAATTAATTGATGCGTCAAAATCTTAAAGTTTGTTCTTTCTACTATACTGATAATACCAATATAATGATTACACTTCAAATTTTTTTTCCTGTTAGGCACATATAGTGAAATTTCAACAGTTCGCATCATACGGATGTTTAATCACTTTAGTTTATAACCTTATTTACTAGACGTCAGATTTACTATTCTGCAATTAAAAATTTATTAAAGTATTTGCATATAGTGTCTTACAACAGGAACACGTATAAAAGGCCGTTCTGTTTCACGATGTTACGCATGTATGATACTGAGAAAGTTTAACGTACTTGCATTGTATGATTTAAGGACAAGGACCAACGAATGTACTTGCTACTGCATCAGCTGAATTGGATGATGACGCAGAGGGTGCGACAGGTAAACATATTAAGATGACTTAATATTTTGTTTTGCAAAAGCATTTTTCGCATTTCTACAATTATAAACTTATCAAATCGGTTGTTGTATCATTTCATTGATTGTTGTAAGTATATCAATATATGTGGTGTTATTGCAGTATATATTCCAATGTCCTTTACATTTAAACATATTATGTATAGTTGTATAATAGTTGTAAATATGATTCAATGTTCCAGCATATCAAAAGATTTTGACAGACGCATCACTTCAGTGCCTGGCGTTGGGCCTTTCACCACAAGATAGTCAGAAATTACTCATTCTACTTGAAGTGCCAAGTGATATTATTGAACAGCAGAAGAAAGATCATCCGGGCGATATCGTAATGGCAATGTTTCATTGTCTTCTCTTCTGGAAGAGAGAAAAAGGGAAGTCGGTTCAATTAAATCAGGATACCAATAAGTTTCTGTATGAAGATTTGATTGCTCAACTGGAAGCTATCTGTCGAAGAAATATCAAATCAGTAGTAATGAAAGCTTTAAATGCTAACAAGGGGCTAGAGAAGGGTGATTTCAAACATCTGTAACCTTTAATTAATTTTGGTTACCTCACTCTGTATGGACATTAATTTCAGTATATCTGCAGTACTTATCATAATATACACAGTACATTTAAAAATGCAGATTTTTGTTACCAACCATACTTCATTAAAATTATTTTTATTACTTCTGAAACTCCTCTTTTATGAAAATACTTGTCGATTGTCATGAAATTTAGCATACATGTTGCGTATACATGCAATATTATTGTGTCAAATTCTATTCTTGTATCCTAAAAGTCAGTCAATGAAAATTTAGAAATCCCATATCGTGCGTTATTAAATGTATACATTTGTATAATTCTATCTGCAGTATTCATATTTGACTCCCGACAAATGTTGTCTGTCATTGTTGTATAGATATCTTTTCTGTTTGTAAACTTTACACTGAAGCAATGAGTCATTTTTTCATGCTTTGAATACTCTTTTTCTGTCTGCCGGTTTTTATCCAGTAGTCAAAAATGTGTCTTTACATGTAATAATGAGGTGAAATACATATCGCCTTAGTCAATAATGATCTTTTCAGTGCATATTTCTTCATGTATAACAGCTGAGAAGTCCATAATTGTTGTATTATATAATGTCATTTCTATCTAAAAAGTAACATGGTATTTAACCAATTAGCTTAGTGCAAACCGAGGTCTACCAATTATTTATACTTGTCGTTTAGTGCTGATAATGTCTGTCACAGAACCGCTTAAATGCACTAACCATGTTCTTCCAGAATGTGCTTAGGCACTTTCAGTAGAGTTCGTAGGAAACTGACTGCCATATAAGGAAGCTGATTGGCATTCCCTTGTTGCTATTAATAAACAGGTAAATATCAGTGGAAAATGGTTAATATCTCATATTACGGACTCCAAAATAACTTCTGTACCTATCAGAAAGCGTTTATTTATAGTTTTTTTATGATAATTGTAAATATCCATCACCAAAGATTTAGAGACATATACATAGTTACGATGGGCTCCTTTGAGTGTCACTGCTCATTCAATTCTAGATGGAAATTGACCAAATGTTAGAATAAGAATGTAGAATATGATATCTTGATCGCCTGTATCAATATATTTTGACGGCTTTTGTTCAGCCTTGCTGAGATGATAATTCATGTCATGTCTATGGGCATATATATACCTACTTTCATCTCCTTTTTTCAAGATGTATAACACTATTATTGCTGAAATGTTTCAAGTACAAAAGTTGTGTATACTCCAGTGATTTATCAGTCCAGACTTATTAAGACAGCTTATGCGATGTGATTGACAGCAGGATGTAAACCTTTGCTATCTGAAGTTAAATGTCACATACATTTTCTGCTGCCAACAGATGTTTGCAGGCCTCCTTGTGAAACCTTTTAAACCTGCATTAAACTTTATTTTGTAGAAATCCTTTAGTAAAACCTATAAAACCTGTAATTCACTCTCCTAACCTTGAGTCTTTTGTTACTCAGTTTTCTGTATCGTTTGTGAGCAATGAATCCTTATGATTATACTTGCAGATATCATCTTAAGTATTTGTGTAGGCAGTCTCCGATTGCACAGACTGGAACGGGACGTATCATAGTTTCACCTGCGGCGTGCGGGCGGGCGGCGTCCAGCATGTTGTCCGATCAATAACTTAAGAAATCTTAGTCCAATCTTCACCACACTTGGTCATAATGTGTATCGGCATAATATCTTAGACAAGTTCGATAACCAGCTATATCGCACTTGTCACTCCAGAGTTATTGCCCTTTAATTATAGTAATTACCTAAAATTGGTCTTGTCCGATCAATAACTGAAGTATTATTTACCAATCTTCACCAGACATGGTCATAAAGTGTATCAGCATAATATCTTGGACAAATTCGATAATCAGCTATATCGTACCTGTCACTCCAGAGTTATTGCCCTTTACTAGGAGAAATTACCTAAAATTGGTCTTGTCCGATCAATAACTTCAGGATTCCTTGTCCATTGTTCACCAGACTTGTTCATAATGTGTATCGGCATAATATCTTGGACAAGTTCGATAACCAGCTATATCGAACTAATCACTCCAGAGTTATTGCCCATTAATTAGAGAAATTACCTGAAATTGATCTTTACAGATATGTAACTATAGAATTCTTTGTCTAATGGTCACCAGACTTGTCCAGAATGTGCATTTGCATAATACGTTGGACAAGTTCGATAACCAGTCATATCACACTAGTAACTCCAGAGTTATTGCCCTTTAATTAGAGAAATAACCTAATATTGGTCTTGTCTTATCAATAACAAAGTCTTTGTCCAATCTTCACCAGACTTGGTCAGAGAGCGATTTTTATTGTTATTAAAAACATTGCATAAATTTCGAAAACAGTTGTTGGAATATTTTTCCCAGTGGTACTTACGTTGATTATATGCAATTGGATCAAGTCAGGTTCAAACCTAGGTCTCTAAAGGTGGAGTCATAGGAGATGAGTCATTTTTACACTGCTTTATTTTAAACTCAAATGACAAAAACATTATAACGGGCGTATTTTGCGATGATATCCACTCTTGTTCTTCACTGCGAATGACTCGCTGATGGCCCGGATTAGGACTCCTAGGAGGTCTGTGTTTATAATATGGATGCTGATTATGTCCAGTATTGGGCTCATTACTGGGTTTTACACAGTGTATTTGTTATTTTATAGGTAATGGTTAATTGGTTTTAATGATTAGTTACTGTCTTCTTAGTCCATTTATGTGTATATGTTGGAAATCAATGCCAATATAGCGGTTAATTGTGAGGTAAGCTGGCTGTTAAATCGATTCGATTTAAACCCCCAGTATTGTAGTAACAGTTCTATTTCTTTTTTGTAATAGATGTATGTCAAGTTTCCCTTTTCCTAAGTGCTGCTTGATATTATTAGTATTTTCTCCCCATTTCTTTGATGTCACCTTAAAGTGTCCTCAGTTGTTTAGATGGTCGGCCAGGTCAATCCTAGTGCCCCTGTTCCCATGCGGGTTACCCTTGCCCCTCCTCAGTGCCTAATCTTTTGTAAACGTTGTTTTCCCGGGGGTCTGTGTGGATTTTCTTGTGTATGTGGCGTTCCCTGTAACAACATAATCTCTACCTATATCAACCAAGGCACCCCGTGTACTGTACATGTATTTCATCTTATGCAAAGATAAATCTTGATTTTTGCGTACTATGTATTGATTAAATCTGTACTTAATCATTGATTTTGTGCAATAAATATGACATATACTTAACGCCATTATAAACGCAACCAAACATTGTGCATATGAAGTTACATTACAAAGGCAAACATATTCTTTAATTCTCAAACATAATTTTATAAAATTAATCAATAATGAAATAAAAAATAATTGGTCTAGAGTTAAATAAAGTGTTGAACAAGAATAAACAAATAGATTACCGTAACACGCTTTTGACAGTTGGTACTACAAAATGACGCCTAGTTCAAATAGTTGCGTTTTGAATGGTGTCAAGTATATATCATACACACATTGTAAACTGGACACGTGCTGTACAAATCCATTGATAAAAGAATCATACGAGACAATCCTAAACTATGCACACTAATATTTACGGTCTTTAGATTATATCACAGCCGTCATTCATAAAAAACTGTCAAATGTACACTCAATATTCAAAACATGTACAAAGAGAGTGTCAAGTCATTGCTTGGTTTAAATTGCACCGACTATCTTTTTAAATAAATTTGCTTCTATCTACCGTATATCTTTTAGGCATCAGAAGTACAACCTGTATGTAAAGTTTCTCTGTGTGTAAAAGAAGCTTTAACACATGTAAGGGAAACTTACAAAACATATAAATGTTGAGAATACAGCATGTAAGCTGGTAGAAATCATATAAACTGTACTGTTTTTGTTTATGTTATACTGTATAAGACTTACTTACAACATTTGTGTGAGTTTGTATGTACTGTATATATGTGTTGTATCTTTATATTTGTGTAACTTTTTACTGTCTTGTATTAAAATATCTTTACTAAAGACATGCAATTGCTGATTCAGTTTATTAAGTGCTATATGTTTTCCATTTGTATTTAATTGTTGGAATAACACTGTTCTTATCACAGGAGGTTGTTTTGAAATCTCTCCTTTTATCACTTAGAGTTCTCTCCCTCCGTCCCTTCTATAGTATTTGTATATATAGTACAATGAGTCGAATGCTTGTCACACCTGACCTCTCTCCGCGGCTAAATTTGCACTCCAAACATCAACATATATCCATGAAATAAAACAAATTCGAAGCAATAATAAATAATCTTTCAAATGACCTCTACTTTATGCAAATCATGCGAGAATTGGTCAAGTCCTCCTCAGAAATGCATCAAAATGTCAAAAAAACTCATTGATTTGATTTACAGCTGAAGACGGCAAAGAACACATGTTTTAGACCAAATTTCCAATCGCTTTCTGCCAGGCAGGTGATAAAGTGTACATTGAAACAATCTTAAATGTACCCTATGTAACGGGAACTTCATGCTGAAGCTATTGACACACGTCTAAGTATTAATTTGCACCTGACTGATATCGATTTTCACGCTGATTGATCTCCGTCTTAGGAAATCCACGGGAATTCCCTCTGTATGACGTCATACAGAGCCATACATTAGAACTAAACGCTTATTGGTCACTACCATTGATACCTTTGTTGAACAGTTTCCTTCAGAGGTATAATTAATAGGGCAGTTGAGATGTGGAAGAGTTCTCTAACAAATACGTACATTTTATTGTCCACCTTGGTGAAAACATCGGGAAAATCCTGTGAAAACACCTGTTTTTTCATGTCTTTGATTGTTAACGCAAAACGATGAGGTTTTTGTCAAAAGCGCCCTTTGACGCATTTCTGTGTAAAACTTCGCCAAATTTGACGGATTTGTGTGAAGTACGTGTCAATTAAAAGATAAATCATTCATGCATAAAATGTGGTGCATATCTTGGATATATTTTGATGTTTGAACTGAGATTTTGGCTGTGGACAGTGATCAGGTGTGCATAGCGTTAGACTCCTTTTACTATGTATACATTTACTGTAGGAGATATCGATAAAGGGAGATAACTCTAAAAGGGATAAAATGCGATAACAATCTTATGCAGTTCTTATTGAATAGATGTGTCGTTTTAATGATTCCCATTGCAAGACATTAATTTTCTACATTTGATTACTTTGTGTGTGAAATTTTGTAATGCATGTACTATTTACAGTGCACTTGCGTGTCAAGTGATAATGTCATGCAGCAGTATGACATGTGTTAAGATTTGTTCGATGAATTATTGTATAACACACATGTACCCAATTTCCCCATATACCAAGTGATAACGGTCTCCACCTTTGTCAGGGATGTTGAAGGTTCGAATCTCGGCGGGGGTCTGTTCACAT
Source organism: Mactromeris polynyma (assembly GCA_032209605.1). Taxonomy (NCBI): domain Eukaryota; kingdom Metazoa; phylum Mollusca; class Bivalvia; order Venerida; family Mactridae; genus Mactromeris; species Mactromeris polynyma. The sequence continues at coordinate 2,387,625 of JASFXZ010000021.1, read as the reverse complement.
ATATGGCCAGTTGGGGACTCAAATCTAGTTTAGGGATGCTTAACATTACTTTTACCTACCAGCCTGGTGCCTGACATGAAAGGATAAGACGTGGGCCCCAAAAGAAGGGTCTTAAGTGGTGCACCCTTGAAATTGGGGTAGTGAACAGACACTTAACGGTTTCTCTTCTGTTAGCTCACTTCTTATTCTGTTGAACCGGATTATTATTGAAATTCAATAATTGCCTTTTCACTTTGTATACTTTGTTACCTGTTTTTACCCATGTTTGATTTGTTTACTGATTTGAATACAAAATGTATATAACTTTGTATAAGAATGTGTAGCTTTGTGAAGACAACATCGATTTCAAAGATCATGTAATACTGTATTAGTGTGTATTTTTCGTGAGTCAAAGTGTTTGCGAATTTCAAGCAATTTCTGATGTTTCGCAATTAAAACAGACGAAATGAGAATTATTGTCTTGAATTGTAAAAAAACTATACTTTTCTTCTGCAAACAAAGCACATTAACACTGGCTGCTATTTTTTGCAACTTAAATTCGCAAAATGTCCATGTTGCGAACTTTACCATTGTGTGCTATTGAATTGATTGGAGTGATGATTTATAAGACTTTTATGATATTCCTCTTTGTATACTAACACATGTTCTTGTTGATGTCAATTTTTATACGCGCTGTGATTTTTAAATGATTTTTATTATGCCCCCTTCGAAGAAGAAGGGGCAAATTTCATGATGCTCAATCCGAATATTGGTATTCCTGTTAATGTGGGATTGAGGAGTATATTAATGTACCCCACCCCCTCACACTTCACCCCACCCTTCAATCAAGCTGTGACATATTGGTATGCACATGTTGGTCGGTCAGTCCAGTCGTCTGTCATTAGACCAACCGTTGTGTGATGAATATCTTGCGAACGTCAAGGTACCTAACAGAGGGCATACATTTTACAAATATCTCTAGTTTATGCTTTAATATATGTCTGTATGTATATAAACATGCTACCTTAGTTTAATACATAATATTTTATGAAATGTCATTATTCTTTACCCTCAGTTGCAGCACGCATCACTGTAAGACAATAGTGTCGTCATGCCATTGTTATTTAACTGGTCAATTTTTGAAAATATTGTACAGGTGTTTGAGCTAGCTACGTATATATATAATACAATCGTATATCATATTGAGAACTTATTTTGTTTGTAATCTTGGACTGTATGAATGAATATATGTAAGTGAAATAAATCGTAATAGAAAAAACTGTTTTTTTTATGATGACCTGTTTTATGTACGGGACAATATATAAATAATAGATGGCTTCCTGTGTGACAGTACATATTGTCTCACTGAGAAGCCATCTGATATATATTTCATTATATCGAACAAAATATTAATGAAAAAATTTCAACACTACACTAAATGTTTGTTTTGTTTACATATTTCAACGGACGTCTAATAAAAGCGCGGGAATGATATTGACGTTAAAATGATTGAGGTCATTTCCTCCGATTGTAAAGATGACGGACGTTACCAAAATAAAGACAATGTAGACGCTGTAGTACTTGTTTGTTTTCCATTTCGAGAGTTAACATTATATGTTATCACTTTCCATGGGATCTGATATTTATTTTATTATACCGAACACATATGTTGATATTAAAATATAAAATAGTAAGGTCAATGTGAAACAATAAAGTGAATATCGACTTGGACTATGTGAATTTTCAGTAGTCTATTTTTAGACCCGTGCGAGTGCAAAAACGTTATGTCTCAGGGTAAACATGTTATGTCACTGGGTAACATTACGGATTTGGTTATAGCGTGTATATGTGGATGTGCGTGGATAAACCACGTGAGGTATGATAAAACAAAGTATGCACTTGTTTTATGTCGTTTGAGAAGAAGTATTATATTTAATAAACCTTGTCATGCATATCAGATGTGAGAATACTCTATTGGCAAGAAAGAGAAAGTAAAACATCAGAGAATACGCCCGGCCATAAACAAATAACATGTTTGCATGTATGCAGCACATCATCCACTTTTAATCCATACATCTTGTAAAAAACAAGAATTCAGTCAAACGAGGAAAATATTCACCAGTCATACGCTAATCAGACTTAACATCTTTGATACAATACATATAAGTACATGGTGTATATGGTACAACTTGCTTTGCAAACAGGTCGGAAGATATATACATGTTTATACAATTCACATTCCACGGACTATAATGCGACAGATATTAAACACTTGAGTATATTACTATTGGCATGGCAATCATACTTGACCATGTACATACTTCTAAAGAGCGAGAAAAACTGAAAAATAACTATATCCAAGCTTAGCGTATTTCTAACAGTGTTATATAACTAAACATGATTGATTGTACAGCAAATGTTGTAAACAAAAGACACAAACTACAACTACTACACAGTAAACTACACCTTTACTCACAAAACATGAGGGCCTAGATTCGATCTCTAGAGTCTGATCACTCAAACATTGTGTATATAATTATATAGAAAGTGACCATGCCTGTTACGCCATTGTTTTGGTGAATTAGAATATTTTAGCTACATGGCAATTCAAGGAGCATGTTCAGACATTTACTTCAAAACGGGATAATATAAAAGTTCCTCTATATACAGGGTGTTAAAAAGTTTATTCACAAAGTTTGAATTTAGATAAAATATGAAAAATGCGGTGTACACTGGCTTTATTTTGGCATCACGAAATATACTGTTTTTTCATGAATAGGTCAATCACATGTTTATTCGAACTCTCACACATACGTAAACTATTGATTGATAGCAACATAGGTGAAAAGAGCAGTTAAAAAATACAAAAAGTAAACTTTTGTGAACAAACTTTTTTAACACCATGTACATTCCACGAAAATAACAATACACAAACTTCGACAAATCTGAATAATCTCAGCAGAAGGTCCAATAAGAAACTTTCTTGTAAAAGTATTTCAAAATCAGATGGGTAGCAGCTTTATAAAATTTTAACTTTATACATAAAGGGAACTTGACCACATCATCCCTAGCAACCATTGTTTAGGTATTGTAAGAATCTGGTCAAAAAATTCTTCTAATGAACATACATGTATGTGGAAAATTATCTCAAAATTATGTTTTTATGTACATACATTTAAAGAAAGTGATGGCCCCATAGTGGCCATGTTATTTTGAAAATTTTACATAATCTTTGTATATATGACCAACTAAATTAAACAATAGGTTTGGAAGTACAGTGATTGATCACAAAAAATCAGCCTGAGCACATGCATTTGTGATCTAAAATGCAACTAAATGCCCAACGGCAACATGTCAAGACCACTAATTGTCAAGAGATGAAGAGGTAACAGTTAACAAGTGTATGCCAAGTAATTTAAATAATCCTCTGATAAATGACAATGTCACATTCCAGACAAGATGATTTTAGACTATTTTTACACTTGACCCCTGTGACCTTGACCTTTGAACCATTGTCACGGGTCTTATGTGTGACACACTGTCTCTTCATGTATCTTTGCTATTGTGGCATTCAGGAGTTGGACCGAATGGTAATGTCCTTAAAATTTAAACATTTTATCTATGGTTGTATCCCCGGGTTACAAGTCCAGCGCACTAACCACTGGACCACGGCCGCGGCTACTAGATTCATAAAAAGACAGACAGGTCATTTAATATTTCACCATATTTATGTTCATTTATTTCTTAGTGAAGTCTTGAAATGAGTGTATAATAATTAAGTATTGATTTTATTTGATGCTCCAGTCAGTTTAGATAATTTCATCGATGATTTGGAACTGTAATAAATCTTTGATTAGAAAATACACTGGCCAACACATTAAAATCTTTGTAGTTTGACTATGGAACGATGCATTTTCCTGCATTCTGAAGCTCAAATTCAAAGTGATATTCAACATAAATATACAGCAACTCATAACATGGTGCAAGAGACACTTAATATTGGTTGACTTTATCTTCATGTGTCTTTCACAGTACAGTGTTGAAATGCCTTGTACAACACTATTTACAACGGGAGATAATTAAGAATTTATATCAGTAGGGTTAGTTCATCATGAATGGGCCATTGTGTGTTGTAAAGCTTGCAAGTCATATCGCATAACAGGGCTAAAAAAATGTAATTAATTTAAAACTTTATGGAAGTGGTTCGGCGAATGTTTAAGAGGGTTAACTTGGCTATTAACTGTTTCAACAATTACATATGTCAGTATCATATGACATAGATTTACAGAAATCTATCAAATTCTCTTGTGTGTCTTTAATGGCATTTTACCAAGGTGTTCTGGTCGTTTTTATGGCCATAGTGGTAGGCATAGTAGTACAATAAAATGGACTTGAATGTTATTACAACAATAGCTGGAAAAAATATCAAATACCATATTATATGAAATCACGAAGATGATTGTTAGAACATCTAAGATGTAAAAACCATATGCTGCTCATATTGATATGTACATAGCCTCAACTTTAAAGAAACTGTGATGAAAATTCTGATGGAAAAAGCGGTAATTTGTCCACAGTTGTGACCATGACACTGAAAGTGTCACCCAAACCACACATATCACTGCTATCAATACAATCACATAAAACTTTCAAAATACACAACATTTTACACTGAAGTAATGCTAAAATTGAACCTTAATTCACAAATATTCTAGTTCTTTTTCCAACACCAGATAGCAGGCAATCATAATCAACAGTGACAGCAGCACACTATCAAAAAGCAAACAAATAACATCAAGAACAGCAACAACAGAACCTTCATCAACCTTAACCTCATAATCATCACAACCAGCAAGAACATCACCACAGTATTCAAACAAATATCAGCTCAATTCCAGAAAATATAATTGCATCAAAAAATTATTGTCAAGAAACAAGACAACAGTAGCAAAATTTGTATCATCGTTTTCATCTTTTTCCCATAAAATACAAGAACAGAGCAGAAAATTATCAAACACTATCAAAGCATTTATCCCATATCACAATGAAGATTGCACCAACACCAACAGTCGTCATCATCTAGCCGAATAAAAAGGACATTGATCAACGCAATAATCATTACCTATAATATGTAATTGTTCTCTATTTAGATCTTATTGGATGTATTAACTGACTTAATATTATATGAAAAGAGTTAACTTGTAAATATTTTTATTACACTTAATGAATTCAATTATAGCAGTAAACATAAAATCCTATAAGGAACTTATACAGATGAATACCATGCATTGCACCAATCAACAATTTGCCCAGGGGGATGGGCTTACCCAGGAAATAAGACAACTACTCCTTTGGAGGTCTAATTCTTTACCCTGGAGCCTAACATAGATAAGTGCATGTGTACCATCAATCATTAATAAATACACGGGTTTGAATCCCACCGGGATTGTAGAATTTATATGTGAGGATGCAATTGAGTTGGATTACAGGTTGGTTATACCGGGGACCCGTAACAAGCAGAGATAGAATCTGTACAAAGTGTGTCCTACATATATATATGGCATTGTATGGTTCCTATCCTTGCTGTGTACATATATGTATGGCATTGTAAGGTTCCTACCCTCGCCTTGTACAGGCATTTATGGTATTGTTTAGTTCCTAAACTCGCTGTGTACATATATATGTGGCATTGTAGAGTTCCTACCCTCGCTGTGTACATAATATTTATGGCATTGTGGGTTCCTACCCTCGCTGTGTACATAATATGTATGGCATTGTTGGGTTCCTACCCTCGCTGTATACATACATATATTTATGACATGGTAGAGTTCCTGCCCTGGCTGTGTACATATATGTATGGTATTGTAGGGTTCCTACCTTCAATGTGTACACATATGTATGGTATTGTAGGGTTCCTACCTTCGCTGTGTACATATATGTATGGCATTGTAGGATTCCTACCCTCGCCTTGTACAGGCATTTATGGTATTGTCCTCGCTGTGTACATACATATGTGGCATTGTTAGGTTCCTACCCTCGCTGTGTAAAGATATGTATGCTATTGTAGAGTTCCTACCCTCGCTGTGTACATATATATATATGGTATTGTAGGGTTCATACCCTCGCCTTGTACATATATTTATGGTATAGTAGAGTTCCTACCCTCGCTGTGTACAGGCATTTATGGTATAGTAGAGTTCCTACCCTCACTGTGTACATATATTAATGGCATTGTAGGGGTAATACCATCGCTGTATACATATATTTATGGCATGTTAGGGTTCCTACACTCGCTGTGTACAAATATTCATTGCATTGTAGGGTTCCTACCCTCGCTGTATACAAATATTAATGGCATGGTAGGGTTCCTACCCTCGCTGTGTACAGATATTTATGGCATGGTAGGGTTCCTACCCTCGCTGTGTACAGCTATTTATGGCATTGTATGGTTCCTCGCTGTGTACAGATATGTATGGCATTGTAGGGTTACTACCCTCAATGTATACATATGTTAATGGCATGGTAGGGTTCCTACCCTCGTTGTGTACAGATATGTATGGCATTGTATGGTTCATACCATCGTCTTCTACAGTCATATATGGCATTTTAAGGTTCCTACCCTCGCTGTATACAATTAGTTATGGCATGGTAGAGTTCCTACTCTCGCTGTGTACAGAAATGTATGGCATTGTAGGGTTACTACCCTCGCTGTATACAGATATGTATGGCATTCAAGGGTTCCTACCCTCACTGTGTAAAGATATGTATGGCATTCAAGGGTTCCTACCCTCGCTGTGTACAGATATTTATGACGTTTTAGGGTTCCTACCCTCGCTGTGTACAGTAATTTATGTCATTTTAGGGTTCCTACCCTCGCTGTGTGCATATATTGATGGCATTTTAGATTTTCTTCCCTCGCTTAGTACATATATTTATGACATTGTAGTGTTCCTACCCTCACTGTATACAGATATTTATGGCATGTTTGTGTTCCTACGCTCGCTGTGTACATATATTAATGGCATTGTTGGGTTCCTACTCTCGCTGTATACATATACTTATGGCATAAAAGGGTCCTACCCTCGCTATACAATGTATTCATATACTTATGGCATACTAGGGTTCGTACCCTCGCTATGTACAGTCATTTTTGGGTTTGTCGAGTTCCTATTCTCGCTTTGTAGTGTCATTTATGGCTTTGTAGGATATCTACCCTCGCCTTTTACAGTCATCAATGACATTTTCTGGTCCCTTTTCTCGCCTTGTATACAATCATTGATGGTATTGTCCGGTTCCAACCCTCGCTTTATGGTATTGTCGTGTACATATCCTAGCTTTGAACAATCATTTACAATTTTGTTGAGAACCATAATTGCCCTATTTACTATTTAGTCTTTTATGGCTTTGTAGGGTACCTATCGTTTCCTCGTAAAGTCATTAATGATTTTGTTTGTTACCAACCCTCGCCGTGTACTGTCATTTACGGTATATTAGGGTTCATATACCCTCGCTGTATACAAATAGTTATGGCATATTAGGGATCCTACACTCGCTGTGTACATACACATATTCATGTCATCGTAGGGTTCCTACCCTCGCTGTTTACGTATATTAATGGCATGGCAGGGTTCCTACCCTCGTCTTGTCCAGTCATTTATGGCATCTAAGGATTCCTTCCCTCGCTGTGTACATATATTTATGGCATTGTAGGGATTTTACCCTCGCTGTATACAGATATATTTGGCATGGTAGGGTTCCTACCCTCGCTGTGTACAGCTATTTATGGCACTGTATGGTTCCTATCCTCGCTGTGAACAGATATGTATGGCATTGTAGGGTTACTACCCTCGCTGTATACAAATATTAATGGCATGGTAGGGTTCCTATTCTCGTTGTGTACAGATATGTAAGGCATTGTATGGTCGTCTTATACAGTCATATAATTATGTCATTTTAGGGTTCCTACCCTCACTGTGTACATATATGTATGGCATAGTAGAGTTCCTACTCGCGCTGTTTACGTATATTAATGGCATGGCAGGGTTCCTACTCTCGTCTTGTCCAGTCATGTATGGCATTGTAGGGTTACTACCCTCTCTGTATACATATATTTGTGGCATTGTATGGTTTCTACCCTCGCTGTGTACAGATATGTATGGCGTTTTAGGGTTCCTACCCTCGCTGTGTACAGATATTTATGGCGTTTTAGGGTTCCTACCCTCGCTATGTACAGTCATTTATGGCATTTTAGTGTTCCAACCCTCGCTGTGTGCATTTATTTATGGCATTTTAGATTTTCTACCCTCGCTTAGAACATATATTTATGGCATTGTATAGTGTTCCTACCCTCACTGTATACAGATATTTATGGCATGTGTGTTCCCACATACAACTGTACATATATTCATTGCATTGTAGGGTTCCTACACTCGCTGTGTACATACATATATTCATTGCATTGTAGGGTTCTTACACTCGCTGTGTTCATATATTTATTGCATTGTAGGGTTCCTTTGTAGTTTACATATTTATAAATAAGACAACATAGCCTTTCAAAATAGACAGGGGGTGCCGTGTTTACCGAGCAGATTCTCTCCTGCTAGAAAAAAATACAAAAAATAGTCCAATTTAAATCGCGATAACTCAAGTTTTATTCAATCATTTTTAAACCGTTTTTCATATATAAAAAGTAGATACGATAACCTTTCTACGGACATAAATATGGAAAATATTTCATAAATAATAAAAAAATAGGGGGCGCCGTGTTTTTCGAACACAAAAATATCGAGAAAAAAATCTGAAAAATTGCACATTTTAAATATGAATAAATATCTACAAACTATATCGATTTCAATTTGTTTATATATTCTGTAAGTATAGAATAAGACCTTTAATTTGATATAAAATATATAAACATATAAAAAAGTTAATTGGGGGCGCCGTGTTTTCAATCTTAATTTGTACAGTATTCAGACAGGCGCCGGGGAATAAACCTGTCCACTTGTTATCGTCCGGAATTCCACTTCTGCGCAGAAATTTTGTCGTACAATAAGACTATTACTAGTTGCAATTCACGCAATTCAGATTGTGATATACCGAGTATATCGAGTGTTTACACTTTGTACTATTTATTTGAGTGAAAATGTTCGATGATTTCGTCGCTGATAACTTAAATGCTTCATATGCATTGGTGTAGTTTCGTTTTCCATATGTCCATCGTTGTCTACTTTCGTTTTTAACATCCCGAACTATTTTAAGATTCGTGTGTGAAAATGTTCACCTTCTTCTCATTGTTTAGGGGGAATAAACGTCAGTTGCAAATTCTGACGCTAGTATCAAAGACTCAACACGAAGATGGGAGATATGTGTTGAATTTTGACGTGGTTAAAAATTCTGAATATGGCAGAATAAAAGAAATTAGAGGAAAAGATAGCCAGGTATTCAGTTGTTTATTTACTTCAATAAATTGATCCAAGGGAAGTGGGTTTAAAGTTGTTCAGTTGAATATTAGTCCAGTCAATCTAAATTAAACCCTCAAAAAATTGCAACAGAAATGTTTTGAAGTACATTCGTTAGAAAAATACTGTATGCAAAACATATCAAAAGTCTAACAAAATGTTTGATGCAGAAAGTGAAAAGTAATTGAAAAATAAATATATAAAATACATTTGAACGAAATGGCGCGTATTGTACACCATACTTCGAATATTTTTATAAGCTCCTATTGATATAGCTGAATTCGTCTACACAGAATTGTAAACAAGGTTTAAAATCATCATAAATACTGTTAACAGTGAGGTAAGTATTATAATTCCAATTATAGATGAAGTCAGAAGTACATAATATGTATGTGATAGTCATTCCTTTGCAAATGTCATTGTTATCAGACCATATTTAAGTGATTTTCACTATTTTTCCATGCCTTATTTTTTTCGTTTAAACTGTTAAAATTTATAATAAAAAGCACATATTGTCTTACCTAAGCATAAATCTAATACATAAACCTCAAATCAGTGCCATTTTGACGTTTAAGAACAAAATTAATTTTGTGACCTTGAATTATATTTTGTCAAATTATTTTCCTACGGAAGCGGGTATGTGACAAAAATTAGGCACACTTAGAAGCAATTTGGAAAATGCAGTTTTTCGATGTATGTCTATTTGAACCATGATTTAATTTATGTATAATCATTGCTAAGCCACATTATATACCAATATCTAGCAGTTGGCACTGTAGGATGACAAAAACTGCGTAAAACCCCGAGCCAAGTGAGGTTCTGGTGTAAATGAAGCAAGTAGAAACCAAAATGACACTATAACTACAAAACCAGTGCAAACTGAACATAAGGAATGTAGACGCATTTATTGCAATCTGAATGAAATAAAGAAGACAATCGCAACATACTTTATTAAAATATGCCATTTCAATTTAACACACATTGTTTGTTTTGTGGTAAAAGAGAGAGAATACGTAACTACAGGGAAAGCCACATACATAAGACAGTGCCTCCCCACGCAGATCTCCTAAAAGAGCATCTGGTGAGAACCATTTCATTTAAAGAAAATGTCGAAAGTACATGTAGGGACTGACATGACTCATGGGCTGATCAGGTGTTGTATAGGTTGACATGTGTTTATGATCTTCCCGCTGCTGATGCAGTTTACCATCAGCAATGTAGTGTAAACTTTAGAACAAATAAAGTCATTCCAGTGGCATTTTAAATGCAGATATAAAACGTAAAAAGTGTGGTCGTCCTATTAATTCTGACCAGGCTTTATTTCTAATCTCTCAGATTTTCCTTAGTAACACTGGACAGTTTTATACTTGATGGTTGTGAAACGTACAGTTTAGTACAATGTACATAGCTTCTTGTCAGTTGATGTTTTACATATATCCACGATAATAAGTAAGTTAGCATGTTTCTAGTCAAAAACTAAAGGAAACTATAGTGTGCTTAATATAATCCTTCGTTTAAGACATGTGATTATGTGTATTATGTATGTGCATATGTCATAACCCAAAATAACTGGTCACACGTACTTGTATGTGGAAACGATACACAAGCAAACAACATTTGAATTGAAAATGGGCAATTTTTATTTTGCCTAACAATATTTACATATATACAAGCAAACAACATTTGACTTGAAAATGGGCAATTTTTATTTTGCCTAACAATATTTACATATCACAAAGTTTTATAACATTTCCACATATCTGGGCGAAAAATATCGCCCTTTGATAGTCCATCAAAAGTGAGAAAAGTCTCGAAAGTAAAAAAACAACATTTAGTCTTTTAGCCCGTTCACCAACAGTAACCTTGTAAGAAACTGACCCGACACGTTAATTTTTTACTAACAAATTGTAAATTTATGCAATAATGAAAAATATTAACCCTTGAAATTTAATGCAAATCAAATATATAACCGGTTTTAGAATTAACATCAATATCAAGTATGAGTAAACATCGTATGACCGATGTAAACGATAATATCCGCGATATTGCACATTTCACTGGTCGTCTGTTTAATCAATTTGTGTCGGGCTTAACTGGTCAACTATGCTGGTCCTCAATACGTGTTCATGAATCATGTAAACACTCTCATGACGAAATACATTACATAGCTAATAATCGCTCATTGGTCAGCAGTAGTCGCTTTTCCAATCAGATATCGCTTTACAAAATATAGCGGCAGGCGAAGCTTAACTTCTCACAGCTGTGTTTTTGTGGGTGTTTTTCGGTCAATAATGTTTAACAGCATGGGGATAACCCGAAATTAGGTATGTTGGTATGCATTTCGAACGTCTCGCTTGATTACACGAAGGCCCAATGAGTTTAACGACATGCCTAAGAAATTTACGACGATTTTTCAGCCTGACTTTCGATAATTGTCAAAATGAATGAACAGACGACGACTTCTACGCCCAAGTCGTCTGGAAGCTTGTCCCGTGGTCCGTTATTTACACTGGTAACGCGCATCATAAATAATGCGGACGACTGCAATCACGCAAAGTATTTTTTTAAGTAGAACATCTGAGAGAACGTGTCTATTAACCGTTCAAATTTTATTTGTTTAATTAACTCAAATCTTGAGGTCGGCGTATATAAAATAGTGAAAGGAACTTGGAGCTATTTTATTTTTATTCTGTTTTTGGTAAAAATTGGGTCGGCGCTCCCGTAAAAAAGAAAAAAATGCTGGCTTTTGATAAAATGCTTCAATATGGGTACTTTCAGCACTTTGATTTTGCGTACAATTGTTGCTATTTCAGTTTTTACTGATTGTTATTATTATATCAGATGCGTTGTTTGTTCTAAAATATTCACTGTTCGTCTCGTGTCACATGTATTTGTGTTCACTGACAGATTGGAAATGCTATTTCATGTATATGAAAGTGGGTGGGGTGATATTACTATGAATCTTCTGGGAACAAATTTATTTACAATAGCAACATAATATAGTTTATTGTTGATGTCATTCCTGTGATTTTAGGGGTTGGTTATACTTCACTGCTATTTCAAGATTTCATCAGTAGGTCTTATTTTGTTCATAAAATTTAGATTGATATATATATGTGTTGATAGACAACTTGTAGTGATGTCAATCCAATAAGATGTTTATCAAATTTGAATACATGAAGATCTAGTATACTTTTGATTATCTTATTATGAATATTGACTTAAAATAAGGTTTATAATGTTTGGAGTTAATTGAAAGAATATTTCTAGTGACTTCATTAATTGAAGCTTATATATATATGTGGGTGGGGTAATTTATATCACTTAAATTATATAAATATTACATTTTTATCGTTCTAATTGGGCATTGTTCTTCATAAATACACAATGAATGAAGTATCTGTATAAATCTTCTAGTTTGGAGAAGTTTTCAAGTGGATTTTATTCCACGAATGTCTTATTTTATTTTCACTCAAGAAAGGGTTTTAGTAAAAATGAGGTGGTGTTAAAACTGATGAATTTGTAGTACTTCGTAACTAAGGTTTTGTTAGACTTTTGATATGTTGTTCTATATAGATTTAACTGTCATAAACAGTGAACATCATTTCTGTTTCGATTATTTGAAGGTTTGGCCTTTTTTAACGTAGAATGACTGGACTATATATATACTGGACTATAATGATAGATTTATAGACATATTCGAATATTCATTCGGAAGGTTGACTGAATATTCAAATACCAAAATTCCCATTCATTGACATTCCTATTGAATACTGTTGTACGGCAAGTGTAACAGCTGGAATATAGAAAAGTTCACATGCAGGAGCTTTGAGCTTGATTCTAAACCCTATAGTCCAATCGAAGAACCAAACATCACGCTAGAGTCAATCCAGTCGGTTTTCAGACGTTTCTCCTCCCAAGATGTTCCTCCCAAGACGTTTCACCCCCATTTTGGGGTTGAATAGTCTCAGTATTTGTTACATTTGAAGACGTTTCACCCCCAGCATAAATATTACTACTGAGACTAAACAAATAGGAGCTTTGAGCTTGATTCTAAACCCTATAGTCCAATCGAAGAACAAAACATCACGCTAGAGTCAAGCTCAACACTCCTGCATGTGAAATATTCTATATTCCAGCCGTTACACTTGCCGTACAACAGCATTTAATAGGAATGTCAATGAATGGGAATTTTGGGTAGACATAATGATAATTAAATAAGTTTGCATGCATTTCTTATGTGTCTAAAGTACATTTAATTATTTAAATTAAGTTTAAAATGCATAAAAAGAAGTGTACTATATGGATACAATTAGTATTATTGTATTATTTTTTTTTTCACATTTATTTAAATTTTGCCATTGAATTAATATTACCAAAGACCTAAATATCATACTGGTATTTAGGTTTTTGATATTACTTATTTACTTTTTAATCATAATAAGGCAGTTATTTTTTCCAAATCAGTTGTGTTGTTCACAACGTTTTGCTTTGTATTTGATCTAACTGAATAAATCATATTTGATTACTTTAAAGTTTGATGTTAGGTCATTAAACAAATTTGTATTGCAGCTTCTATTGATTTGAACTTCAAAAGTAAACATTTGCGTTGTTATTGAAGAAGAAATTATACCCTTGAACTGGGGGTTGGGTATATGGAATCATCAATATTGTACATCGGAGTTTCACTGGATCAGACTTTTCGCAATGTAGCTTAGGAGACTAGAGACGATTGATAGATTGATAGTGCAGTATTGTTTATTACAGAAAAATATCAAAAGTGAATTTGTTCTATGTGAACAAATTTTCAATCATTAACAGAATGTTTACTTTAAATAAAATGGTTTAAAACATTTGGCTTTGTAGGCATTCTATTAAAATAACATTTTGTTAAATGAGTTAATCCTTTCATGGTCCACTTGCACCTAAATGCTATATAAAAGAGTTGTGAATATAAACTAATAAACTCAGAAAGATGTATGCCATCGATTTTTTTACCTTTTTATTAATATTATAGATACATTTTAAAAAAGTTAAAAATAATATTTGTATTATTTCAGTTTAGAAGATATTAATGCATTTTTCTGATAGTTTTAGATGAACACTTTCGTTTTGAATATATCAGCCCTAAAAGTTTGCAATTTTCAATGATCTCGATATCTTAAAATAATTATTGAGTGGAGTTTCGCTAATAATATTCAATTAAAATAAACAGCTTTATAAAAATGGTGTCCATAAAAATGTACATGTAATTGACGTATGCATATGCTGATGACAAGTGTTCAATTACTGTCCATCAAAAGGGTGTTGATTAAATCACAACATTACTGCAAAGTCAAATGGTGTTAATCAAATCACTCCATTAATGTTATTGAACATGAAGATAAAGGAGTTTGAAACTATAAATTAACATTTTAATTACAAAAAACATTAAATTAAAATGTAAATCACACAAACATGATTTTATTAAAAAGTGGGAGTGAAAAGTCTAGGGTCTATTTAAATTGGGGGTGAAACGTCTTGGGGGGAAATGACTTGGGAGTGAAACGTCTTGGGAAGAAATGACTTGGGGCTGAAACGGCTGGAATTCATCCAGTCAGTGTTTAGTCCACTGAAAACCAGCACCCGTAGT
Source organism: Mactromeris polynyma (assembly GCA_032209605.1). Classification (NCBI taxonomy): domain Eukaryota; kingdom Metazoa; phylum Mollusca; class Bivalvia; order Venerida; family Mactridae; genus Mactromeris; species Mactromeris polynyma. The sequence goes on along the minus strand of JASFXZ010000021.1, from coordinate 2,372,556 downwards.
CGAAATGGCAACAGAATAACCCGTTCTGGCTCAAGTATCTCCAGCAATTCCTGGTACAACACAAAACAAGATTAACATTAACTGCAGAAGCCACAAGGATAAATCGTCAGAAATTTCTGCACTTATGTTTAACCTGACGCATTTTGCGAAACCAAATCCTGGCTTAGAGGATATAAACCTTGAACCCACCCAGCACGAGACGCTATTAAATTGAGCAAAGTCTTCCCACCCAATTTTATATCATACAGAAATGATCGTTCATCATTAGGTGGAGGTATATTTGTCATGGTACATCGATACATCATCTATGGAAGCACCGGAATACGTCACATCCTGTGAGGTAGTCGGGACAAAACTCCAACTGAAGGGGAGGAACCTCTACATTGGCTCGTTCTGCATGCCGAAGAGGGACAAGAAATATGTATCCGAGCTGGAAAACTCCCTTGAGCTATTGTGGGAAAGCAGGTAACAAACACATACTTCTATGTGGGGACTTCAATTGCCCTGATATTGACGGGAATACCTGTTCACTCCGTCAAAATTGTACTGACAGACAAATTCAACAAGGCATACTAGACCTGTCAGTCAAATCAAACCTCACTCAAGTCCACACCACACTGACTAGGGGAGATAATCTAGTCGATAGTGTCTTCACAAATTCACCATCTTTCTTGAAATCATCAGTGAATGCACCAGCACTTTCAGACCACGACTTTAATTACGCACTTCATCACGAAACCAAACTATGTTCCATAACAGCAAAGGAAGTTCTACATATTAAAGAAAAGAAACTGTGAACTGATAAAAGAGGGCCTCAGAACATACAAGAAATCCTATGATATACATGATCTCTACGACTCTGGATCTAATGTTGATCAATTCTGGAATAACTTGAAGACGCAAATTTTCTCCCTACTCGACAAGCACATAGTTACCATCTAAATTCTTCAATAACCGCCATTCAGTACCTTGGGTAAACAGGAAACGCCGGCAATGGTCAGAAGAAAAACACGTTTACACGTAGCAAAACAAAGACGAATACATGGAATAACTATAGAATCTTCCAGAAAGAATGCAAGCAAGAATTCAGAAGAGCAGAATGGAACTACACCAACAGAATAATCTAAGAGAAAACAACACCAAACAATTCTGGAAGTACATAAACTCAAAAGAAAGATGAGAACATAGGGGTTTCCCCACTAAAACTCAACGGAAAGCTGTTCAGTGACAGCAACACCAAGGCAAACATACTCCTATGCCAATTCAGCTCAGTCTTGAGGAGATCGATACACAAAACCATGCTTTCAGTAGACAAACGAGTGTACAGCGACATCCCACCAATTAAGATCGCAAGCAGGAGTAGCTAAACTTCTGAGAAGCTTGAATGTCAACAAAGCAACATGTCCAGGCAATATCCCTAACAAACTCCTATAGGAATGTTCAAAGGAATTAGCACTCCTCATAGCCAGAGTATTTTGGAGATCGCTCGACACAGATACACTGCCATCAGACTGGAAAAACGCCAATGTTTCACCAGTCTTCAGGATTCAGCTGAAAACTACAGACCGGTATCTCTAATATCAGTAACCTCAAAACTACTAGAACATATCATTTGCGCTTAGAGTAACAAGATACCCACAGACTGCAACCATGGCATTAGATCTAGTTTCTCCTGCGACATCCACTTAACAGTCACCATAGACGATATTTCCAGAAACTACTGTACTACCTTACTAGACTGGATGCAGTCATTTCTTTGCAACCGTCAAATGAGAGTAGATGTTGATGGTGAGTCATCAAAATAAGCTGAAGCTTTATCTGGTGGCCCACAGGGTTCAGTACTTGGACCAATACTCTTCCTCTGCCATATTAATGACATATCTGGTGCAGTTACAATTCATGTACGCCTCTTCTTTACACACGAATACACTCCATTGCTGACCAATACAAAGTATGTGGTAAAACCTGGGACATGAAATTCAATGCCAAAACGTGCTACGTCCTCAGCATTAAACAAAGACTACAACATTGCTACAACCTAGACAAAACCATCCTGAAGTAAGTTCAAAACAATCCCTACTCCTCATATCTGATGACTTGAAGTCGTCCAACCACATGTCCAAGGTCTGCAGCAAAGCAAGTGTCAAACTCGGCTTCCTGAGATGTAAACTAAGACACTCATCAGCAACATACAGGAGAAATGCCTGATTGTCTTTGGTCAGATCAACTCTGGAATATGGCACCATGATATGGGACTCATACCTGAAACTGAACATTGACAAGCTGGAGAAGATACAGCGTCGCGGCGATATCAGATCACGATCCCCTGGCACGGTCACCAAAATGTTGCAAGACCAGAACCTCCCAACACTGAAGTATAGAAGAAAGGCGTTCCGCTTGACATTCTTATTCAAAGTGGTGGATAGATTGCAGGCCATACCCTCTCATAGTTATCTTGACACTATACCTGTATACAAGCTCCGTATAAGGGCAACCCGATAAAGTAACTGTGTTAGTGAAAACAGTGTAACTCATTATCAGACAAACAACTCGAATTGCTACAAGTTAATCCAGTGTAATGCCAACAGCTATCAACACTCTTTCCGCCAACAATTATAGACTGGAATCATCTTGTTCATCAGACTGTAACCAGTAAAACAATACCAACATTCAGTGTGAAAGTGAACAATTCAAATAAAAATTGAAAACTTTTAAAAATCTTCTTGTTCAGAACCATAAGGCCAAGATCTTTCATATTAAAGTAACATTGTTTAGTGGTCCTCCACCAAGATTGTTCAAATAATGTCACTGGGTCAGTATTTGCCCAGCACCAGGGCTCACATGTTTTATATAGACTTATATCAGGAATATCTTAGAACATCTGCCTGTCCAGAACTAAGGGTTTGATAGTTGGAGTGTGACATTGACTAGTGCTACCAAGAATGTTCAAATTATGCCCATGGGGACAAAACTGGCTCCGCTCCGGGGGACACAGGTTTTCTACAAAATTACATGAGAAAATCTTTAAAAATCTTCTGTTCTGAATCTGCAATACTCAGGGCTTTTGATATTTGGTATATAGCATTGTTTAGTGGTTTTCTACCAAGATTGATCACATGATACCTCTTGAATTGAAATTGGCCCCGCCCCGAGGGTCGCATGTTGTCTATAGACTTAAATCTTCGAAGTTCTTCTTCTCCGAAACCGCACAGCCCAGGCTTTTGATATTTGGTATGTAGCAGTGTTAAGTAGTCTCCTACCAAATTGTTCTAGTTATGTCTCTGGGGTCAAATTCCGCCCCACCCAGGGGTTACATGTTTTCTATAGAGTTGTATAGGTATTCCGATGCAATATTTGATCATTTTTATCCAGAAATTCTTTCACAAACAATTTGTATCATTGTTATTTAAAATTTGACTTTTGGCTTAAATTGCTGAGCAGATGTTCTTAATATTTGACATAATTGTATGCCAATTTACCCAATATGACTTTTTATTTCTTACTTATCTTCACATTTATACTTTATCCATTTTGGACATATCATTCGTGACATGTGACAAACTTATACATTGTTGGTAAATGCGAATAAATCGTCTCAAAAGATACAGAACTTTGTTTTCAATTGTCACAAGCAGCAGCATTAATAATTATAGACATCAACACGGACATCCATACTACATCATTTATTTTAAACATAATATAGGAAATAACTTCGAAAAGTATCTTGTCCAGAAAAATGCTTATCAAAGGTCCGTATGCACAATGTAGCCAGTGTTTTTATTGACAATTTGATTACCAATCCATCATTTTCCAGGTTGCATTTGTTTGATTTATACTGTACTTTAATTAAATGAGTAAACATTCTTAAATTATATTTAATTAAATGAATTGACAACAAAAAATTGTTTTCATTCGGTCAAACGCAAATATTAACATCAGGTGGGACTTTAACCGGACATTGCCATTTTTTTTATATGTCATCGTGTGAAAAGTTTGATTAAGTAAATTTAACAGAGGTTCGTGCAAGTTGTATATCTTTGGTTTCTTCTTCCCATAGGTATATGAAGAACTTAAATGTATAGCAGCCCCTTGCTCTGGGGACATAGAGATGGAACTAAAAGACAAAAAATGTCAATTTACATTTACTGTGTATGGGGCCTTAGAACCAGCCTCAAAGTTAGAAAAGGTAAGTCTTTTATTTAAGATTCTTCTTCTCATTGTCCCCTTTCTTTAATGCCAGGTTTTTCCTCTGTCCTCTGTCCATCCTAATAGCTGTCTCTATGGTCTCTTATAAACATTGCTGAATATTGCTGCTGCCTTAGCAACAGTCCTTTACTTTTCACATACCGTTCATATAATGTTACTCTTTCTGTATTCACAAATTATTTTAAATATTCATGTATTTTGATTGTGTGTAATTGTTTTACCGTCCCAGACTGTTGTATACTATGGTCATATTAATTAACAAATTGATATCAGTGTCAAACTGAATGGCTATGACTAGGCTACTGGTAATTTTAAACATTCGTCATTATATGAATATTGAATTGCTGAGTTTTTTTGCCGATTGATGAGTACGAAGTGCTCATGATAACCTTTTAGGATCATTGGACGTATTTTGTTGTGTATCCATTTTCTTCTCCTAAACCAGTGAATGCATTTTGTCCAAACTTCACAGGAATGATCATTAGGTCACACGTCCTCTTTCAAAGTTGCATAAATGGATCCTGGTATCTGCTTCATATGTAGGCCATAGGAGCTAAATATTGATTTAAGGGAACTTTAATATAACGCGTAAGCGTTTGGTCATTTTTTGGTTTTGCTCAAGCCATATTAAACGGCAATGACGGTGTTTAATCTTTTTTGTTTTAAGCTTATTTGAAAATCCTATAATTAACCTGTACATTTTCGTATTCATACTCAGACATACATGTAAGGTTGCGCCCCCCACCCCCCTTGGAATTGATTGGTATTTATGTATCATGATTCTAATGTTGTAAGATGTGAAAATTGCCCTGAAATCAGAAATACAGTTTTTGTTTGTCGGTGTATACTTGTCAGGTTCACCTTTGTAAGAAATTTAAGGGCATATTTTATCAAATAAAAAGGTTAAATATAGGTGTGAATTCATGATATAGTGCTTGGGTATTTATCTGGCACTCAAGAATATTCCGTACATATCTGTCAATTAATTTCTGTCGTCGAAGCCATTGTACTGACAAACTATAGTTTATTACTGAATTAATATTTTTGTCGTATTCAAGAATAGCTTTGTGGGTGAGGCGTTCAGCTACTAATCATGTATTTGGTCATTCAAGTTGATTTTTTTCAAATGTCAAATATTTTTAATTTATATACAATATAGGTCCTTTTTGGAAATTTTAACATGTTTTGAAGGTTCATTTATTGAATAAGCTATTATTTAATCATTTCAAGCATTTCTCTGTGTACTCTTATATTTATTTAAATGTTTGTGTATATGTAATTTTAATAAAGGTGGGCGCGATTAGAAGGAATATGAGATACATATGTATAGTAGGGCCAACATCTAATGGCACCATAATAGTTACCTAGGCTAATTAGCAGATAGTCACATTTTCTATGAAAGGGGGATAATAGAGTCTGTGTCATACAAGCGCATTTTATACTTAGCTGATATGATTATGTTTCTGCTATGGACAGGGAGAAAATGTTCTTGAGTATAATGACTCAATGTCCGAGAGCAGACGGCTTCTCACTCTTATCCCTACATTTGATGAGGCTAGTGGAGGAAGGGCCACTATAAAGTTCTGGGTCGATGAGAATGTCAAGCATACAGTGACTATATGTGATGTTCCTGTGGAGAAAACAAAGAAGATGTCTTCAAGTACTTTGTCCAGACAGAGCTCAGATGGGTCTTCATTAGGTTCGTCCCAAACTTTCACGAAATCTGTTGATGAAAAAGATCATACTACTGTACATGCTGGTAAATGTCAGGGTTTTATATTGATTTCAGCTGAGATTATAGATACAGTTGTATCTCACTTAAAGACCACCTAAAAAATAAGACCACCTCGAAATTAAGAACACTATTTTCAAATCCATTTTCACTGTTTGCTCTTTATTCAACCTCAATATTAAGACCACCTCAATAAGATGACCAGTTTTCAAGGTCCCAAGGGTGGTCTTATTAGTGAGGTTTTACTGTATCTACTTTAGCCATGTAACGTTTTGAGTGTTAATAAACCATAATGATTGTATTGAGTGTATTATCAGTATAGTTCATGTTTGACCCTTAGGAGTTGCGTACATTGTATAGTCGGACCTCGTTTTTTTCAACAACCTCCTATCCGATTACTTGGTAAATATCCACATTAAATATCAGGTTTCGTGTATATTTTAGTCACGTCTAATTGTAGTGGGATATTCGATACCTTGTAAAATTATTTCGGACCCGATGAATTCGAATGAACGAGGTCCGACTGTATAACCAAGTTTAAATGAATATGACCTATTAGGTCATTCCTGGGTTTCTGTACCGAAAAATCCTTGTGTGCAGTACAGTTTCATTAAGCATTACCTATATAATGGGTTGTGATGGATTGAAAGTACCATAACCACTGAATCTCAATAAGTAAGTCCATTACATAAAAAGCTACATAACTTTCTGTAAAGGTCAAGGACAAATATTTTCTGTGGTTTATTTGTTACACCATGCATTAACATTGAAACAGCTGAAAATTGCCAAATATTCCACGGTTAATAAAACTGTATACTATGTTTTATGTCCATATTTTAAATGTCCATTACTGTATCCAGCTTACATGGGTAAAGTGTATTTTCAATTTGTATCAAATCAGTACGCTCTATCGGCTTCGTTCAGTTATGATCGTGTGTGTAACGATCGAGGATTGTCTTGAATAAGCTGTATAAACCGGATGTTTGTACCTTTGAATAATTCTTCTCATAACGCATGTCACCGGAGTTGACGTTTTTCATTATTTTTTGTTATCGAACATTCTGCCTCAGGAATAAAAGATAATATATCAATATCATTTTTTCAGAAAGGCTTACCCATAGTCCTCAGGTACATGGTTTTCAAAAGCAAATACATAAACTAATGAAAGATCAGTCATATTAAAGTAAGTCTATGTCAAAAGATAATGCATCCCATAAATAGTAAATCGGCTAAATATCCGTTACCATGTCTGGTGATAATATTGAGAAAGCTGTAACGATGTTTCAACATTAATTACGAATATAGACCATAAATATGTATTTATAATCATTAAAAACTTATCACGACAGTTTTGTTGGCGCTAGTATGCTTTGTTATATACTTAAAAAATAAATTTCCGTGATTTAAATATCCGTGATGATTTTGTTTACAAACCTGATATTCGGTCCAAGAAAAGCCGGGAACCAGGTAAAATGTGAATGCTGTATTTAGAGGCACAAATTTGAATCAATAATGTAGTGCAATACATCGATATTTATTCGACTAATTTTTAAGAAGTTTTCAAGCCACTTCCTTGGTATTTGTTTTAACCTCTGCCGTGCAATGCTTTGTTGGTTGTTTTTCAATAACATGTCTACATTATTGTCATAGGGACTATTGTATTACTCATATAAATTCGACTATACGTTGATCGTGGGTGTAATTGTCTTGCTATAATTAATTCATTTATTAGCAAACATTGTCGTAAAGTCTGATATACAGTGGTAATTGAAATTTTAGATAAAATAACGGAATATTCTCCCTTTCTGGATGACAACTGGAAATAGTCGAGCTGAGAAACAGCGCGTATATCAGAATGATTGAAGCAGCAAAACAAAATCGAATATCTGAGATGATGTATATAATGTCATCTAAGAAGTAAAGAAATTAAATCAAGCGTTGAATTTATACAATTCATTAGTTGGGTGACTAGCCATCGAGTCAGTACGGAAATAAATACTTGGTCTCTAAACTTCATGATATTAGTAACATACAAGCAGTATGGAATTATTCTGAGAGTGAACAGGGCAAGGGTCAATGTCACGGACATGGCTGGAGTTGTAAAAGGCTGGCGGACGAAGCCATTATGTGTGGTACATTTATTATTCAGGATGCGAACAGTTTCTTTGAGTGGGCAAACATGTATAATACGAAGATGTCTGTTTTCGATTTGTGTTTGCTAGTAAATATTTGGAGGAAGTCAATTAGTCAGTGAATTACCGTTTAAAGCAGTAAGTGGTACTATGAAACGCCACACTGTTCAGGGATAGGTAATAGAGAAAAAATTTCAGAGACGTAAGTGCTGTGCTAGTTGTCTTATTAGAAACCCTTGCATCACATGGACCCATGTCGCAGCCACCAAACATCATGCTACCCAAGACAAAAGTGTCCTTAACATAAGTACGCACGATGTTTCGAATTCATTTGAGACTAACATACACAATTCAAAGAATCATAAATTGCCTTGCTGTAGTATGCGAAGAAACGTGGTACTTGGGCAAGATTGTTGATGATGTGGGACAGAATTTCAGGTCAATTTTATTGTGTTCAAAAAGAGCCTATATAATTTGTTAAGCAAGTCTGATGTTCTTTGTAAGGGGGTTGCACCTACTGCTGCAGGAACGTCCAGAGGAATGTACAGATTGGACAATGAAACCTTATAAAAGATCAACAATCTATTCAACAGTGATTGGATTTGGATCTTGACCCTGTGACAATAACAAAGTCGATACGTTCGATTATTCATCATTAATGTTTGTGTTATTATGATTGATTTTATAATTTGCTGTATTAATGATAAAGATATGTTTTCCTTTCTTAATAAATTATCACGTTTGGTCGAAGTATTGAGCGCATTTGCTTCGAAATATGGTATGATATAAATATCCATTACCGAACAAAAATCCGTTACCAGGTTTATTTAATGACGATGACATTTTGATATTGTTGGATGAAAACCATTAACTGTATAACAGACTTTAACAACAAGTTTATTCCTGTCTTTAAGGCTTTAACCTGATATGAATAGGAATTACAAACATAAATGTGAATTAATTGTAGGCCTGTCGTGATATAAGTGATGACTGCTATCTCAAGGTACAACATTTGATTTAATCAAGATCATATGAATATAATTACTCTTAATATGTATGGTTTCATACTAAATAAACTGCAAACACAAATTAGTTTATTTTACTTAATATTTTCTTCCTTTTCATATGTTACATAAATGTACCTGAAATATCCGTTACCTATATTGTAGTTTGTTTCACATAAGCATTGTCATTGCTCATGTTGCTATGTGTCCGTAATTTTTGACAATTGTGTTATCAGGAATGAACAAATTATAACATAAAATGACTTGATTCAGCTTAACATTGCCCGTATCGGTAAAGCACCATTTGAACAAATTCCTATTTTCACATAATTGCGTTTGCATGTTTTGTGGAAAAAGTATATGAATTTAAATGTATAGTCATGCAGGGCCGTAAATTACATGGAGGCATGTAGGCAGTTGCCTCCTATTGCGGGCTGAAAAAAAAATCATTTTTTGTCTAAAAAGGGTCCAACAATTTTTTCGTCTCGCTCGGGGGAGGCAATTTACGGCCCTGGTCATGGCTATTTTAGTCGTCATATTACAGATTTGTTTATTTCTTGCATAAAGAAATTGCTACTGACTGCAATAGATAATTATTTGGTGACAGGAATCTACCTCAAAGCAGTTTTACTTCAGTTATAGAATGATGGTCGAGTATCGGATGTTTAAAGCGAGGAAAAAAGAACTTTTCCCCTTGTTTATTCAAATGGTTATAACGGAGAAAAAAATAAAGTTATGCATCCAGAAATTTAGATTTAGTCTCTCCATACATAAGGAATTTTGAAAGAATTATCCTAAACAACTTTGTCAGAAGTTAATTTTTCACAAAATATTTTTAGCTGATGGACTTAGTTATTGAAAATCAGTGAAATGTCCTTGACCTGGAAATCAAACTACATGTATACAGTGCACGTAAATTTATAAATAATGCATACACCCTATACTTTGACATGTGTGGCTGTACCATTAATGTTTATATTTCGTTAACGGATGAAAATCATTGACCATGACAGCGTCCAATAAACGCATCTATTAAGCATACTGTACAACTTGTAAAGTTTGGTTGCTTCCTATAAAAAGAAGTTTCTCCTTCTACCTGAGTTTACATTACTACCAAATGTAGTTTTCCACACTGTTCAGTTTTGTCATGTATATTTTAGGTCCAGCAATGTCCCCGGCTGAAAATCAGGCACTCCCTGTGTTGTCCAGGTCAACAGAAGGTAAACTACTTACATATCGTCTCTGTACATTTAGCCCCAAACAGTTAGCAGAATTGATAGATTGCATTCTTGCAAATTTGGATGTGGTATTATCACCATAATCATGTGACTTAAGATTAGTTTTATTAACAACAAATATTCATTGAAGAGAGATTAAGTTGTTACTGGGAACACCACGTACAAAAGACAATGCCTCCCCACACAGACCCAAGGGAAGCAACATTTCACAAAACAGCAAGTACCGTGGAGGTGCATGGGTAAACTTGAATGGGAATAGAGGTGCAAGGAATGGTCTTTCTGACCATGAAAACAACTTTTAGAGTTTAGGGGCACAATAAAGGGGGATTTTAAAGGATGTAATACATCATTAGTCTTCAAACCGCAATGCACTTGAGATATTGTGAATTACTGTACATTAGTAGATCGAGTAATATCTCTCTGAAAATTTATGAGCTCTGGTTTTGATTACCGTATTTAACTGGAATTGTGGAAAAGATTATATATGTAGTTAAACATTACCTGGTCAACCAACAACTAATCACTGTGTACATAGATTATTTTGCAAGTCAAACATTTGCCGAAAGGATTTTTATTATTGTAAAGTAGAGAGCAAGGAAAATTATGCTGGCTAATATACTTGACGCCATTAAAAACGCAGTTATTTGAACTATGCGTCATTTTGTAGAACCAACTGTCTAAAGCGTGTTAAAGTTGTCCATGTGTTAATTCTTGTTCAAAACTTTATTAAACTCTACACGAATTATTTTTTTTATTTCATTACGGATTAATTATATGAAATTACGCATGCGGAATAAAGAATATTTTTGTAATGTCACTTCATCTATAAGCATAATTTTTGGTTGCGTTTCTAATGGCGTTAATTATTTGTCCGAGACATTTTGAATTTGTGAAAGTCAAAATAAACTTTCCATGTCATGAGCTTTACCACTTATACAGTAGTATTACATACAATGTATGCAACTTAAAGATACATTGTATATAATGCTCATTTTTTTACCTTGACAATCATGAAAAATATACTTGATCTAGTTAAATCTTCAATAAGTATGCATTATCACAGAATACATGCATAATGGTTTTCTCTGTATTTGTCGAAAAAAGACGTTTATATCATAATAAAAATAAAAACACTTCCAGTTTTTTAACAAGCAGGTGTTTTTCACTAGTTTTGTCTGATCGTAATATTATTAAACAAGATTGTTTTATATGGTTATACATGGCAATATTTCTTATTAATGATTTGTTGGACTATTTAACAACAAAACTGGATGAAGCCTATTAAAAACAACTAGGTTCTGATGAGCCAGATACATCTTTCAGTGTGTGACAAAAGTTAATTCCTATTATAGATACTAGTGTAGAATAAATTAAGTACAACATAATGTTTTCTGCCAAGATGAGGGTAGAGTGTTTTATGTAAAACTCTACCTGGCCTTTGCTCTGCACAAAATCCCAATAGTATAAATTCTTCTGATTAATTTTGCCATAATTACATGACTAAATGCATTCAAATTGATAACTACCTCTCCTATTCAAGTACCATGGTTGCGGTTTTAGGAAGTTATAGATTGATAAAAAATCATTGTCAGTGTAATTTTGAAAACATGATCTTTATGTGGGTTGATCGGTTAAAATGCAAAAAAAATTCTTCTATGGTTAATGATTTTCTAGTATTACTTCAGTTGCCACGGGTTAAACAGCCAACAATGGGTTTTTGTGCTTGTTACTTTCATGTGCTACATGGAATACCAAAATTGATGCATCAACATCTTAACGTTTGTGCTTTCTACTGATAATACCAATATAATGATTACACTTCAAGTTAGGCTCATGCAGTGAAATTCCAACAGTCAGCATCATACGGATGGTTAATCACTTTTGCAACATTTAAAATCTTATTTACAAGTCGTCAGACTTGCTATTCTGCAATTAAACAAATATAGAGGTATTTGTATATGGTGTCTTAAAACAAGAGCACATATACAAACGCCATTCTGTTTCACGATATCACACGTGTATTATACTGAGGAAGCTTAACGTTCTTGCATGGTATGATTTAATGACCAACGTATGTACCTCCTGCTGCATCAGCTGATTGTGATTATGGGGCTGAGGGTGCAGTCGTTGGTGAAATATGTAAACATATTAAGATGACTAAACATTTTGTTTTGCAAAAGCATTTTCGCATTTCTACAGTTATAAACTTATCAAATCGGTTGTTGCATCATTTCATTGATTGTTGTAAGTATATCAAGATATGTGGTGTTACTTGATTCCCATATATATGATTGTCACAGTTTTGAAGTGTCTAACAGCAATAATTGATCAAATGTTACTATTATCTATGTTATTGTGGCATCAAGGAGTTAGACCGAATATAATTATCCAAGTATTAAATAACATTGCTGTATATAGCACAATGTCCTTTACATTTAAACATATTATGTATAGTTGTATAATAGTTGCATATATGATTCAATGTTTCAGCATATGATAAGATTTTGACAGACGCGTCACTTCAATGCTTGGCTTCGGGCCTTTCACCACAAGATAGTCAGAAATTACTTATTCAACTTCAAGTGCCATGTAGTGTTATTGAGCAGAAGAAGAAAGATCATCCGGGCGATATCGTATCCGCGATGTTTCATTGTTTTCTCTACTGGAGGGGAGAAAAGGAGAAGCCGGATACCAATAAGCATCTGTATGATGTTTTGATTGCTCAACTGGAAGCTATCAGTCGAAGAGATATCAAATCAACAATAATGAAAGCTTTAAGTGCTAGCAATGAGCTAAAGAAGGATGATTTCAAACGTCAGTAACCTTTCATTAATTTTGGTAACCGCATCTTTTTGGGGTTTTAATTCCTGTCTCTAACATAGATTTGACACTAGTGCCATATTTTAAATTATTATCGGTACATTTATGGCAAAACTTACGAAACGTCTTACATGATTTATGATAACGATAGTCTTGTTTTAGCAGTTTACCTGTTAGTAGAAGGTTACGCTTATTAAAGTCCTCTAGATTTGTATTAGTTCTCAGAAATGTTAAAAGTTGAGATATATATATGCCATATGTTGTGTTCCTCGGTATATCACTAATGAGCCAGGGGAAGTTTATAATCTCATCATAGTCATAATCATCTCGTTTATCATATATTTTAGTAGTAATAATACCATTTTCTATAGAAATGTCCAAGTCAAGAAACGAGGCATGTTTATCCAAGGTGTTAGCTTTCGATAGGTGTAGTTCTGTAGGGTATATATTATATATCATGGTTGGGAAAAGTCTCTTTCATAACAGAATAGAAGAGAGAGAATACGTAACTACAGGGAAAGCCACATACATAAGACAATGCCTCCCCACGCAGATCTCCGGAAAAAACAACAATCCACAAAACATAAGGTACTAAAGGAGGTCAAACGGTACACATATTAAGGAACTGAGGCGCAAGGAATGGCCCAGCAGACCACAAGGAATAACTAGGAGAATAAGTCGGCTATAAGTGGAGCACAGTTAGTTCCCATAGGAATACTAACTTTCTGTTGGTACATTGAGTTATCAAATTGAAAAATATTATTCAGTAAAAAATTAAGATCTTCACAACAGACGCCCTCACGTGTCTAGATGGTAAAGTTATTGTAATTATTAGAAGTAAAACAAGCCCTTTCATCATTGCAGGCCAAATATACATGTTGATTGCTACCAAATGTTTTTTTCAATTAAAAGTGTAAGTTTGGTTTTAAAACCAATTAAATAATTAAATTATGAGGAAGTGAAGTATAAAGAGTGGATAAATCATAGGTAGAGATACGTGTTACTCTAAAATGTAAAGATTGAAATTTATTCAAAACTTCCGTAGAATTTGTTGTGCCCCAGTAAAGGTTTATACTGAAATTTTCAAAAGTTTTATTGCAATATTTAACAACTTCAGCTTTAATAGCTGTTAAACAACTAGTAAGAAGTTTCGAAATTGTGTAGTTGTAGTGAAGCTCGCATTAGCAATGAATCTAGATTTTTTTTGTGAGTAGTTTAGGTACTAGTTTTAGTAACCTATACATAGTTGGTTACTTATTACATTTGTATGCGACTTCTACATTCAATTTAGACAATTCTGAGCTGTGTCTGTCAAGTATATCATTCTTGAATTTTATTTTTGAAAATACGGAAGGACACTTTCGGATCTTTAGGCAGGAGAGTTGGATTAGCTTGATAAAACTTAATTCTTTGATCCATGATTTTTATAATTTCATTCTTCCAGGACGTAAGGGCATTGATATCTGCATGTTCCCTTTTACACCATTTATTTGCATAATTGTTAAGAGAGTCAATAATGTATTCTTTACATTTATAAAAATCTATCTTGTTAGGGTATATATATTTGGGGCCCTTAGAAATTAAATTCTTAACCCTTTTATCTGATATACTTTTAAGATTGCCTGTGATTATATGTCCTGCGGGTTTATATAGATATTTAGAATTTGAACAGTCTCAGGAGCTCCTTCCAAATTGGCCAGATCAGATGTAATATTGTTATAGTAAAGACTGCATCGCGTATAGGTTTATTTTATTTATAAGAAATAATAGGTAGTTCTGAATTTTTAAAGTACATAGGCATTAAAGATTTAACAGTGTTATTTCTTAATACGCTTTGTATATCAATAAAATCAATGCCTTTATTGATAAAAGATAGTTTGAAAAAATGTCTCACATGATCTTTTTCATTATCTATATGAGGACGTAAGAAATGACGTGTATAATATTGAATTAAAGTAGCTGTGCCATAAAGAAAGTGTGATCTAGTAAATATCTCATCGGCAACCTCCTCCAGTTTTTTAATGGAGGAAACAGGTAGTGAGGCTAATTTGCCTAGCATAGTATGTCTGCCTGAATTTTTTAGAATATTGTATAATTCATGAATAGTTATGTCATGTCTTCTTTTTCGTTTCATGTTTCCATTAATCCTAGTGCCATGTGATCTTCTATGGCCAGTGAAAATACATCAATATTTAAATTTTGAGAGATATTACCTTGTTCATAAATATTGTCATTCAGGATAGGACAGGGTGATTGTAACTTCTTAATCCATTCCAATTCCAATTAAATGTCGTGTTTAATATCTTCGTGAAACTGTTTCTTTGTCTTTATAAATAATTTGTTCCAGTTGTTGAAATGTAACATAGCTAAGTGAGTGTCAAGAGAGTTTAAAATGTCTATAAATAAAGTTCTTATATTTCTTATTATATCGTATTTTATATATATGTTCTCTTAAGCGTGTTTTTATTTGTGGGCCAGTCTGACCAACGTATTGTAAACCACAGTTAGGATAAGTTCAAGTAAGTAGATAAACCATATCTTTTATATATATAGTTCCCTATAACAACCTAATCTCTACCTATATCAACAAAGGTACCCCGTGTACTGTACATGTATTTCATCTAATGCAAAGATAAATCTTGATTTTTGCGTAGTATTTATTGATTTAATCCGTACTAAATCATTGATTTTGTGCAATAAATATAACATGTATCATATACACATTGTATACTGCACACAATACTGGATACAAGTGCTGTACAAAGTCATTGATAAAAGAAACATACCAGACAATCATGAACTATGCACAACATTGTTTACGGCCTTTAGAGTATATATCGATCAGAGCCGTCATTCATAAAAACTATCAAATGTACACTCAATATTCAAAACATGTACCAAGAGAGTGTCAAATCATTGCTTGTTTAAATTTGCACCTACCATCTTTTTAAATAAATTTACCGTATATCTTTTAGGCATCAGAAATATATACCGGTATCATAAAGTTTCTCTATGTGTAAAAGAAGCTTACAAAACATTTCATAATATTACTTACTTATACCTTTTTGCGTGTGTGTGTATATACTGTATATATGTTTCGTTTCGCTATATTTAACTTTAACTGTCTTGTATTAATATATCTTTACTAAAGACATGCGATAGCTGATTCAGTTTATTAAGTGGTATATGTTTTTCATTTGTATTTTATTGTTCGAATAACACTGTTCTTATCACAGGAGATTGTTTTGAATCATACCATTTATCACGTCTAGAGTTCTCTCCCTTCGTCCCTTCTATAGCATATGTATATAGTATAATGAGTCGAATGCTTGTCACACCTGACCTCTTTCCGCGGCTAAATTTGCACTTCAAACATCAAAATATATCCATGACATACAACACATTCGAAGCAATAATACATGATCTTTCCAATGACCTCTACTTCTAGCAAAACATGCAAGAATTGGACAAGTCCTCCTCAGAAATGCATCAAAATGTCAAAAAATGGTTTTACAGCAGAAGACGGCTAAGTACACATGTTTTAGACAAAATCTCCAATCGTTTTCTGCCAGACATGTGATCAAGTGTACATTTTTTATTGAAACAATCTTAAATCTACCCTATGTAGCGGTAATTTCATGCTGAAGGTATTTACACACGTCAAAGTATTAATTTGCACCTTGGCTGATATCGAATTAACGCTGATAGATCTCCTTCTTAGGAAATCCATGGGAATTCCCTATGTACGACGTCACACAGAGCCATAAATTAGAACAAAACACTTATTGGTCACTACCATTGATACCTTTGTTTAGGGACTGTATATGTTATAGTGTGTTCCAGCTTTGTTGAACAGTTTAAATACCTTGAGGTAAAATTAATATGGCATTTGAGATGTGGAAGAGTTCTCTAACGAAATACGTACATTTTATTGTCCACCTTGGTGAAACCATCGGAAAAATCCTGTGAAAACATGTCTTTTCATGTCTTCGATTGTTAATGCAAATCGATGAGGTTTTTGTCAAGTGCGCATTTTGATGCATTTCTGGGTAAATCTTCGACAAATTTGACGGACTTGTGTAAAGTAGGTGTCAATTAAAAGATAAATTATTCATGCATAGAATGTGGCGCATATCTTGGATATATGTTTGAAGTGAGATTTTGGCTGCGGGCATAGCGTTAGAATCCTTTTACTATGTATACACATACTGTAGGAGAGAAAAAGGGAGTTAACTCTAAAAGGGATAACATGCGAGAACAATCTCCTGCAGTTCTTATTGAATAGATGTGTCGTTTTAATGATTCTATTGCAAAAAAATAATTTTCTACGTTTGATTACTTTGTGTGTGAAGTTTTGTCATACATGTACTATTTTACACTGCACTTGTATGTCAAGTGATATTGTCATGCAGCAGTATGACATGTGTTAGATTAGTTCTATGAATTATTGTAAAATGTGTGTAATATACATGTACCCAAGTCTCCCATATACCAAGTGGTAAAGGCCTCCACCTATGTAGGGGATGTTGAAGGTTCGAATCTCGGTGGGGGTCTGTTCACATATGGCCAGTTGGGGACTCAAATTTAGTTAAGGGATGGTTAACATTAATTTTGCCTACCAGCCTGGTGCCTGACATGAAATGATAGGAAGTGGGCTCTGAAAAAAGCGTCTTAAGTGGTGCACCCTTAAAATTGGGGTTGTAAACAGACACTTAACCTTTTCTCTTTTGCTAGTTCGTTTTTTATTCTGTTGAACCGGATTATGATTGAAATTCAATAATTGACTTTTCACTTTGTATACTTTGTTACTTTCTTTTACCCATGTATTATTTGTTTACTGATTTGAATATATAACTTTGTTGAAGAATGTGTAGCTATGTGAAGCCTACATCGATTTCATAGATCATGTGATACTGTATTAGTGTGTATTTTTCGTGAGCAAAATGTTTGCAAATTTCAAGCAATTTCTGATGTTTCGCAAGTAAAATAGGCGAAATGAGAATTATTGTCTTGAATTGTAAAATAAAACTATACTTTTCTTCTGCTAACAAGCACATTAACACTGGCTGCTATATTTGCTACTTAATTAAATTCGCAAAAATCGCGAAATGTCCAATGTTGCGAAATTTACCACTTATACAATACTGTATGCTATTGAGTTGATTGGAGTGATGATTTATTGTAAGACTATGATATTTCTCTTTGTATACTAACACATGTTCTTGTTGATGTCAATTTTTATACGTGCTATGATTCTTAAATGATTTTTATTATGCCCCCTTCGAAGTAGAAGGGAGATATTGCTTTGCACATGTGGTCGGTTCATCGGTTGGTGACCTTTTCGTTTTTGTATCAATAAGTCGAGAGTGTATTGACCTATACTCCTCACACTAGGCACACACATTGATTGTGAATAGTAGAACAACCCTAACGATTTTGGGATCACATATCAAGGTCACAGGGGTCAATTGTACATAAAACGTGTCTGGTCAATAACTCAAGAATACTCATCAAACTTGGTCCACGCATTGAACGTGAGTATAGACGAACCGTATTGAGTTTGGGTTCACTTTATAAAAAGGTCGAGGTCTCAATGATCGATTTCCGACAAATAACCTGATAACACCTTTACCTACCCTCCTAAAATGGGATACACACATTGTTCGTGGGTAATAGAGGAATCCTATTGATTTTGGGGTCACTGCATTATAGGTCACAGGGGTTGTATTTCAAATATATTGCCTATTGTCATGTATTTAACTTCAATAACCGAAACAGACCTTAAACGGATTTGTATCATCGATTCAAGGTTGCTTATAAACAGCTGCAGTCAACACTATTGAGATGATGAACCCATCATCATCTTGAGCAGTTTGCTTACCGATCACTCCTCAAGACAACAAGATTATACTCTATACAAGGGATGGAAATGCTTACCAAAGTCAGTATATTTGCAAAGTCAAAACATATTCAATGTCATGATGCTCAGTAAGAATATTGGTTTTTCAAGCTAATGTGGGATTGAGGAGTATATTTATGTACCACCCAACTCACACTTCACCCCATCCTTCGATCACGCTGGGATATATTGCTTTGCACATGTTGCTCGGTCAGTCTGGTCAATTGTTGAAAACATTGTACAGGTGTTATTACACATTGGCGACATCATTTTTGTTTGAGTAAAAAGTAGTTTGTAAGTAGAATGGGATTAGTGTCAATGAAAAGATGCCATGTTGAGAGACACGATGTGTTGAGGGAATATTGTTACAGTTTGACTGTAGTGTTCTCGTTATTACAAGTACGTGTATATGTGAGTTATAACACTATATATTACACTATATGCTTGTCTTGGATCAATGCAATTTTTGGAGTTTGCGGTCTTATAAAAGTAACATCGTGTTAGATGTTCAGTTTATTTATGTGTCAAACAGGATTACCCTCTGTCACGTAAGATTCTGGTCCATTTTATAAAGTTATTTTACAATAGGAATTCCTTTCTTCTACAATGTAAATCTTCACGCAGACTTTTGACTAGCTCCAAGCATGGCTGAAATCAAACATATTTATGTGATGAGGAAGGTAACCCTTGTGGGACTGAAATGGCATTGCTCTCTGTACAAGCTGAGAACTTGCTAAACTATACTGTATTGTCGATGGTATAACGGTGATGCACACCATATTGTATCGAGTGTTTCAGCATTACAAATATAAGACAATTAATGGTGGGTTTCAGACAGGCTGCATTTTTCGAAGGAACATTTATTGTTGGTCTTTTAGGATAGTCTATAAACCAAACAAGAGGGTCATGATGGCATCTTATTGCTCATGTGAGTGCCTAAGAAAATTTGCAACTTGGCCTATATTTCATTCAGAAAGCCTTTCTTTGAACAGTAGCATAAACATTTGTTACAAACGGGCAGCTGACTAGCATGATAGCTTTTTTTATTCTTTGTTTTCATAACTAACCTACTGGTACTTTCTCTAATGTCTTCTCAGAACTTTGACAGAACTGTAGTACTTATATTATCAAACAGAGAGTTCCGAGTACTAAACGAAGATATGCTTAGTTGAAAAAAGGAGGTATTTCGGAAATTTTATTTTGATTCTGGAATTTTATCAGATACTTTTTCTAGCTAGCTACATATATATATTATATAATCGTATGTCATATTGGGAATTTAATTTATTTGTAATCTTGGACTGTATGAATGAATATATGTGAGTGAAATAAATCGTAGTAGAAAAAAACTGGGTTATTTTATTGATGATGACCTGTTTAACATTGTATGTACGGGACATAACAAATTTTACTCTGTTTTTTTTTGTCGTTTGAGAAAAGTATTATATCTAATAAACCTTGCCATTCGTATCAGATGTGAGAATATTCTATTAGCAAGAAAGAAAAAGTTACAAAATCAGGGAATACGCCAGCCATAAACAAATAACATGTTTGCATGTATTTAACACCTCAGACCATTTTTTATCCACAAATCTTTTAAAAAATAAGAAACAGTCAAAAGAGGAAATTATTCACCAGTCATACGCTAACAAGACTTAACATCTTTGGTACACTACATATAGGCACATGGTACATATGGTACAGTTTGCTTTGCAAACAGGTCGGGATAACATATACATACATGTATAAACAATTCACATTCCACCAACTATAATGCGACACATTGTAAACACTCGAGTATATTACAAAGACATGACAATCATACTTGACCCTGTACATACTTCTATAGAAAGAGAGAAACTGAAAAATAGCACATCCAAGCTTAGCATATTACTAACAGTGTTATATAACTAAACATGATTGATTGTACAGCAAATGTACTAAACAAAAGGCACAAACTACAACTACTATACAGTAATCTACCCCTTTACTAAAGTGGCCATGCCTGTATCGTCATTGTTTTGATGAATTAGAACATTTTAGCTACATGGCAATTCAAGGAGCATGTTCAGGCATTTACTTCAAAATGGGATAATATAAAAAATCGTCTACATACAGGGTGTTAACAAAGTTTGTTCACAAAGTTTGATTTAAGATAAAATATGAAAAATGCGGTGAACACTGGTTTTATTTTTGCCTTTTCATGAATATGAGTTTATTTCGAACTCTCACACAGACGTAAATTATTGGTTTATAGCAACATAGGTAAAAAGAGCAGTTAACGAATACAAAAATTCAAACTTTGTGAACAAACCTTTTTAACACCATGTATATTCCACGAAAATAGCAATACTTCAACTTCGACAAATCTGAACAATCTCAGCAGAGGGTCCATTAAGACACTTTCTTGTAAAATTATTTCAAAATCGGATGGGTAGTTTTGAAAAAAAACAGCTTTATACAATTTCAACTTTATACATAAAGGGAACATGACCACACCCTCACTAGCAACCCTTTTTTTGGTATTGTAAGATTCTGGTCAAAAAGTCTTCTAATGAACATATGTGGAAATTAATTTCAAAATTTTATAGTACATACATGTGAAGAAAGTGAGTGCCCCATAGCGGCCATGTTATTTTGAAAATTATATATAGTCTGAAAAATATTTGTATAAAGTTGCCCAAGAACGTTACAACCATATTACATGAAGATTGGACTAGTAACTTCTCACAAGTTTTTTCCTTTTTGTGACCTGACCCTTTTTTATGACCAATTAAATTAAACAATGGGTGTGGAAGTATAGTGATTGATCACAAAAGTTCAGCATGAGCACATGCATATGTGATCTAAAATGCAACTAAATACATAACGGCAACATGTCAAGACCACTAATTGTCAAGAGATGAAGAGGATACAGTTAACAAGTGTAATATTGACCTTCGAGCTATGGGTATGGATGTTGAATGTGACACATGGTGAGATTGTGTGCCAAGTAATTTAAATAATCCTCTGATAACTGACAATGACCTTTGAACCATGGACACGGGTCTTATGTATGACACATTTTCTCTTCATGCTGAACATGTGTACATAGTAATTTGAAAATCTCCCAATAAATGAAGTAATAAAAAGTATACGTTTTAGATCATTTTACGTTTGACCTTGACCTTTGTGCTACGGACACAGGTCTTGCAGTTGACACACCGGGACATCATGGTGAACATTTTATCAAGTAATTTGTAACTCCCCGAAAAATTGACAGTGTAATATTCCAGACAAGATATGTTTTGGCATTTGACCTGTAAGTACGACATTGACCGTTGATCCACACTGTCTCATCATGGTGATCATTTGTGTCAAGTAATTTGAAAATCCCAAATAAATGACAGTATAATACTCCAGACAAGATGTTTTATACCCATTTTTGACGTCTAAGTGTGACCTTGACTTTAGAGATTCGGACACAGATCTTGTGCGCAACAAGCCGTCTCATCAAACCGTTTGCAAACTAGAAATGTGTCTATAGGACACAGATGTCCCCACATCTAGCCTTTGTTACAAAAGCAAATGCTATTACTCTGCTCATAGGTTATGAATGTGCATCAAGATTACCAAGTGAACAAATTTACAGATTTCCTTTCACATTTTCGTTCGCTAAATGCTTGTCTATTATAAACATGCATGATTGACACATCAACTTCAGCTGAACAATGGTTATCCACCAGTTTTTGGATTCTGTACATGTTACATGTATTAGTTATACTAAGTCATGCTGGGTAATCCGGTCTCAATTTCTTATAAAATCTCAATTGTCTCAAACTCAAATTTTGATTTTTCTATTTTGAGTTATATAACTTATCATCAAGCATTCAGTTGGTCCTATTATATGTACACTAGATATAGACATATATTTACTTTCCCCTCTAACAATGGTTGGGCTGTTTGTTTCATATTTTATAGTCGTTTAATGAGATACGAAACATACATTGCCGAAAAATACCAAATCGGGAAGCAGGGCTCTAGAAATCAACTAGACCGATATCCCGGACAAGTCAAATTGCGAATTTGGGCTACCAACAGTTGAACTGGACTTAGTCCAGGACGAGTCCGTTATGCATGCCTACTTCACTGTGTATCCATACCCTATTGTATGCTTGGACAACCAGCCTCCCATGTCGGACAAGTCAAATTATTAACTTTATTTATTTAAAGAAAATTTCTAGAGCACTGATGAGACTGGGGTTTTGTGTTATAGATTTATTATAGATTTGTTACAGTGGTGGGTACTGCAATACTCACGAAATAATGATACAATCTGAGAAATTGTGTTAAAGGCTCCCTATAGAAAGTTATGCTGAGATATTGAATGGTTTTGGTACTTTATAGATTTGAACTATTAGGGGTTAACTGCCTGTACTACCTGTTGGCTTGTGCATTGGATTGTATCAACTTCATCCATTTACATTATACAGGTATGGCACATTATCTATGAGTTGGTTGACCAGAAGAAATTCCACTTAAAGTGGGTTTTTTCATAGACTGAGCATGACACAAATGTTAGTGATATATATCCGACTTGTATTATGATAGAGTGAATAAGTTGCTACATGTTCAGGGAATGCCACATACACAATACAATGCCTCACCACGTGAGGTTAATTAGTGATTTGTTTGGAATATTTCAGCACATGTTGGACAGCTACAGAGTGGAGGACATGAAGTTAAATCTGAGTCTTGTGTTTGCTGTCACACATATGGATTTAGAACATGTTACGTTAAGTATTACTATTAAGTATTGTGTACTTGCAATCACTGCTGCACAGACTTCAAGAACTGCACAGAAAGGTTAGTTAATATAATTTATATCTTACTTCTAGAGAGGAACTACGGTCAACTTATTTTCTAACTTAGTTATCATTTATGATTATAATACTGTCAGTGGACCAAACCAGTCATCCTTGGTTACCAACCAGTACTTATTTGTACTTCTACCTGCAGCTAAAAACTCACTACATGAATCAGAAGTATCGGTCACATTCGATGTATTTGCATCAGTCATATCGTCAAAGTGTATGAAAGAAACAGTAAATGTTTTAAGTGACTTGTTTTCATGATAACTTGGATAAAACCGTATTACGTGTGTACCTGTTCATTGCCACTGGCAAAAAAGTGTGAATTAAACTCAACTTATACATATATGATGTGATACATCTTTTTAT
This sequence comes from Mactromeris polynyma, assembly GCA_032209605.1. Classification (NCBI taxonomy): domain Eukaryota; kingdom Metazoa; phylum Mollusca; class Bivalvia; order Venerida; family Mactridae; genus Mactromeris; species Mactromeris polynyma. The sequence goes on along the minus strand of JASFXZ010000021.1, from coordinate 2,348,306 downwards.
ATAATTAGTTGAACCCGCAGTTATATACCGGCGAGGAAGGAAAGGATCACGTAAATAATACGACATTGATGACCTTGACGAGTCCCAGCCACAGAAACGTAGTAAAACAATGGAACCTAAGATAACCTTGGATTCAGAAGGTTTCAGTTTTAGTAAGTTTTAGAATGGAGATGAAAAATATCTTACAGCCATTTGCATATTGATATTTGTTTTGATAATTTCAAACCATTTGTCACATGTAAGATAATTCCCATGTTATTCATTATAGCCAGTTTACAATAAATTTGAATGATGGAAGGTTAGCCATTTTTTTGATGAACTGAGTTGGTCTTTTAACAATCATTTGAGCGCCGCAGTACAATTTCCAACCTCTTCTTTAAGTAACGTCATTTCCAGAAAACGTCACATGTGACGTCACCACGTACTGACAGTTGTAAATCCCAAAGCAGTGCGTATTTATTCTAATGTCTAAGATTTCAATTTGGAATGATTTGCAAATAAATAACAGTAGTTCCACTCATATTGAATTGAATTTTGACTGACAAGACTAATGCATTTTAGATTTCCTGAATGTTAAAGATGAGGAAGAGTTGTCACCAGTCATTGATACAAAGCATCCATTAAATAAAGCTCTCAGTAAGTACTTAAAACGTGTTGTAGTAAGCAACTGAAGTCATTTAGTTTTGCTCAGTTTAATTAATTTTGTTAATTTCAATATTTGGTAGGGATGATTAAATTACTGCAATTAATTATCTTGTAGATTAATACATAATGATTATAAAATAATTGAATATAATGACCATGAAAAACTAACGGGAAATTGATAAATTACTCAAAAATAAGTTCAAGAACAGGTATTCTGAACTACTCAAAGTGTAGGGCTGTCATTGATTCAGATGTTTGTGTATCAACAATATTGATATATTGCAAGACAAATATCAATTATATTGTTAAATTCCTTTAATAAACTACTAACTCCTTTTGTTCTGTATGTTCATGCGTATATGTCTAACATAATATTCAAATGTTCAACTTATATTTTTTTTATCAAGATACTGTTAAAGTAATTGATCCATATTTTTAACTTTACAGCATTATATTATTTTGCCAATATTTGGAATGCACTATCCACTAGAGTATTGTTTAACTAGTGGCCGACTACGAAGTGACGTTACGCTATTTTGTCATATTTTTAGACAGTACCCATTCTCCTGTATTTTCCGACCGTAATATCGCTATTTGTATGTGTGTATCGAATATGGATCACTAGAAAATTATTGTCAATATATCAATATTGATTGTATCAATGACAGCCCTAACTAAAAGCCCTGTCCTTGTTTTAACCTAAATGTGAATGAGAGTTGTGATGGTAAAAAACCGTTAAATCTAAATTACAGCTGATTCTGATGAAAGATTGTTAGTTTTGGAATTAAGGTTGCTAAGTCTAATTTGTATATATCAGTGTCTAATATTGCAGAATTGGAAAAGAACGATAATCTGTCACTACCTGTTATGTTTTTCAGTGAATCTGTATCGATTGATGAATGGAATTGTGCACGATGGTAATGTGAGTCCAAAGACTAGTTTGATAATCAGTTTTATTGACGAAGCTACAAAATGTGGACAGCATACTAGATACATTCTACAGATTATGCCACCAAATATGGTATGTTTTCTTTTATTGAACAGTTTTATGTCCTTAATATCCTAAATATCTGAAAATTCCATCTGCTGCTCAATCGGTGAAATAATAATAATATAGATCTAACAGCGAACATTCAAATATCTTCTATAATATCACTATACTACTAGTATGATATATATTAATAGTATCATGTTTATGTGTCCTTGTGGTTATGGAATGATTGTACACTGCATGTGGCATTTCCTGCTCTACTTGTATAATACTTTTGACAAAATCAATGTAATGAACAACTTTGTGCTAAATTTCTACTGAAAACTGAAGGTACTTGATTTCAATTGAAAAAAGTATTCATGCCGTATAGTATATGAATATTTGTATTGTTTCAGTTGTGTCAGATATTGAAGTGTATACCTGGAGTGTTTGATACAGAGAAAATATTACAGATTTGTGATTTAACAACGAGTACTGGAAGAAAGATCGCAGCAAAAGCAATCTGTCAGAGTTCACAGTATGAGAAAGATTGAACTGCATAATCTGTCAAATATAGACCCTTGAACAGATTTCTAATGTACAGCTTTGGCAATGGTTTTGAAAAACATTGGTAGAGAAAGCTTGGGGAGTTTGAACATGTGTTGGCTTGACAACTTCTTGACCATTGAAATACCTAAGTTCTATGGTTGCAGCAAACTTTGATACTTTTTCATGATACAAATTGGTAACACTTTTTTGTGTCAAGTGTACTGAAGAATGTAACCGTTACAGTGTATCATGTCATCAAAGAAGGAAGAAACAATGCCTACTTGAACAGTAATGTCAATTGTGTTGCTGGGCAACGTTCCTTGCTTATTCCGATTTTTGTGAATGGTCTGTTGCCATAAGTTGCAAATGGCTGTTAATTTTTAGGAAATAATCTGATTCTAGCCTCGATCTGACTGTGTTGTACGGAGCCAAACCGTGTCTTTGTGCAATTATGTGGAATTACGATATATCATAATCTCATTCCCAAATTGTGGCTAAAGCCATTTTATATTCTTAATATGTGCTATTGTAGAAAATACATCTATGAAGTACTTTTTGCATTATTGAGGTTACTGTATATTTCCTTTTATTAATTGTGTTGTATACATCTGATATATTGCATTGCAATGGATGAGAACTATTTAGTATTTGACTGTGTTTCTAACATGGTAACAGATGATTTTGTATATACAATATATTATCATTAACTAGCAGCACTACATTTTTTTCTCCCTTCTCAGATGGATTTATGGTCATTTCAAACCACCTAAATTGCATTTCATGATACAAAAAGACATTCAGTTAAAATGATATTGACATGTTTCTAAACTGAACAAAGCTGATTTGATCATCAAAATGAAAGTAAGGATTTTGACAGATCAAGGAGGATATTTCAATTTATCGTTTCGATAATGAACACAGAATGACATTAGGTTTTAAAAGCGTTTTTCATCCCTGTTTTGCTGACGGAATTTGTCACATTCCACAGTGTAGTCACTGCGGTCTTCTGTGAATAAAGTTAGGACTATTAGCAAATTATGTCGATATAGCGAAATAGAAATATTTTCATCTGCAAGAATGTCATTCCTTACCAAATATGTAAAAAGCTTTTTAAATAAATTAGTTAAATAAAACGTTAATGCCACTTGAATTTACGCAATGGTTCAGAAGTTACATGGTTAATTACAATAAATAAAAAACAAAAGAAATATCAAGCATTTCAATTATTTTTAAGAAAATACCATTTTTTATTTCAAACATTATAATATGATATTTGATTAATTTAAGTATTAAATATCACATTTAATTTAACAGACAGTTGAAATCTATTTGAATACGGCAATGTTAAATCACAAAGTTCAGTAAAATAACAACATCATTTATCTGTCTACTTAGATATCCCTAAATTCTCGAACACCCAAAGAGTTTTCCGACTGTTATTTGAAACAAACGACAACGAAATGACATTTTCATTAAATATGTGTAGCAAATGCATACTAGTCAAACTGTTAGTTGTGGATTTTCGATTTGTCCCCCTTACGCCACGGATTCACACGTTTCAGGGACAAACTTGATAACGTTTTATTTCTTGACGAAAGAGGCCGATGAAGATGGTTATTTAAGCAGTGATAATTGTATGTCTTTGGTTTGAGACCTTCACTCATGAAAATTAAACTGAGATAAACGACGTGGACTTTTTCAATATTGCTTACAAATAAAGTGCTTATCGATCATTGTCCAACATCCTAACAGGTGAGGCCGAATTAAGTACTACTTCAAAATCATATGAGCCTGTGTTATTGCTTAATTTATGAACATGGAGTGACAGATATTTATTTTATTTTATTTCTTAACGGATGTGGCCGATTTCAACATTACTAACAGATGAAGTAAGATACAAGTTTGGATATACATGTGTATTTCTAATGGTTGAGGCCGATTTCAATATAATTGACAAATAAAGTAATATATAAGCATTGACATATGTCCTAATGGATGAGGCCGATTTCTTCTTTACTAACACACAAAATAAGATACAAACTATTATATATTTACTAACGGGTGAGGCCGATTTCAGTATAACTTCCAAATCGGCCTCACACGTTAGGAAATACACCAAAGGTGTATCCGAGTATATTGGACAATGAAATATAACATTATTGATATAATTCACTATTTATTTTAATATGAAAAACGGCTTCAAGTTTTTACAAGTAAACAAAAACTGATGCGCACTTTATTTGTTGTCGGTATTGAACACGGTCGCAGTTGTACATTTCACTTTGATTCTAATGAGTGATACCAAAGACGTACAATTATCACTCTTTCATACCCTATAAATGGCTCAGTGATTATTTCTCAAAAGAACTTCAGTCATTAAATATTTATATACTGCTTAAATAATGCTCTTCATCGGCCACTATCGTTAGAAAGAAATATCAAAGCCCCGAAAGTGCTGACAGCAAGGGGCTTGCTGCAGATCACATACGTCACTTTGACATATATTTCTCTATCACAATTAGTCTTTCAAGAACACTTTGTTACGTCAGTATATTAAATAATATAGGAGTTAAACACACAATATTGTATACAAAAAATTGTTATAGACAGTTAGAAGGATTAATGGAGAAGCGGTAAACAGTACCTTAATGTTGATTATATGTCATGTTTCAATGCAATCCATTTAAAACTAACGTAATTTGCAACATAAACTATTATGTTATTACATGTTTTCTGAAAGATAGACTTAAGTTCAAAGAGACAGAATTCTTAAACATTTTGATGGATGCACAGCAAATTTATATCTTCAACATCTACAAATCATGTATCATGGTACTTTTACTATAAAATTGCATTGCAATCCCTTGAAAAATGAAGAAGTAGTTAGCCAGATAAACTACATAATGTTGTATGTTGGACAGAAAACTAATTGACCGACCTACAGATAGGATGACAATAAAACAAAAAGTACATGAATTCATTCAATTTAGAACAGTTTCCTTAAATCGTAGATATTCAACGGAGCGAAGACGGAAAATTGCATTTCCCATGATTTCAATATACGTATAATTGTTCTTTGGATATATTATATGTGTCACAGTTTTCTTGTATACGTATCTTTGCCTACTGCTATCATCCGCTGAGTTATATGCCCACTGTACACTATCTTGTACTATCGTAATATTCCTGCATTTCATAAGCACTTCACGCATGATACACATACACGCCTGATACGTTAATGATCAAGTCATGTGATAAATTCATGCGACTGCGGTGTATTGATATCACGGACATATAAATATTATCATAGTCCGTTTTGATATACATGTATACATTTTTTTATTCTGTAATTGCAATATTTAAATAACAATTGGGATCATTCTAATTCGTCGGTGATGTCAGTTCAAATCCGTTTCCAGCTGATATCGCAAATACTTACCGCTATTTCTTTGTTAGACAATAACTACTTTCTTCTAGAGTATGTAGCATTTGGCGGTTCAGAAAGTAAGACTTGTGATGACTCATCCGATGAGTGTCCGCGGATTTCGCCTACTATAGCAATTAGCTCTGACGAGCCCCTTGCTAATCAAAGCACTGAAAGTGCTGACAGCAAGGGGCTCACTGCAGGTCACAGACGTCACTTTGATACACGCCTGATACGTTAATGATCAAGTCATGTGATAAATTCATGCGACTGCGGTGTATTGATATCACGGACATATAAATATTATCATAGTCCGTTTTGATATACATGTATACATTTTTTTTATTCTGTAATTGCAATATTTAAATAACAATTGGGATCATTCTAATTCGTCGGTGATGTCAGTTCAAATCCGTTTCCAGCTGATATCGCAAATACTTACCGCTATTTCTTTGTTAGACAATAACTACTTTCTTCTGGAGTATGTAGCATTTGGCGGTTCAGAATGTAAGACTTGTGATGACTCATCCGATGAGTGTCCGCGGATTTCGCCTACTATAGCAATTAGCTCTGACGAGCCCCTTGCTAATCAAAGCACTGAAAGTGCTGACAGCAAGGGGCTCACTGCAGGTCACAGACGTCACTTTGACAAAATAGTTTACCTATCACAATAGTCTATCTAGGACACTTTGTTATGCCAGTATATTAAATAATATAGGAGTTAAACACACAATATTGTATACAAAAAATGATATAGTTAGAAGGATGGATGGAGGAGAAGTAAACATTACCTTAATGTTTATTATCTGCCAAGTGTCAATGCAATCCATTGAAAACTAACATTCTAAAACATTTTGATAAAGCACAGCAAATTTATGTCTTCCAAATCTACAAATAATGTATCATGGTATTTGTATTATCAATCGTCGATATTCAACGGAACGATGACGGAAAATTGCACTTGTCATGATTTCAATACACGTATAATTGTTCGTTGGATATATTATATGTTGCACCGTTTGCTTCTATACGTATCTCTGCCTACTGCTATCTTCCACAGCCTACTCTACACTGTCTTATGCTATAGTCCGCTAGCTTGTATAGTGCTCTTCACCCGTGGGATGTGGCGTAGGCAGACATTTTTGTCTGTAATTTGCAATATTTAAACAGCAAGTTGTTTTGGGTTCTTTCTTTTGCGTAAGTGATGTCAGAGGTGTGTTTTTAGAGGTAGGGTAAGTAAGCGAGAATATTAGCCAATGTAGAAAAGGTAGCTTTCTAAACACCGCTTGAAAGCTAGTACTGTCTGATCACACTACCTATCTAAAGATAGGTGTTACTTTTCCTACGTTTAAGAAACGGCACAGCTACCTTCCCTCCGTAGCGCTAGGTAGAATTCTATACCTCTAAAAAACGCGCCTCAGCCCAAATCCGTTTTCTAGCTGATATCGCAAATGCGTTATTGTTTGTTAGACAATGACTACTTTCTTCAGGACTATGTAGACTTTGGCGGTTCAGAATTACAGACTTGGGATCACTCATCCGATGAGTGTCCGCAGATTTCGCCTACTTAAGCAATCGGCTCTGACGAGTCCCTTGCTAATCAAAGCACAAAAGTGCTGTGGGACGGTACCACTCGTCTCTGTAGCCAAGCTGGCAACTCGTTGCATACAAGTTTCCGTTTTGTAACGAAACAGTTTTATAATATCCACGTATGTGTAAATAGGTAAGATAGTTTGCATGGAATATGGAAAAAAGCTAAAACATTAGACAGAAATACGAAAAAGAATAAACATTTATTGAAAAAATAGTAAACATTTTTTAGATTTTCAAACCGAAATAAAGAAAAATGGTCAGTAATAATCCATTGAGAGAGAGAGAGAAGTACTTAGAGGGATGACAACGATATTACCATAGCTACTACGTATAGCATTAAAGAATAACAACAACAACACAAATAATGGTAGAACCGTAAAATTGTAAAACAGGTGAAATGTTTGTCACGATTGTAAATAAATGAAATACAAAGATATCAGACCCTGTATGTAACGTATGTGAATATTTAATTATAAAATGACATATTAAATTATATCAGCACGAACATCGTGTAAATCAGTATGCCCAGGCATAACGGTATGACAACACCAGCTTGCCATATGTTATGAGTTATCTTGTTGTAGTGGGGTATTTTCAAATTAATTTTCCAAGCACAGAGTGAGATGTACTACGAGATGAAAGATGACTACGATAATATTCGTAGTCGTGCACAACGAGACCATATCTATGATAAATCGCAATAAAGAACAACAACAACAGTCATCACATGTCATCGATTTATATATATCCTTTAAACGCAGTCTGAACCCGAGTACACTCTTCTACGTGCGTTCGCTTAGCGAATTTATCGCATTTATAGCGCTAATCTGGCATTTCCAGTCTTAAGAACCGGTATGGTAGGGTACCCGTCTGATTGCATTTCTGTCACACAGTTTCTCCAACCGGCGAATAGTAAGAATCTGTACAAAACGAAAACAGTCGACGCTCTAAAATATGCACTTTACAAAACGATGACGATTTATGAAATTAATAAGGAATAAAACAAGATATACATTTAGTAAGTACTTCATGAATGTAGTACAAGAATGGACCATCTTTAAAAAAATATAAAGAGACAAACATTTTTCGTTCATTAAATTTTATTATAAGCACACCAAAATTGTAAACAAACACGTGTGTATTAATACATTGCTTTAAACCCCATCCGAACTCCACAGAAACAGCTAATTAGTTCACAAACCACTTTAGCAGGTCACCTTTTCAACATTTCATTTTATTGAAACGTTTATGATATTATTGCGTTCGGCGAATTTTGGAACTACTTGTTTGCGTAGGAATAAGGATGTGGATTTTTTTGACATGTTACCGGCTTTTAGTCTTTTTTGTGTTTTGAAAACGGGAACCAATTGTTGTATGCCTCTCAAATTGCTACACTACTACCTGAGCGGTACCGTCCAAAAACGTTGCATCAAGCTCTGGTTAAATGAACAAGACCTCACTCGTTGGAAATAAATGCTTGTGATACGAAACTAATTTGTATCATAAATTCTAGTTTTAGATGCGTTGGTTGCAAAAGCAACTTTAAAGAGATATCTTATATACTATTGAATCATTTAACGCTCAATACTTGGTTGAAAACTATGTTATAAGAAGAAGAGGATGCCTTATTACTTTTTATGAATATGCCAAACTATCTATACAGTAGGCGGCTCGGTCTCACCCGTTGAGAAATAAAATATGTAAATCGGCCTCAACCATTGAGATATAGACAGACCTACCAGAAACCCTCCGTATTGGTCCGCGCAGAAATTGGACGTACAATAAGACTATTACAAGTTACAATTAACGCAAAGTGATATACCGAGTATATCGTGTGTTCACACTTTGAACTATTTATTTGAGCGAAAATGTTCGATGATTTCGTCGCTGTTAACATGAATGGTTCATATTCATTGGGGTAGTTTTGTTTTCCATATATCCATCGTTGTCTAGTATCGTTTTTAATATCTCGAAATATTTTAAGATTCGTGTGCGAAAATGTCATTTTTAAAAAAGAAAAAAAATCAGTTGAAAATTCTGACGCAGTTGAAAATTCTGACGCTGGTATCAAAGGATGAACTCGAAAGAAATGGGAGATATGTGTTGAATTTTGACGTTTTTAAAAATTCTGATTATGGCAAAATAAAAGAAATTAGAGGAAAAGAGAACAAGGTAATCAGTTGTTTATTTACTTCATTTAATTGAGCCATGGGATGTGGGTTTATAGTAGTTCAGTGACATAAAACGGCTACTCTAACTGACTTGGCTTATCAGGAATGATGATCTTTTGCTTGCTATTGTTATGTTGTAGAAGTCTAGAACTTTTTTATGAGATTCGTGGTGCTGGAAGTCACGCTTGCATTTAGTCAAATCATCCTAACACAATCCACATATCCTGGGATCATTATCCCTTATAATGTACTTCATCCAATCAGCGTTGTGAGGTTTTGTAGTTTGGTAATCCTTCTTCTTAGAGTCTTGTTCAGCGTTATAATCATACTTCGGGAAGCATCCATCGGTTCCACAGATATTCTTGTTTAAGATCATAATGTAGGGAATAACTTTTAATCTGTTTGTCATCATGTGAAAAGTTTGATGAAATATAGTTTACAGAGGTTCATGCAGCTGTTAGGTTATTAAGGTATTAATGTTTATGCATACTGTTACATATTTGGTTTCTTCTACTCAAAGGTATATGAAGAACTTGAATGTATAGTAGCCCCATGCTCCGGGGAAGTAGAGATGGAACTAAGAAACAAAAAATGTCAATTTACATTTACTGTGTCTGGGGCCTTAAAACCATCCTCAAATTTAGAAAAGGTAAGTCTTTTATTTAAGATTCTTTAACTCAACAGCTCCTTTCTCTACTGTAAGGATTGTCATTTACGGCTCTATGGTCTCATAAGAACATTGCTGAATATTTCTGCTGCCTTGGCATTTGTCCTTTACTTCTCACATTCCATTCATATACTGTTGCTACTTCTGTATTTACAAATTCCTTTTCATATATATGTATTTTGATTGTGTGTAATTGCATTACAGTCCCTGACTGTGGTATTCCTTGGTCATATCAGCAAATTGATGTTAGTGTAAATTGAATTGCTACGACTAGACTTCTGGTAATTTTAAACTTCATCATTCTATGAATATTGAATTGCTAAGAGTTTTTTTGCCAAATGATGAGTACGAAGTGCTCATGATAAGCTTTTAAAATCAATGGCTGTTTTATGTTGTGTATCATGTATTTAAAATTTCTTCTCCTAAACGGTCTGAATGGATTTTGTCCAAACTTCACAGGAATGATCCTTGGGTATGCCTCTTTCAAAGTTTCATAAATTGTTCTGGTCTGCTTCATAAGTAGACCACAGGAGATAAATATTGATTTCAAAAGAACTTTGATATTTGGCTTGTAGCATTGTCTAATGGTCCTCTTACAAGATAGCATAACTAATTAACTTCTGTCAAAAACATGGCTGCCAGGAGGAGGCTTGTTCCCTATGTATACATGTATATAATGGAAATTATAAACGACATATTCTTCTAAACCAATGGATTTTGACCAATTTCACAGTTGTATAAATGGTTCTGGTATGTCGCTACAGTCAATTTTGGCACATAATTCAGACAAAAGGGCAGTTTACTCGGGTAAATGATAAAGGGCCATCATGGCCCTCCTGTTATTATTTACAACGTCAAAAATCCAGAACCCCACCATTTCAAATTGTGGTCACATGAACCAGTTTTTAAATTTCACAATTACCCCTAGTAATCAGCTCAATGGCCTATCATCAGAGGTGTGAAAAAGACAATGAATAACAGGACTGATTGCAAATGAATATCCTGTAAGCATACACTGGTTATCAATTACAATGAATCGATTGGTTACTTGATTTATGTATCATAATGGTTCTTTTGTTGTAAGACTGCAAATTGACTTGAAATCATAAAACCTTTTTCTGTTTGTGACAAATTGTTGGTGCATACTTGTCAGCTTCACCTTAGTAAGAAATTTCAGGGCATATTTTATCATTATGTTGATGGTCAAATCTGAAAAGAAGGTAAGCTTGATAATTGAAGGGGAAAGTGTACTCTGTTTTCTCTGTGTTCTTGTATAGATACATATGTATAGAAGGGCCAACATCTAATGGCACAATAATACCATCCTTGACACCAGGCTATTTATAAAATATATGATACCCTGGGCATACTGACCATAAACATCTTGTACTCGTGAATACTTGATGCAGTGCAATCCAGCCGCTTGATTGGCCGCATGACACATACCTCATTCGATACAAAAATTGGTGAGCAGTTACGGATGAAATCACGGTTCTGAGGAATCCAGTGAGTTGCACATTTGTTTTCAATGGTCGCTGCCATTTTGTTGAATTTGCTTATAGCTCTTCACAAAGGAGATTCCTTCTTCCATTGGTTGAAAATACTAATGAATATTCATGCATTATGAAGTTTCGCTAGCCAATATGCCAAGGGAATCATATACATGTATGTTATTTACTTAGGCTAATTAGCAGATAGTAACACTTTCTATGAAAGGGGGAAAATATTAGTCCCTTAAGTCCTTAAAATTTATATATTTTATACTAATAGTGTGTATTATTCAAAACCAAAGCAAAAAACAGTAATTTCTTATCATGTCAACTGGTTAACTTTATTTAGTTCCTAATGTTTTGTTTACAGTCACTGTCTGCGATGATTTTAATTGCATCCCACAGGTGCTAATAAATTGATGATGTCTCATGTTATGGTTGCATTATTTGTCTTGTGCTCTGATCAATAGTTAAACTGCACATGGATATAGTCACAGAGTCACATTGATAATATACATATATTGCTACATGGTCAAATATTACATATTTTGTAAAACAACCATCTCTTTCACCAGTGTTTCTTTCCTAAGACTAAGCAGAAAATATTGATAAACATCTATCAATAATCATTTAATTGTTTCTTATACAAGTATATATATGTTATACTTTTTGCACTTTAAATAGATAAAAATGATCCTTATAGGGTCCTTAACAATCCCATACTTAGCTGATATGATTATGTTTCTTCTATGAACAGGGAGAAGATGTTCTCGAATATAATGACTCAATGTCGGAGAGCAGAAGGCATCTCCATCTTACCCCTACATATGACGAGGCTAGTGAAGGAAGGGCCACTATAAAGTTCTGGGTCGATGAGAATGTCAAGCATACAGTGACTATATGTGATGTTCCTGTGGAGAAAACAAAGACGATGTCTTCAAGTACTTTGTCCAGACATAGCTCAGATGGGTCTACATTAGGTTCATCCCAACCTTCTGTGAAGTCAGTTGTTGAAGAAGATCATATAGATGCTGGTAAATGTCAAGTTTTTATGTCGATTTCAGCTGAGATGATAGATACAGTAACATCTCACTTAAAATTCACCTCAATAATACCACCTCAAAGTCAATTTTCAATGTTCCATCTTTATTCAACCTCAATATTAAAATAAAGTCATGTTTGAGAAACACGAAAAATCGGTCAATGGCGCTACCGGGAAACGAACCCAGGTCTACGGATTGCCGGTCCGTTATGCTAACCACTACACTACAGCGACCTGACGTCATTTTCCTGTAAATTTATCATATATAAATTTATGATTAAGGTAAACTACACTTTAGACGAAGTACGGGGCGATTTTTTACATCCGCCACACAGCACTTAACACCAGCTGTAGTAAATAGTGAAATTATTGTTCACAAAATTAAGACCACCTCAATAAGATGACCAGTTTTCAAGGGTCCCACTGGTGGTCTTATTATTGAGGTTTTACTGTATCTCCTTAGCCATGTAACTTGTAGAGTGTTTATAAACCCTAATGATTGTATTGAATGTATTGACGGATATTGCATATACATACATGTACATACATATATAGAGGATATCAAATGAGTGTTGTGTTAGTATTGAATTTATTGAACAAGATGAATGAATGTTATGCTATACAACACAAATGTAATATTCTATTTATCGCATACCCGACAAAATAAGGTAGAAACACACATGAAAATAAGACCTCACTGATGTAAACTGCTGTGACGCAAAAGTAATTAGGTCAACTTGCACTTTAGCCATAGATGGTATCATACACATGCATTTGTTTTTGCTCCTTATTTCGTGGGTATATTTATCAAATGCATCGAAAGTTGGTGATGTGGATATGTTTTATCGTTACTCATTTTATTAAATTTAAACAAGTAGTGTAGGGATTTCATTTAGAAGTTTCACTTATTTGCATATTATATGCACACTGCATGTGCCATATGACTTTTATGGCGTCGAAGAAACATGACCAGGTATGTGATAAATATGTATACATATCGTTTTTGTCCATATTATTTAAAGCCTTCCTTTATTTTTAGGCTTCGTTCGAACTCTTGAAAATGTAACAGTTACCGCATCAGGTAAATTATTTTAATTTTGTTGTGGTGTTGGTTAAGTTTTTGTCTATATGTCTTTATGTCTACAACTGAACATGACCCATCTGGTTTTGTGCTGTATAGTGATAAAAGTAATATTATGATGTTCACTTTTTGTTAATTTATTTACCTAAACAAAACAGGAAAAGTATATTTCTTATTGTTAAAACATCAATAAATATGCATCATCAAAAAATACACTAATAATAAATTCCTCTGTATTTGTCGATAAAAAGGTTAGTACTATAGTGCTTTAAAATTGTTTTTCAAAGACACTTGTGCCGGACCAATTGAAATGTAAAATTTGTCCGACGTAGAAAGCTAGTTGTCAGAGAATATATGTCAATTCAGTGACCAAAAAAAAAATACGCAGTGATAGCTCTACAATCTAAAATTAATAATCACATGTATGTTTTTGTGAGATTCTAAGGTTTGACTTACAACTGAACAATTGCTAACGTTGGTTAACTTTAAAACAGAATTCTACGGGACTAACTTCAACTCAACTGTTGGTAGCCCAATTCAGCATTAGAGTAGTCTGTGACATCGGCCTATTGGATTTCTTGAGCCCTGTGCATATAATATTTAAATTAAAAAACCTTCCATTTTTTACAAGCAGAGATTTTTACAAGTTTTGTCTGTGCATAACATGATAAAACAATAGTTTTGTTTCAGTATTACATTGCAATCGTTATGGCCAATGTAGCAACACTTCTGGACAAAGTTGTTTTAATGCTTTACATTGAGATGAGCCAGCTATGTCTTTAAAATCATTTGAGGGGCTGACATGTTCATTTAATTCATGTTTTGAAAATGATAAAAAAACTCTATTTATCAGTATAGTTTAGTTTGTGTTTGACCCTTAAGAGTCGAGTACATGTATATGTAACCAAGTTTGGATTAGGTAATTCCTGGTTTTTGGACGGTACCGCTCAGGATGGGCGAGACTTTTATGGATGGTGTGCGTCTTTTTATCTAGTTGTTACCGTGTATTTTACCTTATGTTGCACCTGTCTTCACTGTTGTGCATCAATATGGACCGACATTCAACCAGATATGCATCAATAGGCGCCTAACTTGTATGTTGTTCGTTATTTTATATAGGTGCTAGGCTATACATGGTATACATGCTTAAACAGTGTGCATTAAGCGACCTCCATTCAATATTTAAAATGCTAGGTTAGCGCTATAAATCCGGTAAATTCTAAATTCCCGAACGCACATAAAAGAGTGTACTCGGGTTCAGACTGCGTTTGAAAGATACATATCAATCGAAGACAAGTGATTATTGTTGTTGTCCTTTATTGCTATTTATTATGCTCCCCGTTCCCGAAGGGGGGGGGGGACATATAGTCGCCCCTTCGTCCGTCCTTCCGTCCGTCCCACTTTTCTTGTCCGGACTACTTCTCAGAAACTACTGACTGGAATTCAACAAAACTTAATGGGAAGCTTCACTACCAAGAGGAGATGCGCATATTATCACACGTTTTTGGTTGGACTATATTTTTCACGGAGTTATGGCCCTTTGCTTGTCCCACATATAGTATACATGGTACCATTCTTGTCCGGACTGCTTCTCAGAAACTCCTGACTGGAATTCAACAAAACTTCATGGGAAGCTTCACTACTAAGAGGAAATGCTCATATTATCACATGGATTTGGTCGGAATATTGTCCACGGAGTTACGGCTCTTTGATTATGCAACATAGTACATATGGTACCATTCTTGTTCGGACTAATTCTCAGAGACTTTTGACAGGAATTCAACAAAACTTTATGGGAAGCTTTATTACAAAGAGGAGAAGCGCAAATTATCAGGAGTTTTGGTGGGACTGTTTTTCATACAGTTATGGCCCTTTGATTATGCAACATATACACTAAACAAAATGTCAGATTGGTCACCTACGTTTTATTGAGATTTTCTCAAAACAATACATGAAAACTCAACAATGAAAATCACATCGTACAAATAAGTTTATTATACAACTTTCGTAAAAATGATATTTCATTCTAACTAGTAATTGATATTTAACAACATATCAGCATAGACCACCCTTGAATTCATAAGTCACAAACAGTTAATATCTTGTATGGACTCCTCGGCCTGCTATAACAGCACGGCAACGAGCTCTCATTGATGTTATGTAGCACTGTAAATACTGCTGAGGGATGTCATTCCATGCTTGTATTATAATCTGACCAAAGCCGTGAAGATTCTGCTGTTGTGGCAAGTGTCTTACTCGCCATTTCAACAGGTCCCAAACGTGCTCTGTCTGGACTTTTGCAGGCCATGGACGAACTCTAATGTTATTATCATGTAGGGGCATTGTCCTGAGCTAAACTCATTCCACGATTGACTCTAATATGAGAATCCAAGACAGGGGCGATACTCTGATCCTGGTAACGTCTTGCAGTAAGATTGCCGTCAACAATTACCAGATCAGTTTGTGTGTGCATTGAGATTCCCGCCCATAACATAATGGAGCCGCCACCTAACTGGTCAGCTTCAAGCATACAATAAGCCCTGTTACGCTCACCCCGACGACGGTAAATGCGAGTACGGCCGTCAGCACCCCGTAACGTTACACGTGTTTCGTCAACACACAGAACATTGGCCAAGTCTGCTAGTGTAAGTCTTAATTGCTGTCTTGCCCAACGCAGACGTACTTGACGATGTCATCGGGTTAATATCACACCCTTTCTAGGGCGCCGGGATCTTAGGCCGACCTCGCGAAGCCGGTTACAAATTGTCTGTGGTGTAACATTACGACCATGTCTGCCTATAGTGCACCTTCCAGTCGTGTTTGCAGGGGTAAAACGATCGCGTAAGTGCGACAAAGCGATGTACCTGTCTTGCCTCAACGTGGTAACACGCCGGTTGGGTCGCAGTCTGGTTAAACTTTTCCCATAGGCATTGGATGGTAAAAACCCTTCTATGAAATACCCGTGCGACCTGAAAAAAGCGTTAAATCTTAATACTAAATACAGAAAAATATTTGTTTTATTGTTTTTAAAGCGTTTACAAAAGTACAATATTGACTCTCATCTGCCTGAAGGGGGTGCCCGCTGCGATCATACCAACAGCCCGTCCGCGCTCCTCTGCTGTCATTTTCGCCATGTTTTATGTTTTTTAAGTTCAACTATAGTGATATATCTTATGTATTACATTTGGAATCAAATACATGGTGTAAAAGTTAAATCGCCCACTTCGTCACGACTGAGTGCTTTCAGTGAAGATACATTTATTTGAGGTATGGCTATCAAGGAAGGACATAGAAATAGTATACTTTGCAAAATTTTGAGACATTATCATTTTTAGTTTTAAAAATAAGGAATATTAAAAGTTGACCAATTCCTTTTTTTAGTTTTTTTTCAGTTTTCAGTTAGCAGGATTATCCTAGCCCAACATGTAATTAAACATCACTATCTCAATTTCATTGTACATTTTTGTATGCCTTTTTTCTTGGGAGATCCAGGACATTTCCAGTGCTATAACTTTAAGATTTTAACCATCAACAAATAGTCCAGTCAATCTAATTGTAACCCTCAAATAATTGCAACAGAAATGTGTTCGTGTTAGAATAATACTGTATAAACAACATATCAGAAGTCTAACAAAATCTTTGATGCAGAAAGTGAAGAAAAAATGAAAATTAAAAATGTTAAAACACCTTTGAAGGAATGGCGCATAGTGTACACCATGTTATAGATATTTTTCGCAAGCGCCCATTGATCAAGATTTTTAATAATACATGAACTCAAAAGTACATAGATATATTATGTGATAGTCATTCCTTTGCATACTAGATTGCTATCATGCCATATTTAAGTGATTTTCAATGATTTCTTCTTGCCTTATGTTTTCGTTTGAAATGTTAAGAATGTTAAAAAGCACACATTGTCTTACCAAAACATAACTTTTATACTTCAATCGCGAATCTTTGCTAGTTTAACGAATCGGATGAAAATTAATTTTGTGACCTTGAAATATTTCTTGTCAAATTATTTTCCTACGGAAGCGGGTATGTGCCATAATTTTGCCCAAGATTGAAGAATAGCGAAATATTCATTTGTTCGATGTATCTTTATCTCAACCATAATATTATTTATTTGTAATCATTATTTTTTAAGCCTCAAAATGTACAAATCTCGTAGCATGCTACAAAATATTGATGTTTTTTTCTGCGAAATGGAACAAATGAAGATAAGTATGCTGAATCTTAACAGTATTGTTGTGTTAAAGGATTATTCCTACTGTCATTCTATAAAAGATATCATTCATCAAAGAAAAACATATCCAAGTGTTATATTCATCATATCTAAACCATTCAAATCCAAAAGGAATTTCTCATCACTAACAGAGATAACTAGCAATATTTCATCAATATGTTAAGCAAGTACTTCGATGAAAGTGGCTGTAATGTATTTCATAGTGCTGGTGAAGTTGATAAAGTTGAACTTTATATCTGTAAGTACATTTGATTGTACTTCACGTTGTGATACAATTATTGTAGGGAGGATGCATACCTCCTAATTGTATTATGCTGCTTGTCTGACATTACCAGCAACAATATGCAATTTGTATAGGTACAAATACGATAAATATTTAGCGTAAACAGGCTTGGAACATCAATTGTACTCAAACTAAACTTGGAGCTGAATTGTGTAGTACCCTACCATTCTTTCATTCATTCATTCATTTACTGGATGTGACACAACATATTTTGGTAAAGGTCTTGCCTCATAAAAGTTCATAAATAACAAGTAGCAAGTGTATTCCTTATTTCGTGTGTAGCACAGCAATATAAAGTTAAACCTGGTGAAGAAGTAATGACACGTTTGTATAATGGATTACATACTCTCCTTGACCATTGGACACTTATCTTGAAACCTTCATAATCACCCATTGCTTTATAACTCTTGCACAACTGATATTTCTATTTAAGACAGGCGATACGGTATGTGTTCATAGCCAATCAGAGACCAGCTTGCAAAAATATGACAATAAACATATGGAAATAACGTTTATATGAGTGGTAACCGAGTAGTGAGCTTTCACTGCTTTAGTACATAATACAAATGTACTAAGACAACGTAAGTTCAATGGAAGAAAAAATAAAACATAAGTGACCAACATTACGATGTCATGTCAAATTATAGATATGGCCCAACATGTGCACCATTATGATAGGGTATGTTGGAGCAATTCTTGAAAACATGGACAAGTTTTCAAAGAGATGGAGCAAGTTACCGAAGAAAGAATGGGTAACTAACGCATGGACTCGTACTGAAGTGCACATTAAGGGCCATACACGCCAAATTATTTCCTATGCCTATAAATGCGCAGTAATTTTAAGCCATTCATACAGCTGTCGGTGCTCCGGAACCTGTGTATTTTAATATGCGTCATCCCGTGACTCAGCATTCAAGTCACCACAATATATTTAATGCATATAACTACACAATTATCGATGCTGGAACGAATCACTACTTACTGAAAGGTTTTCTGGACGTGAAATCAAACAGATTATATTAAGCATGCTGAAATCATGACAGGCGTTTGTTGTTTGTGTTGTCATATTGAATGCACTTCGATCAATAGTCATAGCATTATCCATAATAATTATAAATAAAAAAGAAATGAAAAGAAACCATAAACAAATTTAATTGAATAATTCGTTTATTCTTATTTACATCACGAAATTACAACGACAAAGTACTATTTTTAGAAGAACAGTAATAACAAGTTTGTCGTTCATGGAAGACATACAATAAGAACATGTATACATCAATTAATGATTGAAATCAAATAAATTTCCGGTCGAATTCATACCAGTCATGACATCGGATTTGACAATGAAGTTTACCCTATTGTTTAAAAGTGAGTTTCCCTTCTATTGTTCATTAAGTATTTAATGATTGTTTGTCGAATATGTATATAGATATATTATATATACAATGTAGTTCAACAGTCAAGTACTTAGCACGATGTGCATGTATATAGTACAACAGTCAAATAATTTGTACGACGTGCGAATACAATATGTTGCCAATCTCACCTGTCAACAAACAAAAGAATATCAACTGATCAATCAAAGTTAATATGTACTGTATTGTTTGACCTATTTATGGGGGGAAATGAATGAAATGGTAGCTAGGGACCGCAAAACATGTTCGAGAGTTCGACCAATCACTGTTCGAGTGATCTTCTGTTAGATAATATGAACTGAGAAGGGATTTTGTCGGAACTTTAGAACCTGTTCGAGGTATCTACTGTGTTCGAGCCAAAACTGTTTGAGGTTTCGAAGTTCTACTGTATTATAAACTCAGAAGTCACGTGCCTTACCGACCAATGAAAATTAATACAACAAAGCAGTTATACTATATATTGCGATATCTCATTGGCTAAATCAGACATGTTAAAAGGTCAAATCAAATATCAAAATATGGTAGGTCATAAAGCAATAAATACGCGGTCCTGTAATGAAAGCGCTGCATACATGTATGGGAGCGTAACCAAAGTCATGACAACCATAATTTTGTTCACGAAAGTCCATGCTTTAGTCCCTACAAGTGCAGCAGTGTGTATCTTCATGCGCAACATTGGTTAAGAGATACTTATGGTATGAATCCATGGTTTCGGACCGAGGATGGAAATATGCTGTTGTCAATTAAGACCCATGTGTGACCTGCATGTATTGATTGCGTTTATCGAATCAGATGTAACTGTAAAGCTAAGTTTGACACCAAGTGTTGTACTTGCAGTAAACATGGGTTGGATTGTTCATCAGAGTGTGGTGAATGTCAACGAAAAAGTTGTTCAATAGGATAAACTACATCAGATGACGATATTACATGTACAGAAAATAATTACATGTACAAAGAATAAGCTTTAAGAGAAACAGCGTGAATATAGCAATGAATACATGTATTAATGAAATGCTTAAACAATGGTTCTTCCAGCACTTTAATTTTTTCTAACAATGTTTGCTATTTCATTTTTGTCTGATCATTATTACTATTTCAGGTGTGTGTTAGTTTGTTCTTAAATATTTACTTTTCGTCTTAATGTATCACATGCAATTGTGTGAGCTAACATTTTGGAAATAATACATGCATTAATAAGAGAGTGGGTGGGGAGGCTATTACTGTGAATTAGAATATTCTGGGAACAAATTTATTAACAACAGTAACATAATTTTGTTTAATGTTGATTGTGTCATTGCTGTGATTGTTGTGGTTGGTTATGCTGCACTGTTATTTAAGCATTTAATCGGTGGGTCTTATATTACAGTTTAGTAGATTTATATTTATGTACTACATGTTGTTAGACTACTTATGTTTTGTCAATCCACTAAGATGTATAACGATGTATAGTTGCATACACGTACATCTAATATACTTCTGACTTTCAAATAATGTTTCGAAGTTACTTAAACGAATATACTGGCGGCTTTCTTAATTTAACCTTAGATTTTGTATAAGTGGGTGGGGTAATTTCTATCACTTTAACTTAAGGAAATATTCATATTTCCTTGTAATTGGGCATAGATCTTCATAAATACACATTAAATGGAGTCTATATATAAATATTCTGCTGTCAATAAGTTTTCTGGTACATAAGATTCCACAGATGTACATCTGGTAATTTTCATATTGGCACTAAAAAGACATTTTGTAAAAATGAGGTGGTGTTAAAACAGACGAATTTCAAGTATTTTAACAACTTAAATTTTGTAAGACTTTTGATATGTTGTTCTATATAAATTCAACTTTCATAAACAGTGAAAATCATTTCTGTTGCAATTATTTGAAGGTTTGGCCATTTTTTACGTAGAATGACAGGACTTAAAGTGAGATTATGGTCTTGTTCTAAGTTATAACCATACTTCGGGGAGCATCCATCGGTTCCACCGATATCCTTGTCATAGATATGGTCTCGTTGTGCACGACTATGAAAATTATCGGTGTCATCTTTCTATGTACATCTCACTCTGTGCTTGGAAAATTAATTGGAAATTACCCCACTACAACAAGATAACTCATAACCTATGGCAAGCTAGTGTTATCATAACTTTATGCCTGGTCATACTGCTTTTACTCTAATTTAGTGCTAATATAATTTAATATGTCATTTTATAATTAAATGTTCACAAACGTTGCATAAAGGGTCTGATATCTTTGTATTTCATTTATTTACAATCGTGACAAACATTTCACTTGTTTTACAATGTTAAGGTCCTACCATTATTACTGACAATTTTTCTTTATTTCGATTTGAAAATCTAGCATTTCTAGAACAGATCTCTTGGAAAAAATGTTTACTATTTTTTCAATAGATTTTAATTCTTTTTCGCATTTCTGTCTTATGCTTTTTGTTTAATTCCATATTCCATGCAAACAATCTGACATATTTACAAATACTTTGATATTATAAAACTGTTGCAAAACGGAAGCTTGCATGCAACGAGTTGGCAGCTTGGATACAGAGACTAGTGGTACCATCCCACAGCACTTTTGTGTTTTGATCTTGACCAAACAATCCTTGTGTGCAGTACTGTTTTATTGAACATTACCTATAGCATGGCTTGTGCTGGATTGAAAGTATCATACTAACATTGACTTGAAAATCAAACTACATGTATACAGTGCATGCAAAGTTATAATGCATACATCCTATACGTTGACATTTGTTGATGTACCATTAATGTTTATATTTCGGTTATGGATTAAAATCATTGACCATGACAGCGTCCAATGAACGCATTTAGGCATACTGCACAACTTGTAAAGTTTGGATGCTTCCTAATATAAAGTAGTTCCTCCTTCTACCTGAGTTTATATTACTATCAAATGTAGTCTTCCACACAGTTTTGTCATGTATATTTTAGGTCCAGCAATGCCCCCAGCTGAAAATCAGGCAAAACCTATGTTCTCCAGGTCACCAGAAGGTAAATTATTTTCATAGTGTCGCTGTACAAGCCCCCCCCAGCAGCACAATTGATAGCTTGCATTGGGTTGGATTGGGTACTTTTTGTACCCAAACAAGCAGTATTACCACCATAATTGTGTGACTTAAGATTAGCTTTATTAACAACAAATATTCATTAAATAGAGATTAAGTTGTTTCTGGGAACACTACATAAACAGGACAATGCCCCCCACACATACCCAAGGGAAGCAACACAGTCCACAAAACCTTCAGTACTGTGGAGATGCATGGGTAAACATGAATGGGAATAGGGGTGCAAGGAATGGTCTTTCTGACCATGAAAACAAATCAGGAGAATTTAGGGGCACACCAAGGGGGGAGTTTAAAGAATGTAATACATCATTAGTCTTTAAACCGCAATGCACTTGAGATTTTGTGAATTACTGTACATTGGAAGGTCAAGTTATATCCCTCTGAAAATGTATGAGCTCTGGTTTTGAATACTGTATTTAACTGGAATTGTGGAAATATTATACACTTAACAAAATTGCTAAACGTCCACTTGGTATTTCGTCGGGTAATTTTGAAAACATGATCTTTATGTGGGTTGATCAGTTACAATTCAGATATTTTCTTCTTTGGTAATGATTTATTAGTATTACTTTACTTGCCACCAGTTAGGCCAACAGTGTTTGTCTTGTGCTCGTTACTTTCATGTGCTACCAGGAGTGCTAAAATTGTTGCGTCAAAATCTTAAAGTTTGTTCTTTCTACTGATAATACATTTTACCAATATATAATTACACTTCAGTTGTTTTCATGTTAGGCTCGTGCAGTGAAATTCCAACTCTGAATTAACAGTCAACATCTTACGGATGTTTAATCACTTTTGCAACTTTTTAAACTTCAGACTTACTATTCTGCAATTAAAAATTTGTATAAGTACATTTGTATTTGTTATGGTGTCTTACAACAGGAACACATAAAAACACCATTCTGTGTCACGATGTTACGCATGTATAATACTGCGAAAGCTTAATGTACTTGCATGGTATAATATAAGGTAAAGGACCAACGTATGTACCTGCTGCTGCATCAGCTGATTGGGATGATGAGGCAGATAGTGCAGTCAGTGGTGAATCAGGTAAACATATTAAAATGACTTAACATTTTGTTT
Source organism: Mactromeris polynyma (assembly GCA_032209605.1). NCBI lineage: Eukaryota > Metazoa > Mollusca > Bivalvia > Venerida > Mactridae > Mactromeris > Mactromeris polynyma. Next base: position 2,324,550 of record JASFXZ010000021.1, on the reverse strand, counting down.
TGCAAAAGCATTTTTCGCATTTCTACAATTATAAACTGATCAAATCGGTTGTTGCATCATTTCATTGACTGTTGTAAGTATATTAAGACATGTGGTGTTACTTGATTCCCATCTATATGATTGTCACAGTTTTGAAGTGTGTAACAGCAATAATTGATCAAATGCTATTATTATCTATGTTAATGTGGCATCAAGGAGTTAGACAGAATATAATTATCCAAGTATTAATTTAAACTGCAGTATATAATGTCCTTAACATTTAAACATATTATATATAGTTGTATAATAGTTGTAAATATGATTCAATGTTTCAGCATATGATAAGATCTTGACAACCACGTCACTTCAGTGCCTAGCGTGGGTCCTTCCACCTCAAGATAGTCAGACATTACTTATTCACCTTCTAGTGCCAAGTAATGTCATTGAACAGAAGAAGAAAAATCACCCGGGCGATATTGTATCTGCGGTGTTTCATTGTTTTCTCTACTGGAGGGGAGAAAAAAGGAAGTCGGTTCAATTAAATCAGCATACCAATAAGCATCTGTATGAAGATTTGATTGCTCAACTTGAAACTATCAGACGAAGAGATATCAAATCAACAATACTGAAAGCTTTAGAGGCTAACAAGGAGCTAGAGAAGGGTGATTTCAAACAACTGTAACATTTCATTCATTTTGGTAACCTGTGTCTGTTGAGTCACCAACTTCAGTATGTTTGAATGAAATGTTGAGGTTCGATAGATTGTTTTTTTCACTTCATAACATGAATACTCTCCAACTTTTTTTTTCAAAATAAACTTTTCTATTAATATATCTTTATCTTCAGTATCATACAACATTAGTATATATTTCTATCCGCAGTATTCAGATTTGACACCCGACAATTATTGTCTGACATTACTGCATAGATATCTTTTCTATTTTTCGACTTTATACTGAAGCAATCAGTCATTTGTTCATGCTTTAAATTCTCTTTTGCTGTCTGACGGTTTTTATCCAGTAGTCAAAAATGTGTTATTCTGTCACTTGCAGTAATTTCAACCCGATAACAGGGTGACTGATATATTTTGCTTAATCATGTCACTTGGTCACATGACTTTTTTCTCACGCTACGTGACTTGCCGGACTATTTTTAGAAAAGTATCGCGATGTTATCTTTTTTCCGGACTTACTAACACAATGGATATTTCAATTGGATTTTATCTTTGAATAATGCATACAATAGAATGTTCATTGTTCTAATACAATTGTTCTTATCACAGGAAATTGTCACTAGTTATCTCCCTTTGTTGCTTCTAGAGTTATATTACTATTTACTTTATATACATATACTTTAAGAGAGATAAAGGGAGAGATTTCTGAATGAGCAAACCCATTCTCATGTTGTTCTTATTGAATAGGTTCATTGAATTGAATTGATTGAATGCATGTACCTGGTTATACCAAGTGGTTACAGCCTGCACCTTGGTAGGGGATGTTGAAGGTTTGAATCCCAGGTCTGTTCAGATATGGTCAGTTTGGGACCCAAAGGTATCATTTGTCTTCCAACCTGAAAGTATAAGAAACGTAAATAATGTGTGCTCAGAAAGAAGGGTCTTTAGTGTAGCGCTCGTGAAATTGGGGTAGTAAACAGGCACTTAATTAACCCATTATCTTTTGCAAGCTCACGTTTTATTCTTTTGATGTGGATTATTATTGAAATTCAATAATTGACTTTTGTATATTTGTGTATTGACTTTGTATACGTTGTTACTTTCTTTTACTAATACATGATTGGTTTACTTGAATATATTAGATTGTATTAGTGGGTATTTACGTGAGTCAAAATGTTTGTGAATTTCAACAATTTCTGAATTGTAAAGTAAAACTAAACTTTTCTTCTGCAAACAACCATGTTAAAATGTCCAATTTTGAACTTTTTTACTTATACAATACCTTTTGTATTGTAGGCCATTGAATTGATTGGAGTGATGATTTATAAGATTTTTTATATTTCTGTTTGTATAATAACACACATTCAGTTTGATGTAAATTTTTGTATATGCTGTAATTTTTAAATGTGTTTTTATGCTTTAGTATATGTATGTATGTATATAAACAAGTTACCTTTGTTGAATGCATAATATTTTATATTTTTAATTTGCTAACTAATATAATCTATAGTTATGTCATTACTAAGTGTGATATGCTGATTTTACAGAAGTGATATTTATTAGTATTTTAACCAATTATCAACATATTAATCTTTGTTGTTACAGAAACAATTAAAACCCGTTTTGTTTTTAGTCTAGACTGCTTTGCAGTTCTTGTGAAGAATCCCAATCATTGTTGAGAAATAGTTGTTCGTAATTAAAGCTAATTTATCAGAATTTTAAATCTGCACAAGTGATTGTCAGAAATAAATGAAAATGTAAGGACATGTTGCATTTATTCGTGATATTTTGTTACAAAATATCCCTTACATTATTGCTGCAGGAATAAATACTTGACCTAACTTAAGTTCTGATTTGTCTTTGAAATATCTGTTTATATGTAACTCTTCACGATCAAATTGCGTGAATCTACGAATGCTCAAAGGGCTATTTTTCGCAAACATTTTTAACCAGGTTTTCAAAAAAAACAGGTTATTCGAATGGTGCGTGGGGCGGGCGGGCATCAAACTTGGGGTTTCCGGCTTATAACTTGAGTTCTGTTGATCATATTGTAAGCAAAATTGGTGTACAGTAAGAACATATGGAGAGCTCGCTTTGGTTTGCTTTTGGGTTCGTTCCGCCAAAGGTCAATGTCACCGTTACTAAAAATAGAAATTTGGTTTCCGGTGAATAACTTGAGTTTCGTTGATCGTATTGACAGCAAACTTGGTGTATTGTAAGAACATGTGGAGAGCTCGCTTGGGATTGCTTTTGTGTCCGGTCCACCAAAGGTCAAGGTCACAGCTACTAAACATAGAAATTTGGTTTCTGGCGAATAACTTAAGTTTCGTTGATCATATTGACATCAAACTTGGTGTATATTAAGAACATGTGGGGAGCTCGCTTGGGATTGCTTTGGGTTCGTTCCGACAAAGCTCAAGGTCACCGTTACTAAAAATAGAAATTTGGTTTCCGGCGCATAACTTTTGTTTCGTTCATCACAAACTTGGTGTATAGTATGAACATGTGGAAATCTGGCTTGGGATTGCTTTTGGGTTCGTTCCGTCCAAGGTCAAGGTCACTTAAAATTAAAAAAATCAGTTTCCACTTAATATCTTCACTATGCGTGGTGTATAGTTGTTGCATATATATATAATATATCTAAGTGTGAGTGTGTGTATGCATGTATCACCTCTGGCACCTTTGCAGCATTGATGATCATCATGTATTCATTATACAAATAGAGCCTTGGTCACAAATAATTAGTTTTAAAACCTGGTTTTTGGGCATTGCCCATTTCTTGTTGAATAATTATATTAATATTAGAAAAGGGATATGATATGGAGTAATAAAGTCATGTTTGAGAAACACGAAAAATCGGTCAATGGCGCTACCGGGAATCGAACACAGGTCTTCGGATTGCCGGTCCGTTACGCTAACCACTACACCACAGCGACCTGACGTCATTTTCGTGTAAATTTATCATATATCAATTTATGTGACTCCATGTCTTCCCCCATTATTTATAGTTGTCTTGTGTCCCTTTCACTTTCAGTATTGTTTATATACTTAATGCCATTCAAAACGCAACAATATCTTTTAAGCCTTCATTTTGTTCTAATTGTAAAAAGGCGTTTGTTACCATTTAGTAAATTGTTCTTCGAAAAGAAATTAAGTTATGACCCTAGTAATTATATTTAATAATTGATTAAATTTTGGAAATTGTTTTCGAGAATTAAAATATAATTATTTCTTTATAAATAACGGACACGGACAAATTTTATGTAGGTTATTAATGACTCGGACTATATGTATCATTACACTGTATGTATGGTTTATATTTTCATGTCAGAGCTTCAGTGTGGCTAGTGCACTTTGTAAATGACAATTCTTGCTTGACTTCATAGAATATCTTGAAAAAAGATGGTCGGGGCAATCTGAAGGTTAAGATTTGTTGACAAAAAAAAATGCCGAGATGTTTTTATTGCTGGTCACTCCAGATCCAAAATGAATTTCGGTAAGGTAACCTACCCTTTATCAAAAGGTTAATCAAACCGCGTCAATGTTACAAACGTTGTTCGGTTGAAAAGAAATTGCCTTGATGGTTAAAGTAAGATTTGATTGGTTTGCACAACACTGATATGCAAATAGCAGAACCATGTTAGTTCGGCTGCGCCGAATAATAGAAAATGAGATACAGACATGCAAAGAACAGATCTTGAAGTAAAGGGACAAATTCAGTGAAACTTATTTTTTTGATACATCAAGACATTTTGAGCTGGTGATGTATTTTCTTTTTTGAATCGTGTTATTTTTACGCATTTGTTAATACAGTTGAACCCCGTTATGTCAACATCGGTTATATCGACATTCCGGTTAAGTCGACATATTTGTAAAGTCCCGATTTCTGTCCCTATATATTGTATATGGAAAATGATTTTTATGTCGACATTTCTTTGTCGAAACTTTCGGCTATGTCGACGTGATTTCTCTGGCACAAAGAGTGTTTTCACACCTTAATGCACTTGTTTGTGTCGACATCCTCTCGACGTGATTGAAATTGAAAAAGTGTCAATTGACCGTGAAGAGATAAACAATTTTATCTCGACCTATTGTTTGTGTCACAATTAATTCGTTCACAGTTTGTAAAACTGATCTTTAAATTAACATCGTATTTTGCAATATGATTGATAAGTGTCGCAGCGAATATTTACCAGTTTCAGTAAAACTGATAAATTCAGCCACTCGTCGTATATGATTAAATATTGTTGAAAAAAGGGCATTAAACTCGAAAAACAACATAAAAATCGAACATACACCTACATTATGTCTGTGATATTATTTATTTAAAGAATACCAAATATCACGATTCAATTAGTTTTACAACACCTGCATTCGGATATGTCGACATATTTTATCAGGTCCCTGTAATGTCGACATAACGGGTTTCGACTGTATATACATTGTATAAAGATTTTTACCTTGTGATGTGAAATAACATTATATTTGTTGCAAAAATGCCGCATCATAACATTTAGCCTATCATTTGCCTGTATCAAATAACAAATTCAAAACAATACAATATATCTCACTATTACTGGATCAAATCAAAGCCTCTATAAGATTATAATAGTTCATACTATTTACTACAAGCCTATGTGGGGAACAATAGATGTGGTAGGATAAATGATAAGAATGTGCCTTATAGCACCATTATGCTAATACTTTGCGGGGGGGGCATCCATTTCCTATGCATACATCTCTTTTATTATGAAAACATGATCAGGAATCATCAATAGTAATTTAACATTTCATTGGTCAATTATTTCTTTACTTTCAGTAGCAGCAGGGTTCACTGTAAGACAATAGTGAGGTCATGCCATAGTTATTTCATAGGTCAATTATTGAAATATTGCATAGGTGTTTTTAGACATTGGCAACATGATAAATGAAAAGTTGACGTGTTGAGAACATGATGCGATGAGGGAAGGGTGTAACAGTTTGACTATGGTGTATTTACTAGTATATGTGAGTTACACTATACAAGTATGATACATGTGTATAAACTATTATATGTGAGTTATAACCCTATATATTACACTATAGAAATATGATACATGTGTATAAACTATTACATGTGAGGTATAACTCTATATGTTACACTATAGAAATATGATAGATGTGGATTATCTATTATATGTGAGTTATAACCCTATATGTTACACTATAGAAATATGATATATAGAGTTATACCTCATATATAATAGTTTATACACATGTATTGCACTATAGAAATATGATACATGTATATAAACTATTATATGTGAGTTATAACCCTATATGTTACACTATAGAAATATGATACATGTGTATAAACTATTATATGTGAGTTATAACCCTATATGTTACAATAAAGAAATATGATACATGTGTATAAACTATTATATGTGAGGTATAACTCTATATATTGTACTATAGAAATATGATACATGTGTATAAACTATTATATGTGAGTTATAACCCTATTTGTTACACTATAGAAATATGATACATGTGTATAAACTATAACATGTGAGGTATAACTCTATGTGTTACACTATAGAAATATGATACATGTGTATAAACTATTGTATGCGAGTTATAACCCTATATATTACACTATAGAAATATGATACATGTGTATAAACTATTATATGTGAGGTATAATTCTATATATTGCACTATTCAAACGTAATGTGAATTATGACATTATATGAATATTTCTTTGTGGCAAGGTGAAAATGCTGAACAGCCTGGATAGTTCACTAAGATTAACTGTCCTTTGGCTAGTAATAGATATACTAAGTACAGAAAGGAGCAATCTATATGTAGGCTAGTTGATTAACTCTACAGCATCAATTGGTTACACGTTTGATGTTTGTTCGGGAAAGGTTAGGTTCTAATTAAAGTTACACTGCGGCTTTGTAAAAGTAACATCATATTAGATGTCCAGTGTCAACGAGTATTACCCTTGGTCATGAAAGATTCTAGTCCCATTTTATAATAGTAACAAAATAAAATGATACTGTTCGACATATTAGGCAAGACAGAAGATCAAATCATTAAAAAAAACGTTTTACCTGATCTATAAATCTGGATCAGAATGACTATATGAATGAAATAATGAAATATAGGCCAAGTGACAAACTTTCTCTGGCACTGAGGTGAACAATAGACGGCCATAATAACACTCTTGTTTTGTTTATAGACTACCCAAAATAAATGTTCCTTCGCAAAAAATGGAGCCTGTCTGAGATATACCATCAATTGTCAAATATTTGTAACAATATTCCATGCTGAAACACTCGATACAATATGTTTCGCATCTCCGTTATACCAACGACAAAATAATACAGTTTAGCAAGTTCTCAGCTTGCACAGAGAGTAATGCCATAACTCCAATTTATTTCAGTCCCACAGGGGTTACCTCCCTTATCACTTAAATATGTTTGATTGAGCCATGCATGGAGCTAGTCAAAAGTCAGCGCGAAGATTGACATTGTAGAAGAAATCTTGTGTCCTTTCCCTGTTTTCAACGGAATTCCTGATGGCGAGTCATCGAAAGAAGCTGAAGCTTTATCTTGTGTCCCTCAGGGTTCAGTACTTGGACCAATACGTTTCCTCTGCCATATTAATGACCTACGTGATGCAGTTACAATTCAAGTACGCCTCGTCGCAGACGATTGTCTTCTATACAGACTACTAATACAGACACATACACTCCATTGCTAACCAATACGAGGTATGGGCTAAACACTTGGACATGAAATTCAATGCCAAAAGTGCTACGTTCTCAGCATCAAAATAAGACTACAACATCTCTACAACCTAGACAACACCATCCTGAAGTCAGTTCAAAACAATCCCAATCTAGGATTCCTCATATCTGATGACTTCAAGTGGTCCAACCACATATCCATGGTCTGCAGTTATGCAAGTGTCACACTCGGCTTCCTGAAATGTGACCTTAGCCACTGGTCAGATGAACTCTGAAATATGGCGACATCATATGGGACCCATACCTGAAACTGGACATTGGCAACCTGGAGAAGAAATAACGTCGCGGCGATTACAGATCACGCTCCCATGGCACGGTCACCAAAATGTTGCAAGACCAGAACCTCCAAACACTGAGGTATAGAAAAAGGGCTCTCAACTTCACATTCTTATTCAAAGTGGTGGAGGAGTTGGTGTCAGCCATAATTATCATAGTTATCTTGACTGTACACCTGTAACCAAGCGCCATATAAGGGCAACCCTATATAGTAACTGTGTTAGTGAAAACAGTGTTACTCATTATCAGACAAATAACTCGAATTGCTACAATTTAATCCAGTGTTATGCTACCAGAAATCTTTCCGCCTACAATTATAGACTGGAATCCACTTGATCATGAGACTGTAACCAGTAAAACAATGCCAACATTCAGTGAATTATATTTATGTAACATTGTTTAGTGGTCCTCTACCAAGATTGTTCTAATAATGTCCAAGGGCTCACATGTTTTACATAGACTTTAGATAATGAATATCATAGACAGTCTGCTTGTCCAGAACCAGAAGACCCAGGGTTTTGATACTTAGTATGTGGAATTGACTAGTGCTACCAAGAATGTTCAAATGTCTAAACTGGCTCCGCTCCGGGAGTCACAGGTTTTCTACAGAATTGCATAGCAAATGTTTTATAAATCTTCTTTTCCGAATCTACAGGCTCAGGGCTTTTGATATTTGCTGTGTAGCATTGTATAGTGTTTTCTACCAAGATTGATAAAATCATGCCTCTTGTGCCAAAATGTGCCCCGCCCGAGGGTCAATTGTTGTCTATAGACTTAAATCTTCAAAGATCTCCTCCGAAACCGCATTGGGATCATGACATATCATTCATGACTTGTGACAAACTTATTCATTGTTGCTAAATGCAAATAAATCGTCTCATAAGATATGGAACTTACTGTTCAATTGTCACAAGCAGCAGCATTAATTATCTTAGATATCACATCATCCGGCAAGCGGCAATACGTAACGCATCATTCTGGACGTCCATACCACATCATTTATTTAGAACATAATATAGGAATTAACGTCAACAAGTGTCTTGTCCAGAACAAATGTTTATCAAAGGTCCATGTGCACAATGTTGCCAGTGGAGCATCAGGCCCCCATGGGCTTCTTGTTTTCATTGACAACTTGATTACCTGGAAAGTTAATTTCAATTTGATATCTATCCAATCCATAATTTTCCAGGTAACATTTGTGTGATTTATACTGTAATTTAATTAAATGAGTAAACCTTCTTTACTTATATTTAATTTAATAAATTGACAGAAAATATTTAATAAATCAATAGTTTTCATTCTGTCAAACGCAAACATCAGGTCGGACTATAACGGGACATTGCCATTTTTTATATGTTTGTCATCGTGTGAAAAGTTTGATGAAGTAAATTGAACAGAGGTTCGTGCAAGTTTTATATATTTGTTTTTTCCTTCCCAAAGGCATATGAAGAACTTAAATATATAATAGCCCCATGCTCTGAGGACATAGAAATGGAACTGAAGGACGAAACATGTCAATTTACATTTACTGTGTCTGGGGCATTAGAACCATCCTCAAAGTTAGAAAAGGTAAGTATTTAATTTAAGATTCTTCTTCTAATTGTCGCCTTTCTCTACTGTCAGGTTTTTCCTTATCTCTCCCCAACCCATCCTACTCGTTGGTTCTATGCTATCTTATGAATATTGCTGAATATTGCTGCTGCCTTGGCAACAGTCCATTACTTTTCACATATCGTTCATATAATGTTGCTATTTTTGTATTTGCAAATCCCTTTTCATATACATGTATTTTGATTGTGTGTAATTGCATTACAATCCCAGACTGTGGTATTCCATGGTCATATTTGCAAATTGATATTAGTGTAAAATTGAATGGCGATGACTCGGCTACTGGTATTTTTAATCTTCCGTCATTATATCGATATTGCATTAATGAGTTTTATTTGCCACGAAGTGCTCACGATAAGCTTTTAGGATCATTGGCTGTCTCTTGTTGTGAATAATGCTTACCATTTTCTTCTCCTAAACCACTGAATGGATTTTGTACAAGCTTCACAGGAATGATCCTTATGTCATAGGTCCTCTTTCAAAGTTGCATAAATGGTTCTGGTCTGCTTCATATGTAGGCCACAGGGGCTAAATATATATTTTAAGAACTTTGATATTTGGTTTGTTAGCATTGTCTAGTGTTTTTTTACAAGATTGCACAACTTATTCAGTTCCTTAAAAACATGACTGCCAGGCGGGGGACATGTTCCCTATGGATTTTAAGTGGAAACTATAAATGACATATTCTCCTAAACTACTTCATGGATTTTGACCAACTTCACACGAATGATCATTAGGTGGTCCTCTATCAAAGTTGTATGGTTATGTTGTGGTGTAACAGTCAATTCAAAGATCAATTTGTTGGCACGTTAGTTTAATACAGCCAAAAAGGCAGTGTACATGGGTAAATGATGAACCAGTTTTAAATTTTACAATTACTCCTAGTAATTAGCTCAATGGCCTTTCATCAGAGGAGTGATAAAGACTATGAATAAAAGGACTGATTGCAAATGATTATCCTGTACAGGGGTTGATACATTTTTTGGTTATTATTTGTATACGAAAATATTCAGCGATCTTTAATTATTAGATTTCAAGTAAGCGATTCTGAATTGGTTTTATGTTCAATACCTTAAAAACGAAGAATGAAACACAGTCTAAATGTATCTTACATGGGAGTCCGAGATCTTATTTTAGCACTGCGTCACCAGTTCATAGGTTGATCTTACTAGTCTAGTTATTTTAGCATAAATACTTCGAATTTAAATATTTTATACTAATACTGTCCCATATTCAATATCAAAGCAAAAAGCAGTAATTTCTTATCTTGTCAACTGGTTAACTTAATTTAGTTTCTAATGTTTTGTTTACAGTCACTGTCTGCCGATGATTTTAATTGCATCCGACAGGTGCAAAAATATCATTGACATCTCATGTTATTGTTGCATTTGTTGTCATTAATGCTTGTGCTCTGACGAATAGTTAAACTGCATATGGATATAGTCACAAAGTCACATTGATAATCTACAGATATTGCTACATGCTCAAATATTTCATATTTTGTAAAAAACATCTCTTTCATCGGGTTCCTTTTCTAAGACTAAGCAGAAAATAGTGATAAACGTCTATTAATGATCATTTAATAATTTCTTATACAATTATATGTTATACATATTGCACTTTAAATGGATAAAAATGACCATTTTAAGGTCCCAAACCATTCCATACTTAGCAGATATGTTTGCTTCTCCATCTTACCCATACATTTGACGAGGCTAGTGAAGGAAGGGCCACTATTAAGTTTTGGGTAGGTAAGAATGTCAAGCATACAGTGACTATATGTGACGTTCCTGTGGAGAAAGCAAAGAAGATGTCTTCAAGTACTTTGTCCAGACAGAGCTCAGAGTGCCGTTGATGGAGAAAATCATACTACTGTAGATGCTGGTAAATGTCAAGGTTTTATGTTGATTTCAGCTGAGATTATATATACAGTAAGACCTCACTTAAAAACCATCTCAATAACAAGACCACCTCGAAATTAAGAACACATTTTCAAATACATTTTCTTTTTGTTTTGCTCTTTATTCATCCTAAATATTAAGACCACCTCAATAAGATGACCAGTTTTCTAGGTTCCCTTAGGTGGTCTTACTATTGAGGTTTTACTGTATCTACTTAAGCCATGTAACTTGTTGTAAACCAGAATGATTGTATTGAGGGTATTGATGGATATTGCATCTATTTACATACATACACTCAACAAAATTCCTAATCGGTCAGTTTATATTGTATTATTATTTTTCTAATAATGCATGTATTCACACAAAATTTCACATACCGATATTTGAACAGATAATGCAGCGAATTATTGATTTTTTTAGCCGGCTCGCTATGAAATTAATCGTATTAGGCGTATTGACGTTTATAGCACGTTTTGCACGTGCGGGGCATGGACACTTATTTGCACGTGTTCGTGTACATTTTTGTCATTGCTGATGAAAATCCTTTTTGAAAAACACAAAACATGGTGAGAATGAGTGTAGAAGAACGCGCCCGAGCCGTCGGTTTGATACAGGCCGGAACTCATTTACGACAGATGGGTTTTATTTTTTGAAATTTCATAAGAATATTGACATTATTTGTTTGTAGCCATTATATTGGTGGTTATTTCCGTTTTCAACTTATTTCAGGTGGCAAGAACCTTCAATCTGCTCAGTTGTAAGTCAACACCTATTTAAAAATGCACAATATGTTTACCAACCAAACTTCATTAAAATTAATTTTAGTACTTCTAAAAGTCCTTTCGTTATGAAAATACTTGTCGATTGTCACGAAATTTAGCATGCATGTTGCGTACACATGAACCCACACAGAATTAGAATGCCTGAACATACATTATGAATTTACTAAAATGGCTGGTCTTGAAGATCTATTAAATATCAAGAATGATATCCCAGATTTTTCATCAGCGGCATCATCGGAACCCATCATTCACATTCCATTATCAATACATACTGTGCCACGAGAGAATTCAGTTCTTAGTTCCCGTTAATATGAATGATCTGGACAAACTGTGTCTTTGTGCAATTGTATGATATTACGCTATAACATATCTCATTCCCAAAGTGTGTCTAAAGCCACTTTATATTCTTAATATGTGCTATTGTAGAAAATATATTTATTAAATACTTTTTGCATGAATGATTCATTATTGACGTTACTGTATATTTCCTTCATAAATATTGTATATTGTGTTGTACACATCTGATATATTGCATTAAAATGGATGAGAAGTATTTAGTATTTAACTGTGTTTCTAACATGGTAGCAGATGAGTTTGGACATGTATCTTGCAGGCTCATATACTGTATTATCATTACCTAGCAGCACTAAATATTTTCTCAGATGGATATATGGTAGAATCAAACCACCTAAATTACATTTCATTTTACAGAAACACCTTCAGTTAATATGATATTGAAATGTTTCTAAACTGAAAGTAGCTGATTTGGTCATCAAAATGAAATTAAGGATTTTGACAGATCAGAGAAGAAATTCTAATTTATCGTTTCGACAACAAATACTGAATGACAATTAAGTTTTAAAAGCGTTTTTCATCCCTGTTTTGATGTCGGAATTTGTCACATGCAACAGTGTATTCACCTCAGTATTCTGCAAATAAAGTCAGGACTGTTAGCAAATTATGTCAGATATAGCGAAATAAAATACTTTCATCAGCAAGAATGTCATTCCTTACCCAATATGTAAAAAGCTTTTTGGATACATTAATTACATAAAACGTTATTGCCACTTGAATTTACGCAATGGTTCAGAAGTTACATAGTTAATTACAAAATCCAATGTCGAGTTAATAATATGACTTGAATAACCAAGGTACGTGTTGACCAACAGGCGTTATCTGCCGTCTATTAAGTAATAATAAACGTTACTGTGATATTTTATGTTTACACTGGTCATAATTGAGCCACACTCTTGTTTGTATGATTTGAATCTGACTTGATTTACCCACGGACATATAAACCTATATGTCCGAGATTTACCGAAGGTACGAAATGACCAACTTGTATTAGCTGCCTAATAAAAAGTAAAACAAACATTACCAGTATAGTTATACTTTCTAAGGTGTTCAAAGAATACAGGAAAATACAGTTAAACTTAATTTTAAAAACAATCACTCTGAATAATAACGGTTTAAAAAATGTAGGTACGAGTTAACTAAGGTACGTATTGTCTAAGGTACGAGTTGACCAAGGTACGAATTGACTCGGGTACGAGTTGACCATAAACCCTACGGAATTCCACTTCCGCGTAGAAATTGGACGTACAATAAGACCCTCTAATAAGACTATAACTAGTTACAATTCACGCGGTTCTACATAGTGATATACCGAGTATATTGAGTGTTTACACTTTGAATTATTTATTTGAGTGAATATGTTCGATGATTTCGTCGCTGATAACATGAATGGTTCATATTCAATGGGGTAGTTTCGTTTTCCATATATCCATCGTTGTCTACTTTCGTTTTTAATATCCCGAAATATTTTAAGATTCGTGTGCAAAAATGCCATTTTTTAATAGGAATAAACGTCAGTTGAACATTCAGACGCTGGCATCAAAGACTCTACTCGAAAATGGAACATATCTGTTGAATTTTGACGTGATTAAAAATTCTGATAATGACAAAATAAAAGAAATTAGAAGAAAAGAGAAACAGGTATTCAGTTGTTTATTTACTTCATTTAATTGATCCATGGGCAGTGGGTTTAAAGTTGTTCAGTTAAGTAAAACGGCTACTCTAATAGTCCTACAAATATAACTCCTAGCATTGTATTCTTCACGTTTTATCTTCATTTTGATGATATTTTACATTTTACGTTTTCTGTCAACGTTTTCTACAGTATAAAAATATCAAGCAAAAGATCATCATTCCTGATAAGCAAGTCAGTTAGAGTAGTATGCTTGACAATGAAGGTAAAATATGAAAGATAAAAAAACATATATTGAAAAATGAAAGTAAACATGAAAGAACTAGCATATATAGTTGTCTAATTGTTTGGACTACTTCTCTAACTGACTTGCTTATCAGGAATGATGATCTTTTGCTTGATATTTTTATACTGTAGAAGTCCACAAAATGCACAGGTATACTGTATCAATACTTTGTCCTAATGGGTAGCGGGTAGACTGACCCAGGAGAATTTGATTTCTTTGGGGTCTAATACACAACAAAGACCTAAATACCTTTGTACCCAAAGATAGAGCCAAGCATTTTGTCTAAATCCCCACAGTAGGAGATGCTAATTCCTCACTTCTGGGATTCCTTAAAAGCCAAAGTCTATTTGGCCAAGAACAATTTGTGTGTCAAATTCCCACCAGTTAGGAATTGTCTTCTGTCAGAAGCCTCGTCTACCATTGCTGAACCCCTAGGGCAAAACAGTGATATGAAATAGAGCATTTTTGAGAGGGTCTTAAGTATTATCTCACCTAAGCAAAAGCTCAGTGTGAGCTATTGTCATCACTAAGTGTCCATCGTCTATGCTTGTCAATCAATTCAGTTCCATCCAGAACTCTGGTTGTCATGGCACCCAAAGGGAAAAAAATAAAACGCTTCATGTCCAATACCACAAAGCCCAGGGCTAAGGTATTTGGTATGTAGCATAGTCTAGTGATCCTCTACCAAGATCAAAAATCACGCTCCAGGGTTCAAAATTGACCCATCACAGGGGTCACTTGTTTTACATACACTTGTATTGGAAAATCTTTGAAGAATCTTCATGTCATGGACTCCAAAACCATAGGGCCCAGATTTGGTATACATGTAGCTTTGATTAGTGGTATTCTACATGCATCTGGGGGAGAAAAATAATCCCTTGCTGGGGTTCTCTTGTGAAACATATGCTTGGTGACTCAGCTTGCCTGGTTAGCTCAGCCGGCTAATCTAGAGGTCATTGGTCTAAAACCCAAGCAAGCCAGTGACAATTTGACATAATTGGACAATCAGGTTTAAATTCTAGATAAAACTGTAAATACTAGGGTTGTCAAGGAATATTCGTTCGTACATCAGAATAGTTGAATACTGATTTGGTATTTGAATATTTGATCAAAGCTTTTTTTTCGAAATAAAAATGGATTCAAGTGTATTAAATGTCAATGATGGGCATTATCTAATTGAACGACATGTTATGAGTGAAAATAATATCTGCAGGTATTATTATAAATTGACATGTCATGTTGTATGTTTAGGGGCAGAAGAAATATAACACTAGTGATGGCACTAATTTCAGGTTCTGTAATTATTCAAGTAGCCGCAGAATTTTTACAACTTTGGTGATGAGTTTAAAACTTAAAAATGGTATGCTCAAAGTTAAACTTGGATTTCAAATGTATTATAGTCACAGTACTGAAACTGTAGCTATCAGTGCATTTCACTTGATTCTAGTGTAAATCATATAGCCTAGAGCTGCTTTGGTACAGTATAATTCATAATTTGGATCATATTGGAATATTATGACAGAATGTATAGACATTTCGATTTGCTTTCACTTTCGTTAACAAGTTGCATTAAGCAACACTCAAGTTTTCATATTGCCAGTAAAAAGCTTTTCTTGTAATTAAGCACAAACTACAGCTGTTATGTGTGCAAGCAGAAATGGTGACGGTTAATAAGTAAATGATGTTTTTAATGTACCGTATGAAAGTCGAATGTTCGGGTATTCAAATATTCATTCAGAAGGTTGACTGAATTTCGAATATCAAAATTACCATATATTTACATTCCTAGTAAATACTGAAAAGAAAGGGTCTAAGTCAACTAAGTTTTTCAATAGAGCACTAAGTAATCAATTGACTTGCTAGATGACGGATGAAGTCGCCGATAGCAATCACGAATAACACGCCAACCATTATTTGATTCTTGCTGTTGGTCCAAATGATCTCTAGCTTGCAGAGGAACAGATTTTACTGGTTGTAAACCCATGCACTGGTATGTTAGGTCAACTGACAATTTTATATAGTGTTGACACACACTTCCTCTTCTTGAGCTTTTTTGAGCTTATCTTGAAAATGGGCTACTTCCTCGTTGTGGTGCTGGAAGTCACGCCTGCATTTAGTCAAATCATCCTAACTATCCACATATACTGGGATCATTATCCCTTATCATGTACTCACCAATTCATCCAATCAGTGTTGTGAGGTTTTGTAGTTTGGTGGTAGTCTCCTCACTAATCCTACTTCTTAGAATCTTGTTCAGCATTATAATCATACTTCAGGGAGCATCCATCGGTTCCACAGATATCCTTGTTTAAGATCATAATAAAAGGAATAACTTTTAATCTGTTTGTCATCATGTGAAAAGTTTGATGAAGTTAAGTTTACAAACTGGTATGAAACACTCAGAGGTTCTCGGAATAAAAACATCCAGACACGTATACAGGAGAGATATTCTCATACTGTCAAGACAACAATAGAACATCTCATGGAAGATCTGTCTGAGGAACATGCGACACTTGCTAATAATGATAGTCCTAAAAGCAGCCACTACGACAGTCATGTATCAAACCATGTATCAAACCATGCTACTGATTCTATTACTGAACCTAATTCACCAGTCACTAAAACTGTTCCCAAGAAACCAGTCAACACTAGGTCCGCACCTGGTTATCTCACTGAGGTACATGCTCCAATACAAAGACTAGTCCAAGAGCCTGAAACAGCCAATGCCTCTAGGTCAGGGCCACCAGTCACTTCTGATGTCCAACATTCTGTGTCCAGTAATTCTTCCATCCCAGATAATGAATCCCACTAGGGATCACCGGGGATTGTGTTCTTCTGTAATGAATGTCTGCTATTGCCTAGTTCATCAAAGACAACTCACTCTGTTCACTTTCCTGAAAATAGAACAAAAGTGTCTAATAGTGAATGTTTCAACATAAAGCCTGCATATAATTCTGACGAAATTCACGATCAGTGTCCTACGGAACGAGAGTGTCATACACTTACCAACAACTTGCAACATAATGTTAACAACATACCAATACATGTATATAAAAATCTAGTGTTACCTGAGAATGACTACAATATGAATTATAGGAGGAACCAAGCGACAGAGAGTAGTTCGGAAAGGAAACTGATAACAATAGGATCTCTGAATGTGTGTGGCATTAAGTCAAGATTAAATATACCAGAGTTTGTTAGCCTGATACAAAAGTATACTATTTTTTGTGTTCTTGAAAGTAAAGTGGACAAGTTTGATATCCTGAATGTACTGAATTACACATATTATTCCAAACCAAGAGCGGATCATTACAAACGGAAATCAAGTGGAATTGGGTTTTTCGTCCATAACTCTATGATTGACTGCATCTCGATGTTAGACTCAAATTGTGAATACATCTATTGGCTCAAAATTGACTATGATCAGAAAAATATTGTTATTGGTGGAATGTATATTCCACCCGAGAAATCTCGTTTTTATAACGAGGATGAATACTATGAATTTGCTAATGATGTAGCTGCTAAATGTAACCAATTTGATAATGTTTATATCACAGGTGATGCAAATGGACATACTCAAATCTACCCGATTATGCAGAGTTTGATGATTTTTTGTCCAAAGAATTTGATATTTCTGATGATATTGTAACCACCCTCAATTATGTTCATATGTTACCCAAATTTGATATTCCAACAGTTAGGAATTCTCAATGTAACAAAGTTAATGCTCACGGTCGCAAGTTGTTAGATCTGTGCAAGCTTAATAACATATTTATCTTAAACGGTAGGGTAGGAAAAGACAAAGTGATAGGAAAATTAACATTCCGTAATAGTTCAGTTATTGACTACTCTCTAGCCACTCTTTTCAGATGGCCACTGCTTGTTGTCAACCACTCTTAATTTCCAATATGCTGATAATGTTCCCACAAATGCAACCGTCCGTAAGAATAACAAATCAACTCTATGGAAAGATGACAAGAAAAATGATTTTGTAGCTAACCTTGATCCACATAAAATCAATACAATCAAGACAATTCTAAATAACCCACCATGTAATATAGATAGCGAGTATATCAATGATGTAACCATTAAAATTTCGAAACTCTTCTCTGAATGTGCCGAGAATACCTTTCAAATTAACATAAGAAATTCTTATAGTAAAAACCATAATAATAATAACCCTGGTTCGGACCTCAATGTCAAAAAGCAAGACGTGTATATACTATAGCTCGTAAAACCTATCATTTACATAAAACTGAACGAAATCGTGTATCTCTTAATAAAGCTAGCCGCTTTTATAAACAAACAATTAACACTTGGATAAATAAACACGGACTAGAAACGGAGAATAAGCTACGGTCCATGAACTCAAAAAAGCCAAAGGATTATTGGCGTTATTTAAATAGTTTGAATAGAAAAACGAATAATATCGCCCCGAGTATCTCCGAGTTTTACGATTATTTTAAAAATGTTAACATCGAAAATTATGAAGACACACCACGAAATAATGAAAACATCACTCCTTCTATACACACAACAGATTCTTTAAATAAACTAATCAGTATACAAGAAATTTTATCAGCCATTTCTCGTTCAAATAATGGGAAAGCACACTCTGATCAGGATAAAATCTTAAATGAATACCTTAAATGTACAAAAGATACTATGTCTCCGTTATATATGAAACTTTTTAATTATATTCTCGAGTATGGTATCATACCGGAATCATGGTCGATTGGCACCATTAGACCAATTTATAAAAATAAAGGTTCACCAATAGACCCTGCAAACTACCGTCCAATCACATTATTGAGTTGCCTAGGAAAAATCTTTACCTCGATCTTGAATACTAGAATTAATGATTTTTTGAATGAAAACCAATTACTCAATGAGAACCAAGCTGGTTTTAGATCAAAATACTCCACCACGGACCACATTTTTAGTTTACATTTTCTAATTGAGAAACTTAGATCCGAAAGAAAAAAACTATTTTGCTCCTTCATCGATTTTTCAGCTGCGTTTGATTCAATTTGGCGAGCAGGGCTGTGGGAAAAAATCCTTGAATTAGGCATTAGAGGGAAAATATTAAATGTTATCAAAAATATGTATGCTAACATAAAGTCGTGTGTTTCTTTTAATGGAGAAACATCGGCTTTTTTGCCAGTGGATGTGGTGTTAGACAGGGCGAAAATCTGTCACCCATTTTATTCTCTATGTATTTGAATGACTTGGAAGAGTTTCTTTCACCTAGCAATGACGGTATACAAATAAACATCAATACTCAAGATACCATACATTTTTTGAAATTATTAGTTTTACTCTACGCTGATGATACGGTGCTATTTTCAGATAATGAACAGAACTTCCAAATAGTCCTTAACGACTTTCATTTATATTGCAATACTTGGAGACTGAACATTAACTACTCTAAAACAAAAATTATCATTTTTGGAACGAATCGACCTGATAAATACAGCTTTACTATCAACGGTTCAATTATTGAAATAGTCAAAGAATACAAATACCTTGGAGTCTACTTCTCATCTTCAGGTAGTTTCTTAACATGCAGAAAACATCTAGTTAAACAAGCTAATAAGGCAATGTACCAACTCTTCGCCAGAATAAACAATCTTTGTCTTCCCATCGACCTACAATTAAAATTATTTGATCCCACTATATTACCAATTTTAACGTATGGAAGTGAAGTTTTTGGTTATGAAAACTTGGATATAATCGAGCAGGTACATTGCAATTTTCTAAGAGCAATATCTAAACCAAAGAAAAGCACTCCGAGGTACATGCTATACGCCGAGTTTGGCCGTTATCCTAAAGAAGTTATTATTAAGTCGCGCATGGTAAAATTTTGGAGTAAAATTATTCTTACGCAAAATAAATCGAAAATATCATATCTTTGCTACCATTCTATGTACCAATCAACTCATAATTTTAAATGGTTAAAACATATCAAAACGATCTTAGACACCACTGGACATTCTTATGTATGGATAAATCAACCATACGCAAATGCCAACATTGATACATTAGTAAAGCATGTATTAACTGATCAGTTTATCCAAACTTGGAGATCACATCTTGACTCATCATCCAAAGGACAAATGTATAGTTTATTCAAAGAAAATATATCTCTTGAAAACTACCTGACAAAACTTACTCCTACCCAGAGAGTTTCTATGTTTCATTTCCGAACAGGGAATCACAGGTTTCCCATTGAAGTTGGTAGATGGACACCTAACCATAAACCACATAATCTAAGAAAATGTCCACTCTGTTCCTCCAATGACCTTGTTGACGAATTACACTATCTCCTCACATGCCCATTCTTTAATGAAATAAGGAAAAAATATTTACCGACGAATTACTTTCATCGACCAAATGTACTTAAATTTAAACACCTTTTATCAACTAATGACACTACACTGCTGATTAAATTAAGCTATTGTGTAAAGAAACTCATGCGTCACTTTGCTAGAAATTAAAATGAAATTTATTTTTATAAATCCATGTTGTATTTGTATCAATATACACTCCTATTATATATATAATGTTCAACTACTAGACAAGTATGAATGATATGACATAATTGTCAATTATATTTATCTCAGAAAACAAACTATCTTCTTACTAAGAATTTCTAAATGTGTGTACTTGTACAAACTAAGACTCACCTTTGCCAACCTGTAAACTACTCCAAAATCCTAAGCACGATGCATATTAATCCATATCTGTCTATACCGGTGACACAAATGCGTGCAGTCCGTGCGACCTGGTTATTATGTCAATATCCATATCCAGGGCAAATACACAAATGCGTGCAGTCCGCGCGACCTGGTTATTATGTCAATATCCATATCCAGGGCAAATACACAGTTATATTTGTAAATATTACCTAATGTTTGTTCGTGCTACTGTTTATTTGTATCTGTTGTTATCCTTTGTCGTAATGTCTCTGAACTGATAATTGCCTCTTGATGTCTTCCACTTAAACTTGAAACTTATTTATGTGATTAGATATGACAACAGAGTAATGTATTGGTGATACATGTGTATATTGGTGCATTGCGCTGATGCCATACCTAATTGTTAACTAATTTTATATTGATTTTATTCGTAGGATTAATTAATCTGATCATGGTGACCTCTATTTTCACATGTTTGAATATATTAATATTGTTTCGGATTTGACCGGGTCAAAAGAAGAAGGGGGCTGATAATGTAACAGAAACTTAAAGAATTTGCTCATTTAAAAAAAAAAGGTCAAGATCAGGTTAATTTGTTCGAATGAATTTTTATAAAGTGTGATCACCATCCCCACCTCCAAATCCTTGTGTTTACTTCCGTCATTGTATATACGTTTATTATTACCATTTGTCCACATGTTATTGCAAAACATATTGTTTTGCAATCTGTGTTTGAAAAATAAAAGTTCTGTTCTGTTCTGTTCTACAGATGTTCATGCAGCTGTTAGGTATTGATGTATATGAATAGTGTTATATATTTTGTTTCTTCTAACCAAAGGTATATGAAGAACTTGATTGTATAATAGCCCCATGCTCTGGGGCAATACTGATGGAACTTAAAGACGACAAATGTCAATTTACATTTACTGTGTCTGGGGCCTTAAAACCATCCTCAACTTTAGAAAAGGTAAGTCTTTTATTTAAGATTCTTGAACTCAACAACTCCTTTCTCTACTGTAAGGCTTTTCCTTTACGGCTCTAAGGTCTCTTAAAAACATTGCTGAATATTTCTGCTGCCTTCGCAACTGTCCTTTACTTATCACATTCCGTTCATATACTGTTGCTATTTCTGTATTTACAAATTCCCTTTCATATACATGTATTTTGATTTTGATGTGGTATTCCATGGTCCGATTAGCAAATTGATATTAGTGTAAAATTGAATGGCTATGACTGGGCTACTGGTAATTTTAAACTTCCATCATTCTATGAATATTGAATTGCTGAGAATTTTTTGCCAAATGTTGAGTACGAAGTGCTCATGATGAGCTTTTAGGATCACTGTCTTATGTTGTGTATCATGCATGAACATTTTTCTTCTAAACCACTGAATGGAGTTTGTCCAAACTTCTCAGGCATGATCCTTGGGTAGACCTCTTTTAAAGTTTCATAATTTGTTCTGGTCTGCTTCATAAGTAGGCCACATGAGCTAAATATAGATTTATAAGAACTTTGTTATTTGGTTTGTACCATTGTCTTGGGGTTCTCATACAAGATTACACAAATTATTAACTTCTGTCAAAAAACATGGATGCCAGGAGGAGGCTTGTTCCCTATGTATACATATGTATACATGTATATAATGGAAACTATAAACAACATATTCTCCTCAACCAATGGATTTTGACCAATTTCAAAGATGTATATATGGTCCTGGTGTGTTGCAACAGTCAAGTTTGGCACATAAGTCTAATTCAGCCAAAAGGGCAGTAAATGTTATTATTTACAACGTCACAAATCCAGAACCCCACCATTTCAAATTGTGGTCACACTTCTCCAATCCATGAACCAGTTTTTTAATTTCACAATTACCCCTAGTAATCAGCTCAATGGCCTATCATCAGAGGTGTGAAAAAGACAATGAATAACACGACTGATTGCAAATGATTATCCTGTAAGCATTCACTGGTTATCAATTTCAATGAATTGATTGGTTACTTGATTTATGTATCATAATGGTTCTTATGTTGTAAGACATGCAAATTGACCTGAAATCAGACATACTGAATTCTGTTTGATGGTGAATACATGTCAGGTTCACCTTAGTAAGAAATTTCAGGGCATATTTTATCATTACGTTGATGGTCAAATCTGAAAAGAAAGTAAGCTTGAAGGAGAAAAGTGTACTCTGTTCTGTCTCTGTGTACTTGTATAATTATTTAAATTGTTGTAAATATGAGGGTGAGATAAGAAGAAATATGAGATACATATGTATAGTAGGGCCAACATCTAATGGCACAATAATATCTTCATTGACACTCAGGCTCTTCATAACATATATGATACCCTGGGCATACTGACCGTAAAAACTTGTACTCGTGAATAATTAATGCAGTGAAAGCCAGCCGCTTGATTGGCCGCATGACACATACCTCATTCGAAACAGAAATTGCTGAGAACTTACGGATGAAATCGCGGTTCTGAGCGATCCAGTGAGATAGCGATCCAATGAGATTACGGTTTTCAAATTGCACATTAGTTTTCAATGGTCGCTGCCATTTTGTTGAATTTGCTGATAGCTTTTCACAAAGGAGATTCCTTCTTTTTTGTTATCGTCCATTTCATTGATTGAGAAATACTAATGAATATTCATGCATTATAATGTTTCGCTAGCCAATATGCCCAGGGTATCATATATGTTATGAATTGTCTGGGTACCGAGGATGAATAATATTTACTTAGGCTAATTAGCAGATAGTAACACTTTCTATAAAAGGGGGAATATTAGAGTCCCTTAAATCCTAAAAATTTAAATATTTTATACCAATAGTGTGTATTATTCAAAACCATAGCAAAAGCAGTAATTTCTTATCTTGTCAACTGGTTAACTTTATTTAGTTTCTCATGTTTGTTTACAGTCACTGTCTGCCGATGATTTTAATTGCATCTGACAGGTTTACATAAATTGGTGACGTCTCATGTTATTGTTGCGTTTGTTGTCATTAATGCTTGTGCTCTGATGAATAGTTTTACTGCACACGGATATAGTCACAGAGACACATTGATAATCTACAGATATTGCTACATGGTCAAATATTACATATTTTGTAAAATCTCTTTCACGGGTTTTACTTTTCTAAGACTAAGCAGAAAATATTGATAAACATATATGATCATTTAATTGTTTCTTATTCAAGTATTATGTTATACTTTTTGCACTTTAAATGGTTAAAATAACCCTTATAGGGTCCTTGACCAGTCCATACTTAACTGATATGATTATGTTTCTGCTATGAAAAGGGCGAAGATGTTCTTGAGTATAATGACTCAATGCCTGAGAACAGACGGCATCTCCATCTTATCCATACATTTGACGAGGCTAGTGAAGGAAGGGCCTATATAAAGTTCTGGGTCGGTGAGAATGTCAAGCATACAGTGACTATATGTGACGTACCTGTGGTGAAAACAAAGACGATGTCTTCAAGTACATTGTCCAGTCAGAGCTCAGATGGGTCTATATTAGATCCAGCCCAAACTTCTATGAAATCTGTTGATGAAGAAGATCATACTACTGTAGATGCTGGTAAATGTCAGGGTTTTATGTGGATTTCAGCGAAGATTATAGATACAGTAAAACCTCACTTAAAGACCACCTCAATAACAAGACCACCTCGAATTTAATAACATAATTTTCAAGTCGATTTTCAATGTTTTGCTCTTTATTCAACCTCAATATTAAGACCACCTCAATGAGATGACCAGTTTTCAAGGGTCCCAATGGTTGTCTTATTATCGAGGTTTTACTGTATCGACTTCAGCCATATGTAACTTGTTGAGTGTCAATAAACCGTGATGATTGTATTGAGTGTATTGACGGATATTGCATATACATACATACATACTATTATATAGAGGATATCAAATGAGTGTTGTATTAGTATTGAATTTATTGAACAAGTTGAATAAATGTAATACTAAACAAAACAAATTTAATATACTATTTATATCACATTCCCGACAAAATAAGGTAGAACACACATGAAAATGACACCTCGCTTATGTAAACAGCAGTGACGCAAAAGTAATTAGGTTTACTTGCAGGTTTACTTGCACTTTAGCTATAGATGGTATCATACACATGTATTTGTTTTTGCTGCATAGCTTGTGGGTATATTTATCAAATGCATCTAAAGTTGGGGATGTGGATATGTTTTATCATTACTCATTTTATTAAATTTAAACATGTAGTGTACGGATTTCATTTAGAATTTTCACTTACAGTAAGACTTCGATAACTCAAGCAGGCGACAACTCGAGAACCCTGGATTTGTCGAGGAAATGGCAGTCCCAGACTTCATTTCTTCTATTTTAATATAAAATACACCGCCGATAATTCAAGCAGAAATAAGTCGAAAACTTAGCACCATTGCCAGCTCAGTACAAAAACTATCCACAATTGCTAACTGGTAATCAGAGGACACATTTTCACACATGGTTCAAATGGGAGCTCCGAATAAACAAACAATGAAACGGTGTTTAAATTTTCACGAGTTGTATAGTGCGGTTTTATTAACTGCGAACGTATGAATATATTATATGGACCATCACATTTCTAAAAAGGTGTTTTGAAATATTCGTGCTTGTCCTTAAGCTTGACGGAGAAAAAGCCGAGGTTGTGTTTTGATAGAAAAGTAGTCCAAATAACAGTTTTAGTTTTACGCATGAGAGTATTTATTTACCTAAACTGACATGGATCCATCCTGAAAGTTCATACACCTGTTCGTGGTTCAATCTAACAGCACTACATGTATTTGCATATTATATGCACACTGTGCCATATGATTTGAATGGCGTCGAAGAACCATGACCAGGTATGTGATAAATATGTATACACATTTATTTGTGTCCATAACATTTAATATTTTGACTTGTTCTATTCTACTTAATTATGTAAGTCTACTCCACATATTATTGAATCTTTCCTTTCTTTTTTAGGCTCCGTTAGTACTCTTAAAAATGAAACAGTTAGAACATCAGGTAAATTATTTCCATTTTGTAGTGGTCTTGGTTAAAGTTTATGTCTATAACTGAACATGACTTATGTGGTTTTGTGCTATATATTGATAAACGTAATATTTATGATGTTCACGCTTTAGCTCACCAAGGTGAGCTGTTGGGATTGCTCTGTGTCCGTCGTGCTTTGTCCTTCGTCTGTTGTCAACATTATAGAATGTTTACACTCTTTTACCTGATCTGCATAACGCTTGGTCAGAATGTTTGTCTCAATGAAAGCTATGCCAAGTTCGAAGCTGGGTCATGTGGGGGTTAAAAACCAGGTCAATAAATCTAATTATAGTAAAACCTTGTTAACACTCCAGAGGTCACATTTTTTTATTTGATTTAAGTGAGACATGGTCAGAATGTTTGCCTCAATGAAATCTAGACTATGTTCGAAACTGGGTCATGTGGTGTCAACACCTAAGTCATTAGGTCGAATTATAGTAAAACCTTGTAAACACTCCCGATGTCACTTTAGGACAAGATTGAAACTTGGTCATCTGGGGTCAAAAGGTAGGTCACTATGTCCAATTATAGTAAAACCTTGTTAACACTTCTGATGTTGCATTTTTTACTTTATCTACAGAAGACTTGGTCAAAATGTTTACCTTAATAAAATCTTTGTGGATTCTAGGGAGGCTGCATTTTCTACTGGAATTACATAAAACAGAACACTTGTCTTAATAAATGCAATTCCAGTGTGGTACTGGGTCATGTTTGGTCAAAAAGTAGGTCACAAGGTCAAATCATTGAAAATCCTCTTGGACTCTCCTGAAGCCAACATGGCAATGTACTCAGGTGAGCGATATAGGGCCACCATGGCCCTCTTGTTGTTCATTTATTTACCTAAACAAACAAAGGAAAAGTATATTTCTAGAGCCTGGTGCATATACTATTTAAATAAAAAAAACTTCCATTTTTCAAGCAGAGATTGTTACAAGTTTTGTCTGTGCTTAGCATGAAAAAACACTATTTTGGTATCAGTAGTACATTGCAATCGTTATGTTAAAAAAGTTTTAGCCAATGAAGCAACAATTCTGGACAAAGTTGTTGTAATGTTTTACATTCAGATGAGCCAGCTATGTCTGTAAAATAATTTGAGGGGCTGACATGTTCATTTAATTCATGTTTAGAAAGTGATAAAAACTCTTTTTATCAGTATAGTTGGTGTTTGACCCGAGCGGAGTACATTGTATACAGTCGGACCTCGTTTATTCGACAACCTTCTATCCAAAAACATGGTTAGATAATCATCCGAAATAAATATCAGGTCTCGATGTCTCTTTTAGTCACGTCAAATTAAAATGGCCTATTGGATACCTTGTATTATTCGAAATAACATTTAGGACCTGAGAAAAAATTGAACAAGGTCCTACTGTATAACCAAGTTTGGATAAATAGGTAATTCCCGGTTTTCGTTACCAAAAAATCCTTGTGTGCAGTCCTTTTTATTGAACATTTCTTATATAATGGCCGGTTGTTCAGGATTGAAAGTATCATACTAACATTGACTTGAAAATCAAACTACATGTTTACAGTGCATGTAAAGTTATATATAATGCATACATCCTATACTTTGACATTTGTTGAGATGTACCATTAATGTTTATATTTCGGTTATGGATTAAAATCACTGACCATGACAGCGTCCATGGAATGAACGCATTTAGGCATACTGCACATCATGTAAAGTTGGATGCTTCCTAATATAAAAAAGTTTCTCTTCCTACCTGAGTTTATATTACTACCAAATGTAGTCTTCCACACTGTTCAGTTTTGTCATGTATATTTTAGGTCCAGCAATGTCCCTGGCTGACAATCGGGCAAGTCCTGTGTTCTCCAGGTCACCAGAAGGTAAAATATTTTCATTCTGTCGCTGTACAACCACCAAACAGTTAGCGCAATTGATAGATTGCATTCTTGTAAATTTGGATGTGGTACGTTTGGTACCCAAACAAGTAGTATTATCACCAAACTCGTGTGACTTAAGATTAGTATTATTAACAACACATTAAAGAGAGATTAAGTTGTTACTGGGAACACTACATACACAAGACAATGCCTCCCCACAAATACCCAAGGGAAGTGGAGGTGCAAGGGTATACATGAATGGGAATAGGGGTGCAAGGAATGGTCGGTCCGACCATGAACACAACTAAGGAGAGTTGAGGGGCACAACAAGGGGGAAAGTTTAAAGGATGTTCTACATCATCAGTCTTCAAAC
This sequence comes from Mactromeris polynyma, assembly GCA_032209605.1. Lineage (NCBI taxonomy): Eukaryota > Metazoa > Mollusca > Bivalvia > Venerida > Mactridae > Mactromeris > Mactromeris polynyma. The sequence goes on along the minus strand of JASFXZ010000021.1, from coordinate 2,296,282 downwards.
CGCAATGCACATGAGATATTGTTAATTACTGTACATTGGAAGATCAAGTTATATCTCTCTGAAAATTAACGAGCTCTGGTTTTGAATACTGTATTTAACTGGAATTGTGGAAAAGATTATATATGTAGTCAAACATTACCTAACCAACCAACAACTAATCATTGTGTACATAGATATACTTGCAAGTCAAACATTTGTGAATTCCCGGAAGGAGTTTTGTTATTGTAAAGTAGAGAACAAGGAAAAGTTTGCTGGCTAATATACTTGACACCATTAAAAACGCAGTTATTTGAACTCAGCGTCATTTTGTAGAACCAACTGTCTAAAGCGTGTTAAAGTTGTCTATGTGTTAATTCTTGTTCAAAACTTTATTAACCTCTTCACCAACTATTTTTTTATTTCATTATTGATAAATTGTATGAAATTACGTTTGCGGAGTAAATAATAGTTTTGCCTTTGTAATGTCACTTCATCTATATGCACAATGTTTGGTTGCGTTTTTAATGGCGTTAAGTATATTTGCGAGTATAGTGCGGCCAAGATATGATCGCACAATAATATTTACTTATGCTATTTAGCATAAAAAGGCAGGCCCGGATCCAGAAATTCCCGACTGGAAGGGGGGGCAACCATGAGACAAATTACCCCTCTCCGGGGAATTTGCCCGGGGAATTGTTTACAATGTAGGTATGAAATGGTGGCTTCTGGTGCATTTCGGAGTCTACATATTGAGGACTCATTCATGAGAATTGCACTAGTATTGTATTGTTAAAAATACAGAACAAACATTTCATACAAGTACCAACATTTTAACAAATTCCATCAGCAGAACTAACATTTCATACAAGTACCAACATTTTAACAAATTCCATCAGCAGAACTAACATTTCATACAAGTACCAACATTTTAACAAATTCCATCAGCAGAACTAACATTTCATACAAGTACCAACATTTTAACAAATTCCATCAGCAGAACTAACATTTCATACAAGTACCAACATTTTAACAAATTCCATCAGCGTCTGTGCTGGACGTATTAAAAAATCAGCGAACTCGTCATCACTATCACCTTCCATATCATCATGATCGGTCATGCTCCTTTAGCATCCGTTAACATAGGTAGTCGTCATTGTCATCATTTTCGTTGTCTTCATTATCATATTATCATAGTATTCATCACTATCAGTGTCATCATCGCCGAGATTAATGGCAATACGGTCTATTTCTTCATCGACAGCAATGTCAGAATCACGGAACCTTTCTTCAACGGTCTCGACATGTTTACAAACACCCTCCCATACTGTGCTATTAATCCTCTGCAAACCCGTTGTTATCAGTTGTTTAATCCCAGTCAGTGTTTGCCTGAAGGATATAATAAAAATATGCAAACATAGAAATAATTCCGGTTTATAGATGCACATGTAGCAATTTACAATTCATATCAGGACAATGGAATACTAACTTAAAGTTATTACTGGCAACGAATTTCTTCAAATTGGCCCAGATAAGTTCTATCGGATTTAATTCCATGTGATAAGGTGGGAGTCGTATAGCCAGGTGTCTATTATCCATGAGAAATGTGTCAATCTTGTAAGTAGGCTCATCCTTGTGTTTTTGGCATATGTCCAGCAGTTCCATTCGCAACATTTTTCCAGAAAAGGGAATTCCACGACGTTTCAACCATTCCTGCATTTCCGCTTTCCTTGTTGAAAGCGTGGGCATTTGTAAATCTAAAACGAAAGAAAGATTATTAGAAAATCTTAGACCCGGTCAAAAAATGGTTATAATTTTGTTGCAACGCAAGCTTTTTACCAACATATTAAAGCGGAGTTCTAACCTATCTGGACATTGTGATAACTGGCATAACATGCCACATGCTTGGTACAAGCTTCTCTTTTACCCATTTAAAGAAGTTGTCGGCATTCATTTCGCCGTGATAGTCACCAGACTTAGAATCTGCCTTGAACATCAACTCTGCATTTGGGATGAATCCTTTTCTAGAACCTGCATGTATAATTATCATACGTTCTCCTTTGATGAATGGTACCACAAGACCGACGTTGTCGATTTGCCAGCATTTATGCACAGTGTGACAGTGTGATGCATTATCTCAGAATACATGCATACTATATTTCTCTGTATTTGTCGAAAAAAGACGTTTGTATCATTATAAAATTAAAAAAACTCCAGTTTCTTAGCAAGCATGTGTTTTTCACTAGTTTTGTCTGTCAGAAATATGATTAAACAAGATTGTTTTATATAGTTACATGGCAATAGTTCTAATTATTAATGATTGTTTGGACTATGTTACAACAATACTGGATGAAGCCCATTAAAAAAATTAGGTTCAGATGAGCCAGATACATCTTTAAGGGTGTGACACAAGTTAATTCCTATTATAGCTACAAGTCTAGAATAAATTAACTACAACATAATGTATGCTGCCAAGATGAGAGCGTACCAAGATGAGTGTAGAGGGTTTTATGTAAAACTGTGTGGCCTTTGCTCTGCACAATATCCCAACGGTATAAAATCTTCTGATTAATTTTGCCATAATTACATGACTAAATGCATTCAAATTGATAAATAACTCTCCTATTCAAGTACCATGTCTGCAGTTTTAGAAGTTATAGATTGATAAAAAATCATTGTCAGGGTAATTTTGAAAACTTGATCTTTACGTGGGTTTCAGTTTCAATGCAGATATTTCCTTCTATGGTTAATGATTTATTAGTATCACTTTAGTTGCCACGAGTTAAGCCAACAGTGGGGGGTTTTGTGCTTGTTACTTTCCTGTGCTACATGGAGTGCTAAAATTGATGCATCAACATCTTAAAATTTGTGCTTTCTACTGATAATACCAATATAATGATTACACTTCAAAGATGTTTTCCCGTTAGGCTCATGCAGTATAATTCCAACAGTCAGCATCATACGGATGTTTAATCACTTTTGCAACATTTAAAATAGTATGTACAAGTCGTCAGACTTACTAGTCTGCAATTAAAAAAATATAGAAGTATTTGTATATGGTGTCCTGAAACAGGAACACATATACAAACGCCATTCTGTTTCACGATATCACACGTGTATTATACTGAGGAAGCTTAACGTATTTGCATGGTATGATTTAAGGACCAACGTATGTACCTCCTGCTGCATCAGCTGATTGTGATGATGGGACTGAGGGTGCAGTCGGTGATGAAACAGGTAAACATATTAAGATGACTTAACATTTTGTTTTGCAAAAGCATTTTTCGCATTTCTACAATTATAAACTTATCAAATCGGTTGTTGGATCATTTCATTGATTGTTGTTAGTATATTAAGATATGTGGTGTTACTTGATTCCCATCTGTATGATTGTCACAGTTTTGAAGTGTCTAACAGGAATAATTATTATCTATGTTTTTGTAGCATCAAGGAGTTAGACCGAATATAATTATCCAAGTATTAAATTACATTGCAGTATATATTACAATGTCCTTTACATTTAAACATATTATGTATAGTTGTATGATAGTTGTAAATATGATTCAATGTTTCAGCATATGATAAGATTTTGACAAACGCGTCACTTCAGTGCTTGGCTTCGTGTCTTTCACCACAAGATAGTCAGAAATTACTTGTTCATCTTCAAGTGCCATGTAGTATTATTGAACAGAAGAAGAAAGATCATCCGGGCGATATCGTAACCGCGATATTTCATTGTTTTCTCTACTGGAAGGGAGAAAAAGGGAAGTCGGATACCAATAAGCATCTGTATGATGATTTGATTGCTCAACTTAAAGCTATCAGTCGAAGAGATATCGAATCAACAATAATGAAAGCTTTAAATGATAACAAGGAGATAGAGAAGGATGATTTAAAACGTCTGTAACCTTTCATTAAATTTGGTAACCTTACTATGTTGGGACATTAATTTCAGTATATCTGCAGTACTTAGGCCTAAAAATAATTCTTGTTTCCTGTGACTCGTCCGACCCTATTTTTTGCTGCCGACCCTAAACATTTTTGGCAGCAAAAAAAACCACATTAAAACCCTTAAAACCTGCAATAAACTTTATTTTGTGGAAAATTGTTTAAAACCTTTATTTTTCTGTAAAACCTACACAAATCTGTAATTCACTCTTCAAACCTTGAGACTTTTGTTACTCAGTTTTCTGTATCTTTTGTGAGCAATGAATCCTTATGATACTACTGAGTATTTGTGAAGGCAGTCTCCGATTGCCCAGACAGGATCCCATTTTCTTCACTGCGAAGGGCTCGCTGCCGACCCGAATCAGCCGAATTGATCAAATAGATAATCAAATTTAGCCCTTATTTGCTCATTATGTTTACAGAAATCAAAGTAAAAATGCATTTTGCTCAAATGTAAAGTTTTTAATAAAATGTATTTTTATTGCGGACTGCTAGGAGGTCTGTGTTGATAATATAGATGCTGATTATGCCCAGTATTAGGCTCCTTTTTTCTTCGTACTGGATTATACACAGTTTTGTGCCGTGACTTCCACGTACGGACCTTTCTCTCGAGATCTATAAAATAATCAAGAAGATGTGTCCTTTCGTCGTTTAATTGTAACTAACGCAATAAAGTCAATGTAAAGAATGACTTTACCGAGGAAAGACACAATTTTTACCTAAGCGCCAAAAAGGGTTTAGACCAATGAAATATTATCAAGAATTGTAGCCAATGAAATTTTGAGCAATATTTGTCCAAATATGAAACGCTGAAGGTTTGCCGAAAAAAGATGCTTAAATGGCTTTTGTTCGAAACTGTCCGAAATATGATATAAGCCTGACATTTGTCATCATAGCGATTACAAACAAACATCAGTTTATGCAAATGGTGATTTGTTATCAAAGGAAGCGATTAATAGTCATATATAGTTATAGTTCCCTATAACAACCCAATTTCTACCTATATCAACAAAGGTACCCCGTGTATCATTGATTTTGTTCAATAAATATAACATTTACACATTGTATACTGGACAATATACTGGATACAAGTGCTGTACAAAGTCATTGATAAAGAATCATACCAGACAATCATAAACTATGCACAACATTAGTTACGGTCTTTAGAGAATATATCGATCAGAGCCGTCATTGATTAAAACTATCTGATGTACACTCAATATTCAAAACATGTACAAAGAGAGTGTCAAATCATTGCTTGTTTCAAATTGCACCTACTATCTTTTTAAATAAATTCACCGTATATCTTTTAGGCATCAGCAATGTATACCGGTATATAAAGTTTCTCTGTGTGCAAAAGAAGCTTTAACACCTGTAAGGGAAACTTACAAAACATTTCATTATATTACTTACTTATAACTTTTTGTGTGCGTTTGTATGTATACTGTATATTTGTTTTGTTTCGCTATATTTAACTTTTAACTGTCTTGTATTAATATATCTTTACTAAAGGCATGCGATTGCTGATTCAGTTTATGAAGTCCTATATGTTTTCCATTTGTATTTTATTGTTCGCATAACACTGTTCTTATCACAGGAGATTGTTTTGAATCCCATCATTTATCACTTCTATAGTTCTCTCCCTTCGTACCTTCTATAGCATATGTATATATACATGTAGTATAATGAGTCGAATGCTTGTCACACCTGACCTCTTTCCGTGGCTTAATTTGCGCTTCAGACATCAAAATATATCCATGAAATACAACAAATTCGAAGCAATAATAAATTATCTTTCCAATGACCTCTACTTTATGCAAATCATGCAAGAATTGGACAAGTCCTCCTCAGAAATGCATCAACATGTAAACAAATTCGTTGAATTGTTTTACAGCTGAAGACGGCTAAGTACAGATGTTTAGACCAAATTTCCAATCGTTTTCTGCAAGACATGTGATTCAGTGTACATTTTGTATTGAAACAATCTTAAATCTACCATATGTAGCGGTAATTTCATGCTGAAGGTATTTACATACGTCAAACTATTAATTTGCACCTTGGCTGATATCGATTTTAACGCTGATGGATCTCCTTCTTAGGAAATCCACGGGAATTCCCTATGTACGATGTCACAAAGAGCCATAAATTAGAACTGAACACTTATTGGTCACTACCATTTATAACCTTTGTTGAACAGTTTTAATACCTTATGTATAATTAATAGGGCAGTTGAGATGTGGCAGAGTTCTCGTACGAAAGACGTACATTTTATTGTCCACCTTGGTGAAACCATCGGAAAAAATCCTGTGAAAACAGCTGTTTTTTTGTCTTCGATTGTTCACGCAAAACGATGAGATTTTTGTTAAAAGCGCTTTTTGATGCATTTCTGGGTAAAACTTCGCCAAATTTGACGGACTTGTGTAAAGTCGGTGTCAATTAAAAGATAAATTATTCATGCATAGAATGTGGTGCATATCTTGGATATATGTTTGAAGTGAGAGTTTGGCTGCGGACAGAGGTCAGGTGAGCATAGCGTTAGACTCCTTTTACTATGTATACATATATTGTAGGAGAGATAAAGGGAGATAACTCTAAAAGGGATAACATGCGAGAACAATATCCTGCAGTTCTTATTGAATAGATGTGTCGTTTAAATGATTCCTATTGCATACAATTAATTTTCTACATTTGATTACTTTGTGTGTGAAATTTTGTAATACATGTACTCTTTTACAGTGCACTTGTATGTCAAGTGATATTATCATGCAGCAGTATGACATGTGTTAGATTTGTTCTATGAATTATTGTAAAAATTGTATAATATACATGTACCCAAGTTCCCCATATACCAAGTGGTAACGGCCTCCACCTTTGTATGGGATGTTGAAGGGTTCGAATCTGGTTGGGGTCTGTTCAGATATGGCCAGTTGGGGACCCAAATCTAGTTAAGGGATGGTTAACATTCATTTTGTCTTCCAGCCTTGTGCCTGGCATGAAATGATTGAAAGTGGGCTCCGAAAGAAGGGTCTTAAGTGGTGCACCCTTGCATTTGGGGTAGTGAACAGACACTTAACTTTTTCTCTTTTGTTAGCTCACTTTTTATTCTGTTGAACCGGATTATTATTGAAATTCAATAATTGCCTTTTCACTTTGTATACTTTGTTACCTGTTTTTACCCATATTAGATTTGTTAACTGATTTGAATACAATGTATATAACTTTGTAGAAGTATGTGTAGCTATGTGAAGACAACATCGATTTCAAAGATCATGTGATACTGTATTAGTGTGTATTTTTCGTGAGTCAAAGTGTTTGCGTAATACTGTATGGTATTGAATTGATTCGAGTGATGATTTATAATATTTTTATAATATTTCTCTTTATATACTAATACATGTTCTTGTTGATGTCAATTTTTATACGCGCTGTGATTTGTAAAATGATTTTTTTTATTATGCACCCTTCTAAGAAGAAGGGGCATATTGCTTTGCACATGTGGTCTGTTCATAGGTTGGTGACCTTTTCGTTTTTGTATCAATAACTCAAGAGTGCCTTGACCTGTACTGTTCAAACTTGGTTCACACGTTGATTGTCGGTAGTAGAGAAATTATAATGATTTTGGGATCACAAGGTCAAATATCAAGGTCACAGGGGTCAATTGTACATAAAACGTTTCTGGTCAATAACTCAAGAACACTTCCCAACTTGGTCCACACATTGAACGCGAGTAGTATAGAGGAACCGTATTGATGTTGGGTTCACTTTATAAAAAAGTCGAGGTCTTAGGGAATCGATTTCCGACCAATAACATGAGAACACCTTTACCTACCTTCCTAAAATGGGGTAAACACATTGTTCGTTGATAATAGAGGAATCCTATTGAGTTTGGAGTAACTGCCTTATAGGTCACAGGGGTTGTATTTAAAATAGATTGCGTACTGGCATGTATTTAACTTCAGTCAATAACAGAAACAGAACTTAAACGGGTTTGCATAATCGATTCAAGGTTGCTTATAAACGGCTGCAGTAAACACTATTGAGATGATGAATATATCATCCCTTATGAAAAAAACAAGCCTCCTGCAAACTTTCTTGCGAATTTGCAGCAAAGTTGCAGCAAATTTGCCGCAAACTGTTTTGTTGCAAACTTTTATCATGCAAATGAGGTTTGCTGCAAATTTGCCGCAACCAAAATTATGCAAATGAAGTTTGCAGCAAATTTGCAGCAAACCTCATTTGCATGGTAAAAGTTTGCTGCAAATTTGCTGCAAACAATTTTGTTGCAGGAAGTTCACAGCAACTATAACAGGACTCCGCCTACTGCGAACTTCCTGCAAAGTTACCGCGATCTTCCTGCAAAGTTACCGCAAACTTCCTGCGAAGTTGCCGCAAACTTCCTGCGAAGTTACCGCAAACTTCCACAATATACAGACATTTACTAAACAATGTAACACAATAACAATTTATTCAAATTAACAGAAACATTTATTATGATCAATATAACTGTCAAGATTAACCTAGATTTTGAACTCATACAGAAAAATATTTAACAACTGGAATATAACTAGCGGGTAAGAGAGGCAACAAGATATGAATTAGTTGTCATTATCAAGTTCAAAATGGTTTGATCACAAATTATTTTCATACAAGTCAATGAAGTAGAAACATGATTTATAATAATCAAACAACAAGATGGCACTAGATCACACTCACCTGAGTGTAATGACTATCATATGCATAACAGGCGAGTTTTAGTTACTATGGAAGCACATGTACATGGTTGCTAAGAAGAGTCATGGTTGTTAAGGTGGATTCTAAGAAAGTTTAGTCAAAATTCATCAAGAGGTTTAGGAGAAGTTGTTTGAAACATATTGTTCATAACACATGACAGACACAGGGCGATCACAATAGCATGACTTTAGCTCTCGTGAGCTAAAAAAACAATGTGCACAAAAAGAACACATAATATGCATTGAAAAATAATATATTTGCATTTTTAGTAATATGTGAATAATTATTTCTTTAAATATTTAAAAGACGTTATATTAGATACAGTCAATCTTGTATTAAGAGACCACCAAAGGGTCAGACAAAAAGAGGTCTCTTAATGAAACAGACTTTTAATACAAAGCTTGGATCCAGATAAGATATCAGGTTTCAATATTTTCTAGTCTGCTACTAAAATACATTTGTACTTAAAATGTGCTTCAACATGTTAAAAATACAATGTACAAAACAAACAGTTTTATTCTTTTATTTGTAATAAAAAAATATTCACCAGATCTTATGAAATCTTAAATAATCTGTCTATTATGAATTAGCGGTCGTTTAAAAAAAGGAAAAAAATGACTGAAAAAACTTTGAGTGACGACCAGTTACGTTAAACAAAAGTCGCTTAGCAAAACAAAGATATAGTGAAAATTGTCGGGAATTTTTCAAAGATGACGTTTACTGCATATGGCCGCATAAGACATGTGGATTGACTGTACTTGATAATTTTAATTTCAACACTAGTCTTGTTATTAATTCCTCTGTCTTTGCAATTTATTAATAAAATACTACTTTTTTACCTATGTCCATCTTGGTTTATCTTAATAACTTAATTTGACAATACTGCATAAACGCCTGTACTCATTAAAAGAATAAAACAGCAATTACACAAAACTTATATTTTACAATAAATTCAAAACACTAAGATTAAACCAACAACAAATATCTTCTTCAGTCTGTCTATAAATCAATGATCCTGTATCATACAGAATAATGGCAATAAGCTACTGCTTGTTCAGAATAATGGAGATGGTCTCAGAGGGCACTAACACGACCATTTTGATTGCCTGCTGCACCCCAGGCTCAGTCTCATGATCTGCACTATTACATGTAAATCATGTCACCCTTTACTTGAAAGATCATTGTCTGACTTGGTCTCAGGCCCATAATAACTTTTTCCACCTCTGGATCAGTTCTGAATAAGTCCATTATTGTATGACTACTAAAGTTTCGACATTGTGTCTTGGAATGGTAGATCAGCTGTTCCATTTTTTTCTGTGCTCTCAGGAGGGTGTGAACGCCTTTACAATTCAGCTTTTGTCCATCTTAAGTACTTCCACTGCATAGGCTGACCGCTGTAACAATTACAAGAAAACCTTTAACATCTTTTATTTAAAGACTAAGTGATCAAAATACCTTTTAAATGTCTATGGTAAATACAGGAATTGGGTTAATGAGTGAGTGACAGTGTGAGAGTGGGGTGTGACAGGTTGGGAGAGGCTGAGGGTGGGGTGTGACAGGTTGGTAGACAGTGAGAGTGGCGTGTGACATGTTTGGAGACGGTAAGAGTGGGTTGTGACAGATTGGGAGAGGATGAGAGTGGGGAAAGACAGGTAGGAGACCGTCAGAGTGGGGTGTGACAGGTAGGAGACAGTCGGAGTGGGGTGTGACAGGTAGGAGACAGTCAGAGTAGGGTGTGACAGGTTGGAGACAGTCAGAGTGGGGTGTGACAGGTAGGGAGACCGAGAGTGGGGTGTGACAGGTAGGGAGACAGTGGGGTGTGACAGTTGAGAGTGGGTGTGACAGGTAGGGAGATGGTCAGAGTGGGGTGCGACAGGTGGGAGACTGTGAGAGTAGATTGGGACAGGTAGGGAGACAGGGTGAGAGTGGTATGTGCCAGGTTGGGAGACAGGGTTAGAGTGGGGTGTTACAGTGAGACGGTGAGAGTGGGGTGTGACGGGTAGGGAGACAGGATGAGGTTGGGATGTGACAGGTTGGGAGACAGGGTTAGAGTGGGGTGTGACAGGTAGGGAGACAGGCTGAGGGTGGGGTGTGACAGGTAGGGAGACAGGGTTAGAGTGGGTAGTTACAACTTACAGGTAATGAGACAGGGGTGTAACAGGTAGGGAGACAGTGAGAGTGGTGTGAGACAGTTGAGAGTGGGTGTGACAGGTAGGGAGATGGTCAGAGTGGGGTGTGACAGGTTGGGAGACAGGGTGAGAGTGAGAACTCCAATAGTTCACAAAGTTTGTCCAGGGAACTGGCCCAGTTGCCTGAGATAAAGGCACTGGACAGCGAAGGCCTCATAAGGAAGAACTCTTTCTCAGTCTGAAAAATAGTGAAGGTTCATAGTGGGCCTTGACAGTAGCAACCGCAACCCACAGGTCTCAAAGATCAACTTTTCAAGACTATGTCACGACTGGTCTCAAAAATTATTTCTCTCCAATATATCTATGACTTAAATCCAATATAAATCACTAAGGGAATTTTAAACCTTTTTAAGAACTTTCTTTAAATATAAATATGTATACAGATCGATCATGCTAAGAAACCAACGTGTATGTAAGTAATCATGGGACTCGGGTAACTAGTAATGATAGCAGTATTAAAACTCCTTTTTCTGTACAGAATATTTTTACAATGATACTCGGTTAGTATAAGTTATACAAGTGATATTTTATATTAAGAACATTAATTTATTAACAGAATCTCAGACAAAACCAGTGTTTGACAATCAATGTATGTATCCCATTAGGCTGTCATACTTACAAACTTCTTGTTGCCCATGAAAGGTTTTTTTTTCAATAAAGTTGGAAAAACCCACATCCGCATCAGATCAGATGTATGTTCGCTCCTCCCATAATATCCTCCTCTGAGCTGCAACAAGTAAGCAATGAAAGGTTGACATACATAGATGTTGTTAAGGATTTAACCACATGAAAGAAGTATGTAAAATCATGATCAAGTTACTTTGTGACCGTGTGAAACTGTATGATTCAAAATCGCAATATAAGCGAAGGTGCTTAAAAAACTTACACATAGTGACATACCACAGAAAAAGAGGTAAAGGTCTACTGAACTTTTATCTTGTTTCAAATACAGCTCATTTTCGACTGGACAAACTAAAAAATGCTTAATACTATATGATGTAAAAAATGTGCGACCAAACTAGCATAGTAATCGGACATTTTCGGTTTCCACCGGTTCAGTGACAGTGTGCACCGACATTTAGTGCCATCCGTATACGGGTCAGCACAGTGAAACAACATCAGTAATAATGAATTTGGATTTATTATGGATGGGTTATTTTGTAGAAGAAACCTTATAGGAAGATTAAACTATACCTTTAAGCATGTTAATGCAATTTGGCAATTCTAAATATTCGATCACCACTCCCCACCCACCCATTTTACAACGACATTCACACCAAGTCATATATACAACCAGAAAATACATGAATAGGAAGGAAAAAAATGTAAACTAGCATAAATCGTGATAAGGAAACATACATTAAAATATTACCTTCAAATTTTTGCTAAAAGCGACTTTCCTTTCTCTTGGCGCCCTCGTTCCTGGCAGACGCTTGCATGACGCTCAATTGGCGCGTTTATCTCACGGATACAATTTAAGCACGTTTACTGTGCGGATAAGTTAAAATTATATACGTGCTTGGATGTTAAAAAACGTGTATCAATATTTTTCCATTACATTGCAATTAGACTTGGCAAATGGATTACTTTGGCATTAAAATAACATTGCTACAAAGTGTCAAACTAACAAAAGAAAAAATGTCAAACAAATAATGGAAGAGCAGATATTGGGCCGACATTTGTTTTGATTTAACTCTGGCCAACATTGGACCGATGATAACATATATATTTTTTCCACAAAAATAAAAACTAGTTTTCATGTTATAATTGTTACAAAGATGTAATATTAAACACTACTGTATTTGCACACATAAAAAAATAGTTGAAATGCCAATGTTTCCCGCAAACTTCTTGCAACATGATTTTTTGCATTAAAGATTCTTGCGAACTTCTTGCAACACAAATTATTTTATTCAAGTTTGCCGCAAACTTCTTGCAAAGTTGCGGCTAGCCGCGAACTTTCTGCGAATTTGCAGCAAAGTCGCAGTAACTTCACCACTAGCCGCGAAGTCCTGCGAACTTCTTGCAAACCTTACTGTGACTAAAAAAGTTTGCGGCTAATTTGCTGCAAAGTTGCAGCAAATTTGCTGCAAACTTTCTGTTTTCATAAGGGATCATCTTGGGCAGTTTGCTTACCGATCACTGGCCAAGATAACAAGATTATACTCTATACAAGGGGTGGTAATGTTTACCAAAGGCAGTATATTTGGTTTGCAAAGTCGATGAATATTCAATTCCATGATGCCCAGTCCGAATATTGGTATTCCATCTAATGTGCGATAGAGGAGTATATTTATGTACCCCCAACTCACACTTCACCCCACTCTTCAATCAAGCTGGGACATATTGCTTTGTGTCTCGGTGTTCAACTTATTATTTTACCGGTGAGCATAATGCGTTCTTTGCTAAAAGTACATACATTTAATTAGTGTGATAGTTTTGCTCAGTATAATAATATTATATGTGACTTGCACCTTGTCCAAAAACTTTCTGCCTACATCCATATATACTTAACCTGGTATTAACAAAAATTTACAAGTACACACAAATATCGTTATTTTTGTTTACCATGCATTAAGCTACATTTCCTTTCACATGTCGTACCGATCAATAATACTTGGCGGGGGCATCCGTGTCCAATGCACACATCTCAGGAATCATCAATTGTGATTTCGCATTTTATTGGTCAATCATTTCTTTACCCTCAGGAGCAGCATGCATCACTTGTAAGACAATAGTGTCGTCATGCCATTGTTATTTTACTGGTCAATTGTTGAAAATATTGTACAGGTGATATTACACATTGGCGACATCATATTTGTTTGAGTAAAAAGTAGTTTGTAAGTAGAATGTAATTAGTGTCAATGAAAATATGCCATGTTGAGAGACATGATGTGTTGAGGGAATATTGTTACAGTTTGACTGTAGTGTACTCGTATTCACTAGTATATGTGAGTAATAAAACTATATATTACACTATATGCTTGTCTTGGTAAAGTTAGGTTCTAATCAAAGTTACATTGTGGATCAATGTAACATCGTGTTAGATGTCCAGTTTGTTTATGTATCAAACAGAATTAGTCGCGTAAGATTATGGTCCATCTTATAAAGTTATCTTACAATAGGAATGCATTTCTTCTACAATGTAAATCTTCACGTATACTTTTGACTAGCTCAAATCCAACATATTTATGTGATAAGGAAGGTAACCCTTGTGGGACTGAAATGCATAGGAGTTATGGCATTGCTCTCTGTACAAGCTGAGAACTTGCTAAACTGTGCTGTTTTGTCGATGGTATAACGGTGATGCACAACATATTATATCGAGTGTTTCAGCATGGAATATCATTACAAATATTAGACAATTAAAGGTGGGTTTCAGACAGGCTGCATTTATTTGAAGCAACATTTATTGTGGGTCTTTTAGGGTAGTCTATAAACCAAACAAGAGGATCAGGATGGCCTTGTGAGTGCCTGAGAAAGTTTGCAACTTGGCCTATATTTCATTCAGAAAGCCTTTCTGGTCCAGTGTTATAGATCAGGTAAAACATATGGCCTATGGAGTATCATGATTTAATTTGATCCACTGTCATGCTTTAAGATGTTGAACAGTAGCATAAAAAATTGTATTAAACGGGCAGCTGGCTAGCATTGTTTTCATAACTAACCTACTGGTGCTTTCTCAAATGTCTTCTCAGAAATTTGACAGAACCTTAGTACTAATATTATCAAATAGCGAGTTCCGAGTACTAGACGAACATATACTTAGATACTGAGTTGAAGAAAGGAGGTATTTCGGAAAATTGATTTTGATTCTGTAAGTTTGTCAGATACTTTTTCTAGCTTGCTACATATATATATATAATATAGTCGTATATCATATTGGGAACTTATTTTTGTTTGTAATCTTGGAAAGTATGAATGAATATATGTAAGTGAAATAAATCGTAGTAAAAAAACTGTTTTTTTATGATGACCTGTTTTATGTACGGGACAATATATAAATATCAGAACGCTTCCTGTGTGACAGTACATATTGTCTCACTGGGAAGCCATCTGATATATATTGTATTATATCGAACAAAGTATAAATGAAAAAAAATCAACACTACTAGCTCTTAATGTTTGTGTTCTTACATATTTCAACGGACGACCAATAAAAGCGCGGGAATTACATTGACGTTAAAATGACGCTGAGGTTATTTCCTCCGATTGTAAAGATTGCGGACGTTATCAAACAAAAGACAATGTAGACGCTGTAGTATTTGTTTGTTTTCCATTTCGAATGTTAACATTATATGTTATCAATTTCCATGGGATCTGATATTTATTGTATTATACCGAACAAAAATAGTCACCAGTCATACGCTAATCAGACTTAACATCTTTGACAAAATACATATAGGTACATGATGTATATGGTCCAACTTGCTTTGCAAACAGGTCGGAAGATATATACATGTTTATACAATTCACATTCCACGGACTATAATGCGACATATATTAAACACTTGAGTATATGACTATTGGCATGAAAATCATACTTGACCATGTACATACTTCTATAGAAAGAGAAAAACTGAAAAATAACACATATCCAAGCTTAGCATATTTCTAACAGTGTTATATAACTAAACATGATTGATTGTACAGCAATACAGTAAACTACATCTTTACTCACAAAACATGAGGGCCTAGATTCGCTCTCTAGAGTCTGATCACTCAAAAAGTGTGTATATAATTATATAGAAAGTGACCATGCCTGTTACGCCATTGTTTTGATGAATTAGAATATTTTAGCTATATGGCAATTCAAGGAGCATGTTCAGACATTAACTTCAAAATGGGATAATATAAAAGTTCCTCTATATACAGGGTGTTAAAAAAGTGTATTCACAAAGTTTGAATTTAGATAAAATATGAAAAATGCGGTGTACACTGGCTTTATTTTTGCATCACGAAATATACTGTTTTTTTCATGAATAGGTCAATCACATGTTTATTCGAACTCTCACACATACGTAAACTATTGATTTATAGCAACATAGGTGAAAAGAGCAGTTAAAAAATACAAAAAGTAAAACTTTGTGAACAAACTTTTTTAACACCATGTACATTCCACGAAAATAACAATACACAAACGTCGACAAATCTGAATAATCTCAGCAGAGGGTCCAATAAGAAACTTTCTTGTAAAATAATTTCAAAATCGGATGGGTAGCAGCTTTATAAAATTTTAACTTTATACATAAAGGGAACTTGACCACATCCTCCCTAGCAAAAAACCTTCTAATGAACATATGTGGAAAATTATCTCAAAATCTGACAATATTTTTATAGTACATACATGTGAAGAAAGTGAGTGCCCCATAGTGGTCATGTTATTTTGAAAATTATACATAATCAGAACAATCTTTGTATACATGACCAACTAAATTAAACACTTAGTGTGGAAGTACAGTGGTTGATCACAAAAGCTCAGCCTGAGCACATGCATATGTGATCTTAAATGCAACTAAATGCCCAACGGCAACATGTCAAGACCATTAATTGTCAAGCGATGAAGAGGAAATAGTTAACAAGTGTGCGCCAAGTAATTTAAATAATCCTCTGATAAATGACAATGTAACAATCAAGACAAGATGATTTAGACCATTTTTGACACTTGACATCTGTGACCTTGTCCTTTGAACCATTGGGACAGGTCTTATGTGTGACACACTGTCTCTTCATGGTGAACATGTGTACATAGCTATTTGAAAATCTCCCAATAAATGATGTAATATATCTATGTTTGAGATTGACCTTTGTACTACGGACACAGGTCTTGCAGTTGACAAACCAGGACATCATGGTGAACATTTGTATCAAGTAATTTGAAAATCCCCGAATAATTGACAGTGTAATATTCCAGACAGGATGTTTTTTGGCATTTGACCTGTAAGTACGACATTGACCTTTGATCTACAGAAACGAGTTTTATGCATGACTCACTGTCTCAACATGGTGAACATTTGTGTCAAGTAATTTGAAAATCCCCAAATTAATGACAGTGAAATACTCCAGACAAGATGTTTTATACCCATTTTTGAAGTCTAAGTGTGACATTGACCTTAGAGGTTCTTACAGATCTCGTGCGCAACAAGCCGTCTCATCATGATTAACATGTGTGCCAAATAATTTGAAAATCCCACAATAAATGACAGTGTAATGATTTGGACAAAACAAATCTGGACAGATGGACGCACATACTCACCGAATTGCCATTGATCTTATCGCAAGCGGGCTCGACAACAATGAGTATACACATACCATGAAACAGTTGTAAGAAGATAACTAAGAAAAGTTATTTGCAAGTACAAAAATTACGACAGACGTAATATATTATTTGCAAATATTCAGGCAACATACAGATATGTTGATAGTTAACACTTTGTTATTTTAACACAACAGAAGCAACGTTCATTCTTTCTTACACAACATAAAAGTACTATACAAAAAAATGTTTGTAAAATATCATTTCTACTTTAATTAGAAGTCACAATTATGTCATTCTGTACTTGTTGAAGGTCATGGCCATTCTTCCTGTCGGGACTGGTATTTCTTTACAATGTCTTCTGTGGGAGGTGGTGATGTCTGAGCTATGTTGCTGGACATTCTTCTTGGATCAGCTGGTAGCTGTACCATATTTATACTTAAAGGCGGGTCCTTGTGGTGTATCGTATATGTATTTAGAATTTGCAGCATTATTTCTGGGATGTATCCGTACGTTTGAGGTCCTTTCACATACTTGAAAGTCCAGTGGTTGGCTGTCTTGGAATATGTCCTGTGTATAAATTTTCATCTGACATATAGATCTATATCGTAACAATAATTGTATACAATTTAGTAGTATTTAACCTCTTCCATAATAATAAAACTGTGAAATAGTGTAGATATTTGTCATAATATTTTACTTAATAATATAAACAATAAAATCGAAAAAATCGACACTAAGCAACATACCAGCTCTGCATTTGTAGAAATGGCGGTTTACATAAGAATACAGAGTTTGGAAAGCGAAACACTGCTGAATTAAATTGCTGTCCCATCAAGTATGTTGATAATGTATTAAATGCATGTTACATTTGTTATGAATATTTTGCTGAAAATGTGCCAGTAGCTGTTTGCATAGAGCTTGGAAATCAAATAAATAAAGGGAATTGGTAGGAGATAATCGCGAAAATATATGATATTTCAAATGTATTCAAAATTGATCATTAAACGCATATATTATCATTATTCGGTTGAGATTTTCACTATTATATATCATTCAGAACTTAAATTTCTCAATTTATAAGAATTTGCAGGCCCAATTCCATTGGGGGGGGGGGATTTCCCACGAAATGGATATTCGTCAAAAATGGTCGTAATTGCGACGTTTTTCTGACGTCTATTCAATTTGTAAAACCGACCAAAATCCAACGTGAAACGAACGTCGGGGTCCAACGTCTATGCAACGTTGAGACGACGTCAAATGTTTGCTGGGTAACGACAACTGTCACAATTGTTACAAAAGCGAATGCTATTATTCTGCTCATAGGTTGTGAGTGTGCATCAAAATTACCAAGTGAACAAATTTACAGATTATGGTGATAAATCAACGGCCATAACTTCGGACTTACTGGGCGTAATCATACATAAAACCCCAGGTGCACATCTACACATGCTGGTGAACATTTCTGTAATGTTTTGTGAGTCTGGGTTCTATTCTGTTGGAGATACGCGTTACACAAGAATGCACGCTCTGTATGCTATATTTTCATAAGCCGAGGGCCATAACTTTGCACTTACTTGTTTTGTGGGTGTAGCTAATATACTGTTGGAGATACGGTTGACACAAGTTCTTGTGACGGACGGAAGGAAAGACGGACAAGGGCAACTATATATGCCCCCCCCCTTAGAGTGGGGACATAACAATCAGATGATATCCTCAACACTCTTCAACGACCTTCTCATTGTGCACACATATTGCAAAATCAGACAACATTAACTTGACAATATTACATCCTAAGAAGAGGAAATATGCTGAAAAGATAAAATTCTCAGCCCTTGTAACATGAAAGACAAAATGTCTGAATCACAATTTGCATGCATTTGTTCATTAAGTTTTTCTTTAGTCAACATAACCCCAGAATAAAGAACAAATGTAAATCAACAGTTTTCTTGTATTTTGAAGTTTGTAATGGTCCAATACTTTTAGTATTTTGTATTAAACTTTCTTGTGTATAACACTATGCACACTTACTTATTTTTTCTGACAGGCCTATCAATATGATACATGTAGTCAGTTGCAGCCAAATATGATCAGATCTGCATCATACATTGGAAACCTGGACTAGGTACACACTTGGACTGAAAGTATTACAGCTAGAACCATGGGTGCTATGTTTGAAGAAGTTGTCAGTCATTTGCTCTATTTGGAAAAAAAAGTTTGTACAGGTTGAAATACACGAACACTGGTTCAATTAATGAATTGACTGCTAGGGGGCGTTACACTCAGCACAACAAGCTTGTGTTCGTCAATTTATATAGTTGCTAGCGTATACAATCATGGTGTGCATGCTTAAATGGTGTGCATTTAGTGACCTCCATTGATATACGTGACTCTTCAATTGTTTTCGGATATATACTGATATGCAGTGTTCTCGAGACTTAAAATGCCAGGTTGTCGCTATAAACACGGTAAATTCGCTAAGCAAACGCACAAATAAGTGTGTACTCGGTTCAGAGTGAGTTTAAAAGATCTAAACAATCGATGACAAGTGATTGCTGTTGTTGTTCTTTATGACTATTTATAGTACATGTAGATATGCTCTCGTTGTGCACAACTACGAAAACTATCGTTGTCACTCTGTGCTTGGAAATTAATTGTAAAATACCCCACCACAACAAGATAACTCATAATCTATTGCAAGCTAGTGTTATCATAACTTCATGCCTGGGCATACTGATTTTACTCTAATTTAGAGTGTATAAATTGTGTACGATTCATGTAGTAGTGGTGACTGGATACAATTGGACTGTAAAAATAAATTTCTTTGGTCCTTTTCATACTGTTTTCATGTCCTTGCAGCATCCTGTTCAAATTTTGTGAGAGTATTAGACAGAACGATGGCGTATGTATTGTCCAAAAGATGATACATCTAAACGTCCAGCCACACCACAGTTCATCCCTGCTTATACGCTACCTGCTGATGTGATGGCCAAGACGATGAAAGGGCTGTTCAAGAAAGGACGGTTAGACTTTGAGTATTTGAGAACGCTTGAAGCTTTGTTGAATCTCTGTGGATCCGACTGGTTTTCTGATAGATTAGTTATGGTTCGTGATTGATCAGCTTTAGCTTGTTTATGCGAGATTAGGACCAGTTATGGCGTACATTTGATCCCCAGTATGGGAGATTCAAAATTGCAATACGTCACAAGTCCCTTCCATCTCCAGACCAGACCTTTAGTTTTCTGGATTGCTAATTAGTCCAGGTATATTAAGGTGTAAATAAGGTATATTATATATGCCAATCATGTGGAATTTGTATATTGTTTTTTTTCATGAATTGATAATAACAATACAAGTTTTTGTTGGCACTCTTATCACATTTTCGTTCGATTAATGCATGTCTATAATAAAACAGCTTGACATCAACTTCAGCTGAAATATAGCAAACCACGAGTTTTGGGATTATGTACATGTTACATGTATTAGTTATTATTTGTTGTGGTGGGTAATCTACGCCTTTCGTCTTAAAAATACCTTAATTGTGATCTGTCTCAAACCTGAGTTATATAACTTATGGTCAAGCACTCTATTGGTCTCAATATGTACATTAATTATAGACATAGATTTACTTACCCCTCTATCAATGGCTATGCTGTTTGTTCATATTCATTGTCATTATATGAGAAAAGGAAAATACAAAATTGAGAAGTTTTGTGAGACTGCGGTTTTGTGTTGTAGATTTATTATAGACTGGTTACAGTGGTGGATAATGTAAAAGCTCACGAAAAAATGATACAATCTGAGGAATCGTTTTTGATGTTCCCTATAGTAAGTTGTGCTGAGATATTGACTGCTTAACTTCCTGTACTACCTGTTTGCTTGTGTATTTGATTGTATCAACTTCATCCATTTACATTCTACAGGTATGACACAATATATTAGTTGTTTGATCAGAAGAAACTCTAAGTAAACAATTGTTAGTGATATTTACCTGACTGGTATTATGAAAGAGTGAAATGCCACTTACAAAAGACAATGCCTCCGCATGTGAGGCTAATTTGTGATTTGTTTGGAATATTTCAGCTACAGAGTGCAGGACATGAAGTTAAATCTGAGTCTTGTGTTTGCTGTTACACATATGGATTTAGAACATGTTACATTAAGTGTATTACTCCACACTATCCCTGGATTATTGCTGTCAGCAGATCAACATACCATTCTAACTGATACCAAAGGTCATACATTGACCAAGTATTGTGTACTTGCCATCACTGCTGCGCATACTTCAAAAACTGCACAGAAGGTTAGTTACTATGAGTTATACATATGAGCGCTGCTATGGGATTTACAACCTCTTCTGTGAGTGACGTCATTTCAAGAAACGCAACGTTTGATGTAACTATTTGCAAGCAGGAAACAATATTTACTCCATATGGGCACTTCTTTTCATATTACTATATGCGGCCAATATTGCTTACTGTGATTATATGGTGACATCACATGTGACGTTTTCTGAAAATGACATCACTTAAAGAAGAGCGATGCTCATATTATCTTACTTCTAGAGAGGAACAGAGTTCAACTGATTTGTCTAAAGTGTAAAGTTATCATTTATAGTTATTATACTGTCAGTGGACCAAGCCAGACGTCCTTGGTTTCCTACCAATACTTACTTGTACTTCCATATGCAGCTGAAAACTTTCACTACATAAATCAAGAGCACTGGTCACTTTCAATGTATTTGCATCAGTCATATCATCAAAGTATATGAAAGCAACAATAAATGTTTTAAGCGACATGTCTCATGATTAACTTTGATAAAACCCTATTGCTTGTGTACCTGTTCATCGCAACTGGGAAAAAAGTGTGAATTATAATAAACATACACATGTATAATGTGATACATCTTTATGTATAATTAGTGGAACCCGCAGTTATATACCGGCGTGGAAGGAAAAGATCACGTAAAGAATACGACCTTGATGATCTTGACGAGTCTCAGCCACAGAAACGGAGTAAAACAATAGAACCACAGATAACCTTGGATTCAGGAGGTTTCAGTTTTGTTAAGTTTTAGAATGGAGATGAAAAATATCTAACATGCATGTGCATATTGATATTTGTTTTCATAATGTTAAACCATTTGTCACATGCAATATAATTCCTATAGTATTCATTATAGCCAGTTTACAATAAATGTGGATGATGGAAGTTCAAATTTATAAAGTGGAGCAAGCCCGCTCACATGAAGTTATAACAAGTAGTAGTGATTTTGTGAAAAAGGCTTACGGTAAAATCAACAATATCGCACGAGTGACAATCGAGCAAACGGCCCTATTAAAAACACTCTCATACAAATCCATTGATCAGGAAGCTCGTGGTAAACGCAATAACTTGATTTTCCGAGGTTTCAAAGAAGAACGTTTTGAAAACTGCAGAGCAAAATTGTTTGGTTTCATGGCTGATATCCTCAATATAGATATAAGATGCATGGTGATTTCTCGTGCACATAGACTTGGACCGTATAAACTCGGACAATAGTATTCACGGCCAATTATTGCCAATTTTCTCAATTACAACGAGGTTGAGTATATTCTAACCAATGCCAAAGTTTTGAAAGGGTTCCGGAATATTCCATTGACATTGACTTGCCACGAGAAATCGCATATGCTCGCAAACGCTTATGGCCATTATTAAAGGATATTCGAACAGAGAATCCGAAATCCAAGGTTCGCATAGTATATCCGGCAAAATTGATATGCGACCATACTGTCATCCAAGATGAGTTCCCAGACTGGTTTGAAGTAATGGGGCGTAGCAGATTGATAGATCTTCAATTCATAGAGACAATTTAGAGAAAGTCGAATCAGCCAAATACTTAGGATTAACATTACAAAACAACCTCAAATGGGACAAACACATTAACTCAATCACAAACAAAGCAAACCAGTCACTTGGCTTCCTTCGCAGAAACCTAAAAATAAATTCATCCAAAGTCAAAGAACATGCATATAAAGCTATTGTAAGACCAAAATTGGAATACTCCTCCTCCGTCTGGGACCCACATGCCAAAGGCCAAAAAGTACAAATCGAAAAAGTTCAGAGAAGGGCCGCTAGATTCACCACAAATCGATTTCATAACACCAGTTCAGTCTCCAACATGTTACATACTCTTAACTGGCCATCCCTAGAAATCAGAAGAACTAGAGCTCGTCTTATCATGTTTTACAAAATAATCCATCATATTGTTGCCATATACCCTGAAAATAACTTACTTATTCCAACTGACCAAAGAACTCGATATAGCAGTGGATATGGCTTTAAACATATTAGTACCTTAAATGACCAATACAAGTTTTCTTTCTATCCAAGAACAATAAGTCAGTGGAACATATTGCCCCAAATTGCACACCAAGCAGACACAGTTGATGCTTTTAAGACCATTGTCACTGTGCCTGTCTTGGTATCATGCATTGCCTACTAGACTACAACCAATGTACAAAGTTTTAAACATAAATTTGTTATTCAAAAATCCAAATAAAATATTTTAATTTGCACATGTAATATGGCTGTTACTTTGTATATACACTTTTTAGTGTTTCTCCTTTTTTTTTTAACTAGTGCCTACACATAATCTTCAGTGATTTGAAGGAGTGTAGTAATCCTTAAGAAGAAGAAGAATTAATGAAGGAACACCAAACGAGACACAGTTATCTACAGCAACACAAGAACATGATACTGCTATGGTAGTGAAACCTGCTGTACTCCGACATGATTCTGTGTTTTCTTTACCAATATATGACAGGAATCATTCAAATATGGAAATCACAGACAATGTTAAACCCAGTAATTCTATTGAAAATATGTAAATCAACTTGCAGCCGATTACTGACCCCAAGAAACAAGTGGCTTCTTCCCAAATGAACTTCACTAACAAAGCAACCAGCAATAACACTGTATTCAGTGGTGCCATCGAGTTCGTTAATTCACCATTGCAACCGACTATTGACATTGAACCCCAATTAGTGTGTGACCTGACCGCCCCTGAAGATAACATTATAATTGAACCCCGAAGATACCGGTCATTGTCAGTTGGTCGCCACAACGGCGTACACCGCAAGTCAATAATACTACAAACAGACGGAAAAAGCCAACCGCATCATCCAAACCAGATTGTAGTCGATCACGACAAAACGGTGTATCGAATCAAACCACCGACGCCAATTCATCACTGGAAGCTAATGCTCACCAGGGTAACACCAATCAGTCCGGTAACGGTTAGCATTCAGCGGAGAAGGTGCAATTAAGTTTTGCATTGTTGAATGTACAGAATCTCATATCAAAACATTTGAAAAATTACAATGTACAGAAATTATATCTTTGTTTGAAAAAACACGATATTGTTATGTTTACAGAGACATGGTCCAGTGCTTCAGATGATACTCAAGTTGACAATTTTAAATGTTTTGCTTTGCATAGAAAAAGATCAAAACGAGCAAAACGTGAATCAGGTGGTATTAGATTGTATATCCGAGATAAATTTGTGAGTGAAAAAAACATTGTTTTATCAAAAGAAGACGATTTGTTATGGTTGAGATTGGATGGTAAACTGTTGTCATTAGAAAACGATTTATTCATAGGTATTTGTTATGTCATGCCATAAAGCAGTAATAGGTACACTTCATTAGATCAAAATATTTTTGACCGGCTGTAAGAGTCAGTAGCTGTTATTCATAATACGTCCGGTGATAAATGAAATATCATATTGGCGGGTGATTTTAATAGTCGCATCTCAGTTAAACCAGACTTTGTGATTCATGATTGTGTTTCAAACTTTACTGATATTTTACCTGATTATTACGTAGCTGATGTTTTTATTCCAAGGTATTCACAAGACAAAGGGAATGTAAATACAAATGGTAAAGTTTTTTTAGATATTTGCAAACAGACTCAATTAAGAATTTTAAATGGTCGTGTAGGTGACGACGCAGGTATCGGAAGATATACTTCTGTTGGTCATAGAGGTTGTAGCATAGTTGATTACTTCGTTGTGTCGGAACGTATTTTTCTTTATTTGTAAAATTTGCTGTTTATGATCCAAATTGTTTATCTGATCACTGTATTGTTAAATGTTGCATGGAAAATACATGTACTATTGGTAACGATAATTTAAGGAATGTAGATGACTATACGATAACTGATAGTAGTACAAATTAGTTCGAAGAGTTACATTATAGATATCATATTCATATTACAAATGCACATTACGAAACTCTAAAAAGCAATATAAACTATCCCAAACAACTATTCTTGAAAAAAATAAAACAAAAAATTCGAAATTATATTGGAATATGCTTAAAGATGTGTCCCATGTAAAGTTGCCAAATATCCAATTAACCTGTTTTGAAGAGTATTTTAAAGCCGTCAATAACCCAAATGATCACTTTTTCAGTCCCGACGAAGATATCTTATATTTTAATGAGCGTTTCCTTAACAATGAGTTTGATATAATGTTTAAAGAATTGGACGAGGAAATACTGCCTAATGAAATACTTGAAGCCATCAAACAACTAAAAACTGGGAAATCGTCTGGATCAGATACTTTTTTAAATGAATATTTTATGTATGGTGCTGAAACACTTATGCCTTTTTTGGACTGTTTATTCAATGTTGTCTTGGATACAGGATTTTTTCCAACTTCTTGGTCAGAAGGATATAATTATAATACCATTACACAAAAAGGGAAATATTGACGATCCAAATAATTATCGTGGAATAACATTGTTAAGTGTCTTAGGAAAACTGTTCACTAGAATTTTGAATAATCGTCTTAATAACTGGGCAGAATATTATAATGTATACTTTTTGTTTACATGTATTACAAAATTGCACACAAAAAGTAATCAAATGTAGAAAAAATAATTTTATGCAATAAGAATCATTAAAGCGACACATCTATTCAATAAGAACTGCAGGAGATTGTTCTCGCATGTTATCCCTTTTAGAGTTATCTCCCTTTACCTTTCCTACAATATATGTATACATAGTAAAAGGAGTCTAACGCTATGCACACCTGACCTCTGCCCGAAGCCAAAATCTCACTTCAAACATATATCCAAGATATACACCACATTCTATGCATGAATAATTTATGTTTTAATTGACACCTACTTTACACAAGTCAATCAAATTTGGCGAAGTTTTACCCAAAAATGCATCAATTGTATGACTTGAATCTGACTTGATCTACCCACGGACATATGAACCTATATCTCCGAGATTTACCTAAAATACATAAAGATTACAACAACATATCACTGATATAGCAAGTATTTACTTACAAATATTTATTAAAACATGAATAATGTTGAAACAAAGTCTAAACTAAAGTTATAAATCTGGTTCGAAGTTTCCCTAAATCTGGTCCGAAGTGTCCCGAAATCTGGTCCGAAGTGTCCATAAATATGTGCTAAAAACACAAAGATTACAACTTCATATAACTAATATAGCAAGTATTTACTTACACGTATTTATTAAATCATGAGTAATGTTGAAACAAAGTCTTAACTAAAGTTATAAATCTGGTCCGAAGTGTTCCTATAGATGGTCCGAAGTGTCCCTATAGATGGTCCGAAGTGTCCATAAATATGTCCTAAAATACATAAAGATTACAACTACATATCACTGATATAGCAAGCATTTACTTACAAATATTTATTAAAACATTAATAATGTTGAAACAAAGTCTTAACTAAAATTATAAATCATGGTCCGAAGTGTTCCTATAGATGGTCCGAAGTGTCCATAAATCTGGTCCGAAGTGTCCCTATAGATGGTCCGAAGTGTCCCTATAGATGGTCCGAAGTGTCCCTATAGATGGTCCGAAGTGTCCCTAAATCTGGTCCGAAGTGTCCATAAATATGTCCTAAAATACACAAATATTACAACTACATATCACTGATATAGCAAGTATTTATTTACAAGTATTTATTAAAACATGAATATTGTCTTAACTAAAGTTATAAATCTGGTCCGAAGTGTCCATATAGATGGACCGAGGTGTCCCTAAATCTGGTCCGAAGTGTCCCTAAATCGGGTCCGAAGTGTCCATAAATCTGGTCCGAAGTGTTTGGTCCGAAATGTCCGTGGTCCGAAATGTCCAGTTACCCGATTTGACCAGCTTGTATTAGCTGCCTAATAAAAAGTACAAACAAACATTACCAGTATAGTTATACTTTCAAAATTGTTCAAAGAATACAGGAAAATACAGTTAAACTTAATTTTAAAAACAATAACTCTTAATAATAACACGGACCTATATGGTATATAGGTCCGTAACGGTTTAAAAAAATTGTAGGTACGAGTTGGCTAAGGTACGTGTTGACTAAGGTACGAACTGACTCGGGTACGAGTTGACCAGAAACCCTCCGGAATTCCACTTCCGCGTAGAAATTGGACGTACAATAAGACTATAACCTCTAGTTACAATTCACGCGATTCTAGATAGTGATATACTGAGTATATTGAGTGTTTACACTTTGTACTAGTTATTTGAGTGAATATGTTTGATGATTTCGTCGGTGATAACATCAATGGTTCATATTCATTGGGGTAGTTTCGTTTTCCATATATCCATCGTTGTCTACTTTCGTTTTTAATATCCCGAACTATTTTAAGATTCGTGTGCGAAAATGCCATTTTTTAGGAATAAATGCCAGTTGAACATTCTGACGCTGGCATCAAAGGATGAACTCGAAAAAAAAGGGAGATATCTGTTGAATTTTGACGTTTTTAAAAATTCTGATTATGGCAAAATAAAAGAAATTAGACGAAACGAGGACAAGGTAATTCAGTTGTTTATTTACTTCATTTAATTGAGCCAAGGGCAGTGGGTTTAAAGTAGTTAAGTTACATAAAAAGTCTACTCTAACTGACATGGCTTATCAGACATGATGATCTTTTGCTTGATATTTTTATACTGTAGAAGTCCACAAAATGCACAGGTATACTGTATCAATACTTTGTCCCAATGGGTAGCAGGTAGACTGACCCAGGAGAATATGATTTCTTTGGAGTCGAATACACAACAAAGACCTAAATACCTTTGAACTCAAGGATAGAGCCAAGCATTTTGTCTAAATCCCCACGTTAGGAGATGCTAATTCCTCACTTCTGTGATTCCCCTAATCATTTTTTCTTTACTTCTTGGATTTCTTAAAAGTCCAGCCAAAGTCTAGTTGGCCCAGAATAATTTGTGTGTCAAATTCCCACCAGCTAGGAATTATCTTCTGTCGGAAGCCTCGTGTACCATTGCTGAACCCCTAGAGCAAAACAGTGATATGTGCAAAATAGTGCATTTTGGAGAGGGTTTTAGGTATTAGCTCACCTAAGCAAAAGCTCAGTGTGAGCTATTGTCATCACTCACTGTCCGTCGTCTATGCTTGCATTTAAGGGCATCTCTTCTGAAACAATGTTAAGGGAAATATTGAAATTTGGCAAGGCTGTTCATTGGGTGGTCTTTTACCAATCAAAGAATTCAGTTCAGGAGTATTCGAATATTGGTTTGTATATCAGAATAGTTGAATACTGATGCGGCATTTGAATATTTGATCAAAGCTTATTTTTTCGATATAAAATAGAATCAAGTGTATTAAATTTCACTTATGGGCATCATTGAATTGAACGACATGTTACAAGTGGAAATAATGTCTGCAGGTATTAATTGACATGTCATGTTGTATGTTTAGGGGCAGAATAAATATAACACTTTGTGATGACACTAAGGTACTGTAATTATTCAAGTAAACGCAGGATTTTTACAACTTTGGTGATGAGTTTCAAACTTAAAAATGGTATGCTCAAAGTTAAACTTGGATTTCAAATGTATTATAATCACAATACTGAAACTGTAGCTATCAGTGCATTTAACTTGATTCTAGTCTATATATCATATAGCCTAGAGCTGCTTTGGTACAGTTCTGTATGACAAATAATTCATAATTTTGATCATATTGGAATATTATGACAGATGTATAGACATTTCAATTTGCTTTCATTTTCGTTAACAAGTTGCATTAAGCAACAATCAAGTTTTCATATTGCCAGTAAAAAGCTTTCTTGTAAGTAAGCACAAACTACAGCTGTTATGTGTGTGCAATCACAAATGGTGACGGTTAATAAGTAAATGCTGTTTTTAATGTACCGTATGAAAGTCGAATGTTCGGGTATTCGAATATTAACTCAGAAGGTTGACTGAATTTCGAATATCAAAATTACCAAACATTGACATTCCTACTAAATACAAAAAGAAAGGGTCTAATTCAATAGAGTACCAAGTAATCAATTGACTTGCTAGATGAAGTATGAAGTTGTTGATTGCAATCACACGCCAACCATTATTTGATAATTGCTGTTGGCCTAAATGATCTCTAGCTTGCAGAAGAACAGATTGTACTGGTTAAAACCCAGAGACTTGTATGTTAGATCAACTTACAACTTTATATAGTGTTGACACACACTTTCTCTTCTACTAAACATGTCACATCTGAGAAACAGTATATAAGGCATGGAATGTTTAAGTAAAAGATATAGGTAGTTGTCTCAGTGGTTAACGCTGCGGACTATGAATCCAAAGGACGTTGGTTTGATCCCTCGTCAAGCCGCGTAAAAACAGAAGTGCTTTTTTTCCACCTAACATAGTACTGGTACATTACCAGGAAAGTACTAGTTCATCTCCAGTAAATTACTGGTTGGTTGCCAGCAAAGTGGTAACTGTACGATGGATCTCATTGGCACTGTGCAGCGACAGTCATTGGGTTCAAAATTGCGTTTGGGCTATACTGCTCTACTGGCAGGTAAATTTCCTCCATCGGCTTCAAAAAGTTCATTTATGGTGTGGGGGGACATACCGGGTCGACGGAAATACAATAAAGGGCATAAGAAAATGTATGAGACCAGTGTTGACCTCATAAAGATAGTAATTTGTTTGTTTTTTGTAAAAAGATATAATTAAATACAGTTAGGTTTAGGAAAATTTACTTTGCGTTTCTCTAATATTTTGTACTTTGTTAACTAAATAATTAACTATGTGACACTTTAAACTGAATTCTAAACTTCGTGATATTTTTCAAGCATACGTTATTTTGCTTTTAAAATACTATTGTAGGAAATCGGAAAATAACGTGAAAATAGTCGCCGCTTTGTCCGTTGTCCTTCCGTCTGTCCGACTTTTCTTGTCCGGACTACTTCTCAGAAACTACCAACATAAATTCAACTAAACTACCAAGAGGAGATGCACATATAATCACACGGTTTCGGTCAGACTATTTTTCATGGAGTTATAGCTCTTTGATTATAAATGCAACATATAGTATATATGGTACCATTCTTGTTCGGACTACTTGTCAGAAACTACTGACAGGAATTCAACAAAACTTTATGGGAAGCTTCACTACTAAGAGGAGATGGGCATATTATCACAAGGTTTTGTTCAGACTTTTTTCATGGAGTTATGGCCCTTAGATCATGCAGCATATAGTATTTATGGTACCATTCTTGTCCAGACTACTTCTCAGAAACTATTATTACCTGATTTCTTATATAAATACCAATCTGTTAATTTTTTGCTGTTTTACATGAAAGCTATCAATTTGTCTTGGATTGAACTATTCCCCCGGTCAACAGTATGAACTGTTTCCCTCTGGCGCTATGAAGTCATTGGAATTTCGATAAAAATTTATCAGGTTATAAAATAGTTATTTCCTTTTTTGGTTAGATATATTTTTGATCAGGTAATAAAACATTTATTTCATGGTTATTTGGGTAACAGTCAAAATTGTTGTCCCTTGGTGTAGGGGATGACATTTCCCCTACACCAAGGGACAACAGTTTTGACACCCAAATAACCATGAAATAACTGTATACTGACAGGTATTGAACAAAACTTCACTACTAAGTGGAGATGCACATATTACCAGGCAGTTCAGGTCGAACTGTTTTTCATAGAGTTATGGCCCTTTGATTATGCAACATAAATTAAATATTTTCAGCCATGCAAGATGATAAACATTATATCTCATGTCATACCTCAAACAATTGACTTTGTTGTTGTTTTTAGCTCGTCTGTTTCAGGGGGGGGGGGGGGGGTCCAAATTCCTTTTTTACTTTTTCATTTTTTGTTTATTTCTAAACTCACAACAACAACAACAAATTCCCCCCCCCCCCCCTCCCCCTAAACATTTTTTTACTTTTTCAATTATTTTATTTCTAAACTCGCAACACTGCAAATGTCTTCAAGGGGTTGGGTGGTGATGGGGTCTCATTATTTTTTGTGGTGGGGGAGGGGGTTCTAAACTCACAACAACAACAAAAGTCTTCTGGAGCCCCACCCCTCTAAATTGTTTTACTTTTTTCAATTTTTTTATTTCTAAACTCAACAACAAAACAAGAAATTGGCAATGCCCACAAACCAGGTTTTAAACCTAATTATTTGTAACCAAGGCTCTATTTGTATAATGAATAAATGATGATCATCAATGCTGCAAAGGTGCCAGAGGTGATGCATGCATACAAACACTCACACTTAGATCTATTATATATATATGCAACAACTATACAACAACACTGATGGAAACTGATTTTTAAATTTTAAGTGACCTTGACCTTGGACGGAACGAACCCAAAAGCAATCCCAAGCGAGATCTTCACATGTTCTTACTATACACCAAGTTTGATGTCAATATGACCTACAAATCTAAAGTTATTAGCCGGAAACCAAATTGCTACTTTTAGAAACAGTGACCTTGACCTTTGGCAGAACGAGTCCAAAAGCAACCCCAAGCAAGCTCTCCACATTTTCTTACTATACACCAAGTTTGATGTCAATATGTTCAACGAAACTCAAGTTATTCGCCGGAAACCAAATTGCTATTTTTAGTAATGGTGACCTTGACCTTTGTTGGACCGAACCCAAAAGCAATCCCAAGCGAGCTCTCCACATGTCTAACTATACACCAAGTTTGATGTCAATATGATCAATGTAACTCAAGTTATTCGCCGGAAACCAAATTGCTATTTTTAGGTACAGTGACCTTGACCTTTGTCGGACCGAACCCAAAAGCAATCCCAAGCGAGCTCTTCACATGTTCTTACTATACACCAAGTTTGATGTCAATATGATCAATGTAACTCAAGTTATTCGCCGAAAACCAAATGTCTATTTTTAGTAATGGTGACCTTGACCTTTGTCGGACCGAACCCAAAAGCAATCCCAAGCGAGCTCTCCACATGTTCTTACTATACACCAAGTTTGATGTCAATATGATCAATGTAACTCAAGTTATTCGCCGAAAACCAAATGTCTATTTTTAGTAATGGTGACCTTGACCTTTGTCGGACCGAACCCACAAGCAATCCCAAGCGAGCTCTCCACATGTTCTTACTATACACCAAGTTTGATGTTAATATGATCAATGTAACTCAAGTTATTCGCCGGAAAACAAATTTCTATTTTTAGTAATGGTGATCTTGACCTTTGTCGGACCGAACCCAAAAGCAATCCCAAACGAGCTCTCCACATGTTCTTACTGTACACCAAGTTTGATGTCAATATGTTCAACGAAACTTAAGTTATTCGCCGGAAACCAAATTGCTATTTTTAGGTACAGTGACCTTGACCTTTGTTGGACCGAACCCAAAAGCAATCCCAAGTGAGCTCTCCTCATGTTCTTACTAAACACCAAGTTTGATGTCAATATGATCAATGTAACTCAAGTTATTCGCCGGAAACCAAATTTCTATTTTTAAAAATGGTGACCTTGACCTTTGTCGGACCAAACCCACAAGCAATCCCAAACGAGCTCTCCACATGTCCTTACTATACACCAAGTTTGATGTCAATATGATCAATGTAACTCAAGTTATTCGCCGGAAACCAAATTTCTATTTTTAGTAATGGTGACCTTGACCTTTGTCGGACCGAACCCACAAGCAATCCCAAGCGAGCTCTCCACATGTTCTTACTATACACCAAGTTTGATGTCAATATGATCAATGTAACTCAAGTTATTCGCCGGAAAACAAATTTCTATTTTTAGTAATGGTGATCTTGACCTTTGTCGGACCGAACCCAAAAGCAATCCCAAACGAGCTCTCCACATGGTCTTACTGTACACCAAGTTTGATGTCAATATGTTCAACGAAACTTAAGTTATTCGCCCGAAACCAAATTGCTATTTTTAGGTACAGTGACCTTGACCTTTGTTGGACCGAACCCAAAAGCAATCCCAAGCGAGCTCTCCTCATGTTCTTACTAAACACCAAGTTTGATGTCAATATGATCAATGTAACTCAAGTTATTCGCCGGAAACCAAATTTCTATTTTTAGTAATGGTGACCTTGACCTTTGTCGGATCGAACCCACAAGCAATCCCAAGCGAGCTCTCCACATGTTCTTACTATACACCAAGTTTGATGTCAATATGATCAATGTAACTCAAGTTATTCGCCGGAAACCAAATTGCTATTTTTAGTAATGGTGACCTTGACCTTTGTCGGACTGAACCCACAAGCAATCCCAAGCGAGCTCTCCACATGTTCTTACTATACACCAAGTTTGATGTCAATATGATCAATGTAACTCAAGTTATTCGCCGGAAACCAAATTTCTATTTTTAGTAATGGTGACCTTGACCTTTGTCGGACCGAACCCAAAAGCAATCCCAAGTGAGCTCTCTACATGTTCTTACTGTACACCAAGTTTGATGTCAATATGATCAATGTAACTCAAGTTATTCGCTGGAAACCAAATTTCTATTTTTAGTAATGGTGACCTTGACCATTATCGGATCGAACACAAAAGCAATCCCAAGCGAGCTCTCTATATGTTCTTACTGTACACCAAGTTTGATGTCAATATGATCAACAGTTATTCGCCGGAAACCACCCAGTTTGACGCCCGCCCAGCAGCCCGCCCAGCCGCCCGCCCAACTACACACACCATTCTAATAACCTGGTTTCTTTTAAAAACCTGGTTAAAAAATATTCGGCTGTGTCCCAACAATTATCCCTTATAATGTACTCACCAATTCATCCAATCAGTGGTGTGAGGTTTTGTAGTTTGGTGGTAGTCTCCTCACTAATCCTACTTCTTAGAGTCTTGTTCAGCATTATAATCATACTTCGGGGAGCATCCATCGGTTCCACAGATATCCTTGTTTAAGATCATAATATAGGAAATAACTTTTAATCTGTTTGTCATCATGTGAAAAGTTTGATGAAGTTAAGTTTACTGAGGTTCATGCAGCTGTTAGGTTATTATGGTATTAATGTATATGAATAGTGTTATATATTTGGTTTCTTCTTCCCAAAGGTATATGAAGAACTTGATTGTATAGTAGCCTCATGCTCTGGGGAAGTAGAGATGGAACTAAAAGACAAAAAATGTCAATTTACATTTACTGTGTCTGGGGCCTTAAAACCATCTTCAGATTTAGAAAAGGTAAGTATTTTATTTAAGATTCTTTAACTCAACAACTCCTTTCTCTACTGTAAGACTTTTCCATTAATGGTCTCTTAAGAACATTGCTGAATATTTCTGCTGCCTTGGCATTTATCCTTTACTTTTCACATTCCATTCATATACTGTTGCTACTTCTGTATTTACAAATTCCTTTTCATAAATAATTGTGTATTTTGATTGTGTGTAATTGCATTACAGTCCCTGACTGTGGTATTCCTTGGTCATATCAGCAAATTGATATTAGTGTAAATTGAATGGCTACGACTAGACTACTGGTAATTTTAAACTTCCATCATTCTATGAATATTGAATTGCTAAGAGTTTTTTGCCAAATGATGAGTACGAAGTGCTCGTGATAAGCTCTTAGGATCAATGGCTGTCTTATGTTGTGTATCGTGTATTCAAAATTTCTTCTCCTAAATGGACTGAATGGATTTTGTCCAAACTTCACAGGAAAGATCCTTGGGTAGGCCTATTTCAAAGTTTCATAAATAGTTCTGGTCTGCTTCATAGGTAGGCCACAAGAGCTAAATATAGGTTTTAAAAGAACTTTGATATTTGGTTTGTAGCATTGTCTAGTGGTCCTCTTACAAGATTGCATAATTAATTAACTTCTGTCAAAAACATGGCCGCCAGGAGGAGGCTTGTTCCCTATGTGTACATGTATATAATGGAAACTATAAATGACATATTCTTCTAAACCAATGGATTTTGACCAATTTCACAGTTGTATAAATGATTCTGGTATGTCGCAACAGTCAATTTTGGCACATAAGTCTAATTCAGACAAAGGGCAGTTTACTAGGGTAAATGATAAAGGGCCCTCATGCAAATTGACTTGAAATCAGAAAACCTGTTTTCTGTTTGTAAACAAATTCTGGTGAATACTTGTCAGCATCACCTTAGAAAGAAATTACAGGTCATATTTTGTTGATGGTCAAATCTGAAAAGAAAGTAAGCTTGATAATTGAAGGGGAAAGTGTACTCTGTTTTCTCTGTGTACTTGTATATATACATATGTATAGAAGGGCCAACATCTAATGGCACAATAATACCATCCTTGACACCCAGGCTATTCATAAAATATATGATACCCTGGGCATACTGACCATAAAAATCTTGTACTCGTGAATACTTGATGCAGTGTAATCCAGCCGCTTGATTGGCCGCATGACACATACCTCATTCGATACAAAAATTGCTGAGAACTTACGGATGAAATCACGGTTCTGAGGGATCCAGTGAGTTAGCGAACCAATGAGATTGTGGTTTTCAAATTGCACATTTGTTTTCAATGGTCGCTGCCATTTTGTTGAATTTGCTGATAGCTCTTCACAAAGGAATTCCTTCTTTTTTGTTATAGTCCATTGGTTGAAAATACTAATGAATATTCATGCATTATGAAGTTTCGCTAGCCAATATGCCCAGGGAATCATATTCATGTATGTTATTGACTTAGGCTAATTAGCAGATAGTAACACTTTCTATGAAATGGGGAAAATATTAGTCCCTTTAATCGTTAAAATTTATATATTTTATACTAATAGTGTGTATTATTCAAAACCAAAGCAAAAAACAGTAATTTCTTATCATGTCAACTGGTTAACTTTATTTAGTTCCTAATGTTTTGTTTACAGTCACTGTCTGCCATGATTTTAATTGCATCCCACAGGTGCTAATAAATTGGTCATGTCTCATGTTATGGTTGCATTATTTGTCATTAATGCTTGTGCTCTGATCAATAGTTAAACTGCACATGGATAAAGTCACAGAGTCACATTGCAGGGTCAAATATTACATATTTTTAAAAAAAACCATCTCTTTCACCAGTTTTTCTTTTCTAAGACTAAGCAGAAAATATTGATAAACATCTATCAATAATCATTTAATTGTTTCTTATACAAGTATATATGTTATACTTGTTGCACTTTAAATGGATAAAAATGATCCTTATAGGGTCCTTAACCATCCCATACTTAACTGATATGATTATGTTTCTGTTATGAACAGGGAGAAGATGTTCTCGAATATAATGACTCAATGTCAGAGAGCAGAAGGCATCTCCATCTTACCCCTACATATGACGAGGCTAGTGAAGGAATGGCCACTATAAAGTTCTGGGTCGATGAGAATGTCAAGCATACAGTGACTATATGTGATGTTCCTGTGGAGAAAACAAAGACGATGTCTTCAAGTACTTTGTCCAGACATAGCTCAGATGGGTCTACATTAGGTTCATCCCAAACTTCTGTGAAGTCAGTTGTTGAAGAAGATCATACTACTGTAGATGCTGGTAAATGTCAAGTGTTTTTGTCGATTTCAGCTGAGATTATAGATACAGTAACATCTCACTTAAAATTCACCTCAATAATAAGACCACTTCAAAATTAAGAACACAATTTTCAAGTCAATTTTCAATGTTCTATCTTTATTCAACCTCAACAATAAGACCACCTCAATAAGATAACCAGTTTTCAAGAGTCCCACTGGTGGTCTTATTATTGAGGTTTTACTGTACTCTACATGTAACTTGTAGAGTGTTTATAAACCCTAATGATTGTTTTGAATGTATTGACGGGGTGTTGTATTAGTATTGAATTTATAGAACAAGTTGAACAAATAACCCAAATTTAATATTCTATTTATCACATACTCAACAAAATAAGGTAGAAACACACATGAAAATGAGACTTCACTAATGTAAACAGCAGTGACACAAAAGCAATTAGGTTAACTTGTAGGTTAACTTGCACTTCAGCCATAGATGGTATCATACACATGTACATGTATTTGTTTTTGCTCCTTAGTTCGTTGGTCATGTGGATATGTTTTATCATTACTCATTTTATTTAATGTAAACAAGTAGTGTAGAGGTTTCATTTAGAATTTTCACTTATTTGCATATTATTTGCATGTGCCATATGATTTGTATGGCGTCGCAGAAACATGACCAGGTATGTGATAAATATATATACACATTTATTTGTGTCCATAACATTTAATATTTTGAATTCTGTAAGTCTTGTTCACAAATTATTGAAGCCTTTCTTTTTTTTTAGGCTCCTTTCGAACTCTTGAAAATCCAACAGTTAGAGAATCAGGTACATTATTTCCATTTTGTAGTGGTGTGTTGGTTAAGTTTATGTCTATATGTCTTTATGTCTATAACTGAACATGACCCATGTGGTTTTGTGCTATATTGTGATAAAAGTAATATTTATGATGGTCACTTTTTTTTCATTTGTTTGCCTAAACAAAGAAGGAAAAGTATATTTATATATTTGTTAAAACATCAATTAATATGCTCATCAAAAAATACACTAATAATGTATTCCTCTGTATTTGTGGATAAAACAGTTAGTTCTTCATGCATCAGGGCTCTAGAATTGTTTTTCAAAGGCACTTGTCCAGGACCAATTGAAATGTAAAATTTGTCCGACATAGAAAGCTATATTGTAGTTGTCCGAGAATATCTGTCCATTTAGTGACAAATAAACATACACAGTGATAGCTACACAATCTAAAATTAATAATCACATGTATGTGTTTGTGAGATTCTAAGGTTTGACTTACAACTTACTGAACAATTGCTGATGTTGGTTAGCTTTAAAAACAGACTTGTCCGGGCCTAACTTCAACTCAACTGTTGGTAGCCCAATTCAACATTAGAGTAGTCTGTGACGTCGGTCTAGTGAATTTCTTGAGCCCTGTGCATATACAAATGTAATATTTAAATTAAAAAAAACTTCCGTTTTTTACAAGCAGAGATTTTTACAAGTTTTGTCTGTGCATAACATGATAAACAATAGTTTTGTATCAGTATTACATTGCAATCATTATGTTAAAGATGTCTTAGCCAATGTAGCAGCAATTCTGGACAAATTTGTTTTAATGTTGTACATTCAGATGAGCCATCTATTCTTTAAAATCATTTGAGGGGCTGACATATCCATTTAATTCATGTTTTGAAATTGATAACAACTCTTTTTATCAGTATAGTTTGTGTTTGACCCTTAAGAGTGGAGTACATTGTATATGTAATCAAGTTTGGATGAGGTTATACATAGATTTCTTGACCAAACAATCCTTGTGTGCAGTACTGTTTTATTGAACATTACCTATAACATGGGTTGTGCTGGATTGAAATAAACATAATATCATTGACCTGGAAATCAAACTACATGTATACAGTGCACGTAAAGTTATATTTAATGCATACACCCTATACTTTGACATTTGTTGATGAACCATAATTAATGTTTTTATTTTGGTTATGGATTAAAATCATTGACCATGACAGCGTCCAATAAACGCATCTAGGCATACTGCACATCATGAAGTTGGATGCTTCTTAATATAAAGAAGTTTGTCTTTCTACCTGAGTTCATAATACTATCAAATGTAGTCTTCCACACTGTTCAGTTTTGTCATGTATATTTTAGGTCCACCAATGTCCCCGGCTGAAAATCAGGCAAAACCTGTGTTACCCAGGTCACCAGAAGGTAATACTTTCATTCTGTCGCTGTACATGCCCTCAAACTGCACAATTGATAGATTGCATTTTGCAAATTTGGATGTGGTACTTTTGGTACCCAAACAAGCAGTTTTATCACCATAATCGTGCGACTTAAGATTAGTTTTATTAACAACACATATTTATTAAAGAGATATTAAGTTGGGAACACTACATACACAAGACAATGCCTCCTCACACAGACCCAAGGGAAGCAACAGTCCACAAAACATTAGGTACTGTGGAGGTGCAAGGGTATACATGAATGGGGATAGGGGTGCAAGGAATGTACTGTCCGACCATGAACACAATTAAGGAGAGTTGAGGGGCACAGCAAGGGGGGAAGTTTAAAGGATGTTATACATCTTTAGTCTTCAAACCGCAATGCACATGATATATTGTTAATTACTGTACATTGGAAGATCAAGTTATATCTCATTCATAAGCTGTGGTTTTGATAACTGCATTTAACTGGAATTGTGGAAAAGATTATATATGTAGTTAAACATTACCTAACCAACCAACAACTTATCACTGTGTACATATATATTTTTGCAAGTCAAACATTTGAAAGGAGTTTTGTTATTGTAATGTAGAGAACAAGGAAAGTTATGCTGGCTAATGTACTTGAGACCATTAAAAACGGAACTATTTGAACTAGGCGTCATTTTGTAGAACCATTTGTCTAAAGCGTGTTACAGTTATAATATATGTGTTAATTCTTGTTCAAAACTTTATTTAACTCAACACCAAATATTTTTATTTCATTATTGATTAATTTTATGAATTTATGTTTGAGAATAAAGAATAGTTTTGCCTTTGTAATGTCGCTTTATCTATATGCACACTTTTTGGTTGCGTTTTTAATGGCGTTAAGTATATTCCGAGACATTCTGAATTGGTTAATTAAAAAAAAACTTTCCATTTTTTAAGCTTTACCACTTATACAGTAATATCACATACAATTTATGCATATAAAGTGTGTGACTTAAGTTAATTCCTATTATGGATATATTTACTACAACATCATCTATGCTGCCAAGATGAGTGTAGAGTGTTTAATGTAAAACTTTGCTCTGCACAAAATCCCATTGGTATTAATTCTTCTGATTAATTTTGCAATAATTACATGACTAAATGCGGTTTAAGGAAGTTATAGAATGACAAAATCATTGTCAGGGTAATTTTGAAAGCATTGGTCAGTTACAATGCCGATATTTTTTCTATGGTTAATGATTTATTAGTATTACTTTAGTTGCAACCAGTTAAGTCAACAGTGCTGTTTTGTGCTCGTTACTTTCCTGTGCTACTTGGAGTGCTAAAATTGATGCGTCAAAATCTTGAAGTTTGTTCTTTCTACTGATTATACCAATATAATGATTACGCTTCAAAGTTGTTTTCATGTTAGGCTCATGCAGTGAAATTCCAACAGTCAGCATCATGTGGATGTTTAATCACTTTTGCAACCTTTATAACCTCATTTACAAGTCGTCAGACCTACTATTCTGCAATTGAAAATTTATAGAAGTATTTGTATATGGTGTCTTACAACAGGAACAAATATAAAAACGTCATTCTGTTTCACGATATCACTCATGTATTATACTGAGGAAGCTTAACCTACGTGCATGGTATGATTTAAGAACCTGGACCAACGTATTTACCTGCTGCTGCATCAGCTGATTGTGATGATGAGGCAGATGGTGCAATTGGTGGTGAAACAGGTAAATAGATTAAGATGACTTAACATTTTGTTTTGCTAAAGCATTTTTCGCATTTCTACAATTACAAACTTATCAAATCGGTTGTTGCATCATTTCATTAACTGTTGTAAGTATATTAAGACTTGTGGTGTTACTTGATTCCCATCTATATGATTGTCACTGTTTTGAAGTGTGTAACAGCAATAATTGATCAAATGTAATTATTATCTATGTTATTGTGGCATCAAGGAGTTAGAACGAATATAATTATCCGAGTATTAATTTAAACTGCAGTATATAATGTCCTTAACATTTAAACATATTATCTATAGTTGTATAACAGTTGTAAATATGATTCAATGTTTCAGCATATGATAAGATTTTGACAACCACGTCACTTCAGTGCCTAGCGTGGGTCCTTCCACCACAAGATAGTCAGACATTACTTATTCACCTTCTAGTGCCAAGTAATGTCATTGAACAAAAGAAGAAAGATCATCCGGGCGATATTGTATCTGCGGTGTTTCATTGTTTTCTCTACTGGAGGGGAGAAAAAAGGAAGTCGGTTCAATTAAATCAGCATACCAGTAAGCATCTGTATGAAGATTTAATTGCTCAACTTGAAACTATCAGACGAAGAGATATCAAATCAACAATACTGAAAACTTTAGAGGCTAACAAGGAGCTAGAGAAGGGTGATTTCAAACATCTGTAACCTTTCATTCATTTTGGTAACCTTTGTCTGTTGAGTCACTAACTTCAGTATGTTTGAATGAAATTTTGAGGTTTGATAGATTGTTTATTTCACTTGATAACATGAATACTTTCCAAAGATTTTTTTTCAAAATCAACTGTTCTATTAATATATCTTTATCTTCAGTATCATACAAGATTAGTATATATTTCTATCTGCAGTATTCAGATTTGACTCCCGACAATTGTTGTCTGACATTACTGCATAGATATATTTTCTATTTTTCGACTTTACACTGAAGCAATCGGTCATTTGTTCAAGCTTCAAATTCTCTTTTGCTGTCTGACGGTTTTTATCCAGTAGTCAAAAATGTGTTTTTCTTCAAATTGTATATAATTTTGCATGTAATAATGAGGTATATTATGTATCTCCTTAGTCAATAATAATTCTTTTTCAGTGCATATTTCTTTATATTTAACAGCTGAGATTAGTCCATAATTGTTGTATTATATAAATGTTGTAATTTCTACCTGAAAAGTAACATGGTATTTAACCAATTAGCTGAGTGCCAACCAAGGTCTATCCATTATTTATACTTGCTGTTTGATGCTGATAGTGTCTGTCACAGAACCGCTTAAATGCACTATCCATGGTCTTCCAAAATGTGCTTTTGCAATTTCAGTAGCGTTTGTAAGAAACTGACTGCCATATAAGGAAAGCTTATTGGCATTCCCTTGTTGCTATTAATAAACAGGTAAATATCAGTGGAAATTGGTCAATATCTTGACTCCAAAATATTACTTCTGGACCAAATGAGAAAGTGTGTATTGATAATTTATACGATAATTTTAAATATCCATCACCAAAGATTAAAAGACATAGACATAGTTACGATGGGCTCCTTTGAGTGTCACTGCTCCTTCAATTCTATGTGGAAATTGACCGCATTTTGCTCAATTTATACCGGTAATCGTGATAAGCTATTGAGCATGATAGAAGTATTGTAACTATATAACACAAGTGCTGAACCTGATTTTTGTAATGAAAGCATGTAGAATATGAAATCTTGATGGTCTGTCTCAATATATTTGGAGGCTTTTGTTCAGCCTTGCTGAAATTATCATTCATGGCATGTCTATGAGCATATAGATATCTATTTTCATCTCCTCATTTTTTCAAGATGTAAAACAGTATTATTGTTGAAATGTATTAAGTACAAATGTTGTGTTTACTCTACTGGCACTAGCTCTTATACTGTTTTACCGATTTTTCTGCCTAGAATTAATGAGGTAGCTTATGTGATATGATTGACAGCAGGATGTAAACCAATGATATCTAAAGTTAAATGTCAAGTTCATTTTCTGATGCCAACATATGTTTGAAGGCCTCCTAGCGAAACCTTAAAAACCTGCAATAACCTTTATTTTTTTGGAAAATCCTTTAAAACCTATATTTTTCTGTAAAACCTATCATAATCTGTAATTCACTCTCCAAACCTTGAGACTTTCGTTTCTCAGTTTTCCATGTCTTTTGTGAGCAATGAATATAATGTTCCGCTGAGTGTTGTGTCTCGACAGAGGGAAGCGTTCCAGACAGATGACTAGTGGTGTTCATTTTCTGACCAATAATTCGTAATTTCGAGGTTTCTGTTGGTTCTTTTATCGTCTGAACGACGGTGTATGTCTAAATTTACTATAAAACAATACCAAGCGATCTCTTTGCGGAATACAGCTTTATCGTCCGTTTGAATTTGTCATATAGAACAAACATGTAAAAATCGCCTTCAACTGGTCGATTTTAAACGTTTTGTGATATAATTGGATAGTTTTACTCCACATATTCAAACATATATCATTTACGAACAATTCTAGCAAGTTGCAAGTCTGTCGGTGCTCTTAAACGCACGTTTGATAATTCCAAAGGGACTGGTATGCACACATATGATGACGTTTACCGCAGAGGGTATTTTGCAATGCTGACGTTGCCTGCTGAGGAGATACGAGTACGGATGACGTTTTCGGCCGAGTAAAACACTTTATAAAAAGACGAATTTTTGCTTTTCTAATCGTTTTTATACCCGATAAAGCATTGAATGTTTAGAAGAATTAATTTAACCACCAACGATTAATAAAAAATGCGTTCTTCGAGGTCATTCACGATTGTGATTCATTGATATTCAGTCTTGAAAGTCTTTCGGTATACCAGACAATCCTAAACTATGCACAATAATATGGTATGGTCTTTAGATTATATCACAGTCATCATTCATTAAAACTGTCTAATGTACACTCAATATTCACAACATGTACAAAGAGAGTGTCAAATCATTGCTTTGTTCAAATTGCACCTACCGTCTTTTTAAAGAAATT
The DNA here is from genome assembly GCA_032209605.1 of Mactromeris polynyma. Lineage (NCBI taxonomy): Eukaryota > Metazoa > Mollusca > Bivalvia > Venerida > Mactridae > Mactromeris > Mactromeris polynyma. The sequence goes on along the minus strand of JASFXZ010000021.1, from coordinate 2,252,385 downwards.
TGATACTTTTTATTTCTTTAAGGTATCAGAAATATATACTGGTAAGTTTCTCTATGTGTAATAGAAGCTGTAACATCCGTAAGGGAACCTTACAAAACTTTAATAATAAATGTTGAGAATACAGCGTGTTAGCTGGTAGAAATCATAACCTGTACTGTTTTTGTTTATGTCATATTGTATATGACTTACTTAGAACTTTTTGTATGCATTTGTATGTACTGTATATATGCATGTGTTGTATCGTTATGCTAATATATCCTTACAAATATATTGGTCCCATCTAAAGACAAGCCATTGCAGATTCTGTTAATTAAGTGCTATATGTTTTCCTTTTGTATTTTATTGTTCTTTATTCTGTCACTTGCAGTAATTTCAACCCGATAACAGGGTGCCGATATATTTTGCTTTATAAGATCACTTGTTCACATGACTTTAATGTCACGTCACATGACCACGTGACTTGCCGGACTATTTTTAGTAAAGTATTGCGATGTTATCTATCCGGACTTACTAAAACAATGGATATATCAATTGGATGCTATCACACATTTCATCTCTTTTGTACATGTATAATGCATACAATAGAATGTTCATTGTTTTAATACAATTGTTCTTATCACAGGACATTGTCATAAGTTATCTCCCTCTAGTGCTTCTAGAATTCTATTACTATATGTATTTACTATATATACATATACTTAAAGAGAGATAAAGGGAGAGAACTCTAAACGAGAAAACCCATTCTCTTGTGGGTCTAATTGAAAAGGTACATGTACCTGGTAATACCAAGTAATACAGCCTGCACCTTGGTAGGGGATGTTGAAGGTTTGAATCCTGGGTCAGTTCAGATATGGTCAGTTTCGGACCCAAAGGCTAGTTAATGGATTGTATCATTTGTCTACCAGCCTGAAAGGATAGAATACGGAAAGTAAGTGTGCTCAGAAAGAAGGGTCTTAAGTGGTGCGCCCTTGAAATTGAGTAGTAAACATACACTTAATTAATCCATTCTCTTTTGCAAGCTCATTTTTATTCTGTTGATGTGGATTATTATTGAAATTCAATAATTGACTTTTTGTATATTTGTGTATTGGCTTTGTATACTTTGTAACTTTCATTTAACATGCATGATTGGTTTACTTGAATATATAAGTTTGTATCGATCAGTGGGTATTTACGTGAGTCAAAATGTTTGCGAATTTCAGCAATTTCTGATGCTTTGCAAGTGAACTCGCCGAAATGAGAATTATTTTGAATTGTAAAGTAAAACTATACTTTTCTTCTGCAAACGATCATACTAATTCTGGCTGATATTTTTTGCAACTTTCTTAAATTCGAAAAAAATCAAAATGTCCAATTTTGAACTTTACTACTTATACGATACTTTTGTACTGTATGCTTGAATTGATTGGAGTGATGGTTTGTAAGATTTTAATGATAATTCTGTTTGTATAATAACACACATTCAGTTTGATGTAAATTTTTGTAATTGCTGTGATTTTTTAATGCTTTTTATGCTTTAATATATGTCTGTATGTATATATAGACATGTTAACTTTGTTGAATCTATAGTATTTTATATTTTTAATTTGCAAACAAATATAAGTGTGTTATGTTGATTTTTCAGAAGTGATATTTAATTGTATTTTAACCCCATGGACTAAAAAAATCTGGCACTTTCTGCACGTTTCACGTTGGATTGTGGATTTTTGGTGAGATGAACTGCTAAGTTTTTATTGTCTGTTGGAAGTGAATTGTATTAGCTACACACAGGTACTTGTGAATGTGAATTTGACGGACAATTAAATGAACCTGGGGTGAAAATATTTTTGTTTTAGTTATAACCCTTGTTAATGATATTACATGGTATGATTGATTTTGACTTAGATGTCTGTTTTAGGTCATTTCCTCAACGTGCCGACCCCCTTTGATTTACTACAAGCCTATTTTGGGAACAATAGATGTGGTTAGGAAAAATGATAGGAATGTAGCTATAATGCCTTATAGAACCATTATGCTAATACTTTGCGCGGGGGGAGGGGCATCCGTGTCCTATGTATTATGAAGTAGTTTCTGTCGAATTTCTGTGTACGTGTAGATTGTAGTGAACGTTAGAAAAGATTCACAAAGTCCTTCTGTTTGTATTTCTTTTTATTCGCACACTTAAACAATGTCTGGAAATCCAGTCATATAAAGTTATAAATATTAACCTAAAGTTATGGTTCTCCAATATGTATATCAAGCTGGTACTCCAGTGAATATTAAAATAAAATAACCTAAATGCAAATTCTGGTACTCCAGTTAAATGTAAAGTAAAGGTACTCCTTTGAATGAATTCTTATTTCTGTCTAGCATATAAAGTTACAAGTATTTATACAATCCTAAAACAAAGATAATAAGGAAGCCAGACCTTAAGGGCTTTGGTGATAAATAAACATTTCAGATATAACAATAGATGTGTGACCTTAAGGGTTTTGATAATAAATTAACAGTTCAGTATAACAATAGATGTGTGATGACAATTAATCGGAGGAAATATGTTATCAAAGAATTTAGAAATGAGGTGTTAATAACAGAACAATAGCTTCGCAGTCAAAGTTGGCAGACAGCAACAGATGTCAAACTATACAAAATAATTAAAATTGATGGTAAGAGAAAAGTCTTAATTTTCACTGCATAATATATGCACACATCTCTTGTATGATGAAAACATGATCAGAAATCATCAATTGTTATTTAACATATCATTATTTCTTTACTTTCAGTAGCAGCAGGGCTCACTGTAAGACAATAGTAAGGTCATGCCATAGTTATTTCATATGTCAATTATTGAAAATATTGTACAAGTGTTTTTAGACATTGGCAACATGATTAATGAAAAGTTTACGTGTTGAGAACATGATGCAATGAGGGAAGGTGCAACAGTTTGACTATGGTGTATTTACTAGTATATGCGAGTTACACTATAAAAATATGATACATGTGTATAAACTTTTATATGTGAGTTATAACCCTATATATTACACTATAGAAATATGATACATGTGTATAAACTAGTATATGTGAGGTATAACTCTATATATTGCACTATTCAAACGTAATGTAACTCATAATGACATTATATGAATCTTTCTTTGTGGCAAGGTGCAAATGCTGAACAGCCTGGATAGTTCACTAAGATTGACTGCCCTTTGGCTAGTAGTAGGTATACTAAGTACAGAAAGGAGCCATCTGTATTTAGGCTAGTAGATTAACTCCCTAGCATTAAATGGTTACACATTTCATGGTTGTTTGAAAAAGGTTAGGTTCTAATCAAAGTTACACTGCGGCTTTGTAAAAGTAACATCATGTTTGATGTTCAGTGTCAACGAGTATTACCCTTTGTCATGAAAGATTCTAGTCCATTTTATAAAGTTATTTTACAATAGGAATTCCGTTGAAAACAGGGAAAGGACATTATATTTCTTCTACAATGTCAATCTTAGGAATGATCCTTATGTGGTCCTCTTTCGAATTTATATAAATGGTTCCGGTCTGTTGCATACGTAGGTTACAGGAGCTAAAATACATTTTACAAGTGTAACCATAAGGTCTACGGCTTTGATATATGGTGTGTAGCATTGTCTACTGGTCCTCTTTCAAGAATGCATAAATTATTAAAATATGTCGAAAAACATGGCCGCCAGGGGGCGGGCCTTGTTTCCTATATGTATATAGTTGAAACTATAAACGTCATCTCCTCTTTAACCCCTAAATGGATTTTGATCAAACTTTACATGAATGATCCTCAGGTGGTCCTCTTCCAAAGTTACATAAATAATTTTGACATGTTCATAAGTAGGTCAAGGGAGCTAAAATACATTTTAGAAGTGAAAACTTCGAAAACCATAAGGTCTACGGCTTTGATATATGGTGTTTAGCATTGTCTAGTGGTCCTCTTAAAAGATTGCATAAATTATAAAGTTCGATAAAAAACATGGCAGTGTACTCAGGTGAGCGATATAGGGCCATCATGGCCCTATTGTTCTAGCTAGCTACATAATCGTATATCATATTGGTAGCTTTTAAAATACCTGTTACTTTGTTTGTATTCTTGGACTGTATGAATGAATGTTAGTGAGTAAAATAAACCGTAGTAGAAGAAACCTTATTGTTCTTATGATGACTGTTTCCAGATTCAACATACTGAAAATTCGGCTCAAAGTAGTTCTAAAGTAGAAATTTAAGATGAATTGGATGTTCGTTGTTGAAATTACGTATTTAAGCGTTTTGCCGGATTGAAATTTGCATGAAGTGTATGAACATGCGGCCAGACGAGTCTCTGCTGATTGGTTGGGCGTCAAATTGTGATCGATATCTAGGTGTCAAAGAGTCTGGTATTGATATTGAGTGTGCATATCGACTGCCGAGCAATACATCCACTGGACCATTGCTCATCGTTTGATAGTATTAAAACCAAATCTAAATGCTGGAGACTTTAAGAGAGAAACGTAAACTGGGGAAAACGTTACCGATACAAATCGGCGAAGATCTTTCACAACGCATTGCCAAAGCGCAGAATGAATTGTTTCCTTTTTTCAAAAATGCGTTGATTAAGGAAAAGAAGACATTTTTCATCGATGAGCACTTAATTGTAGATGGAGAACAAAACACATTTGTCAGAGAGAAGAAGTAATCAGTTGTAGTGCACGAATAGCCGTCAGGCCAAGCCCAACAATACAAATCAGATCTTAAAAATATCCTCTGTTATACGAAGGGACCGAAAACGGACCCCAATAACTACTTACATATTGGCATACTAGGAGAGTTATTGGCCCGAGGGCCAATATCGGTCTAGTATGCCAATATCGCCGTAAGGTACACCATACCCGTTTTATAACCTTTTTATTGTATATGTTCGACTCAAGTGAAGAGTTGTTATCAGCAAACAAGTTGAATAATGTATTAGAATTAATTGAACATTTTAGAAATTATTTAGAATCAACCTGTCTAGATCTATACGTCTAAATTTGTAACTTGAAATTCTTAAAAGTCTGTCACACAGATTTTTAATCCAAACAGGCGGATCAGCCAGTTGAACGTGGGCCGTCTGTTCAATGTTTCGTAGTATACCAAATATCGAGATTCGGCACTCCCGGAAGTATGCCAAATATCCGATTTTCGGCACACCAGGTCACATGATCATAGATATTGGCCTCACGTTGTCCATATACGTTTATTTACAGTGCAAAATTGTTACTATATTTAGTAACACGTGCAATAAAGAGCTATATATCTGTTGTCAACAGTCTCAGTAATTGAGACTGTAATGTGTCTATGAAAATACTAAGCAGTTATCTGGCTTTCCGGTCGGGATTTAGACGGGGGATACTGTAGACAATACGTTCAACATGCAACCTGTGATTCATATGTAGGCCTTCTGGCCATGCAGGAATTGGAGAGTGGTCATCAGTTTCATGAAAGCATATGCTAACTGTGAGTACCAACAACTTTCGAATAGCCTAACTAAGTGATATTGTGTATACTTTTTATCTGCGGAATTCTTTCTACTGGCATAAGGTTGATTCAAATATCGGTTTGTTTCTGGGTCGCCATAAAACGACACGGACAATACACGAATTTTACAACAATCTCAATTATTTTGTGTAAAAGAACAAGTAAACAAGAAATATACAATGTTCTTATTTTTCAATACAAACATGAAAACAAAGAAATATTACAATATTAGAACAAAGGAACATTTACTTATTGATCTATTGTCAAACAATATTTACCTATATTATACATGCTTTGTTATTTTGATTGACGGGTTTTGTTATAAAGTTCAACTTACATTGAAAGTCGAAACGTAGAAACTTATTTATCGACATTCCATTCAAGCATTGTATTATAAATCTCTCTGTGCATTTTTCAACTTTTAATACAATGTTGGCATCATAATGCGCGGTTGTGAAATAAGGATATTTCATACATCTGTGTTCGCGTTGTGTGATTTTTAAGTCAAACTAATGCGTTGATATCTGACATTCTATTTGTGATAGGTGAATATAAACAAAGAATGTCGAATGCTACAACAAGACATGTCAATTCTCTCGGACTGAAGTATGAAGTATTGAAAGAGATTAAACACTGGAAGCAAGCCTGTACAGACGGTGTGAGTGAAGTGCGAGGCAATGTTAATTCATTGCGAGAATCACGTGACACAATCAAACGTGAGATAAATCTAGCACGTGCACAGCTCGAGGCAGCACTTCGTAGACTGGAAGTAGAATGCGAACGAGCATTATCTGACATGGTCGCAGACGAGGAGAGAACAATGACAGACTTTGTTGAGAAGTTAGAACATAACCGTAAAAGGTAAACTTCCAGTTTTCTGCAATATATATACTGGTCAAAAGAGCTTACGCGCCATTTTCTATTTTTAGAATCGTTTTGACAGATATGCATCAACTTTTTTCGATAGTTCAATTTATTTGCAAACAAAATCAACGGAAGACGTATCTGTAGCTTATGAAAAACTATGTGAAAATCACAGTCGTGTTAGTACTTTTGACCAGTGTTTTTGTATTAGGACGCAATTACTACAGTTTGATCATACTACAAGCCCCAAGTTCACAAATGATCAACTGACTTGGGCCCGTATTCACAAACGTTTTAAGACTGAATCTCAGACTTTAAAATGGTAAATGTTCATTTTTTTCCTACGTTATTGTTACACAATATAGTTTGATAATACATGGCAAAAGTATAGAGTGAGTAACAAGAAATATTCAGTCAAAAATCATTACGTTTAAATATAATGAAAACAAAATGCTTGTAAATTTAATTTTTGCTATTTTAAAGTCTAAGTCTGAGTTTAAGTCTTAAAACGTTTGTGAATACAGGCCCTGGATAAGTTGATCCATAAAGATATTTGCCGTTTTCATGAACACTTCTCATAAACTTAGACAAAACACTAAATCTTCTAATTACATTGGGAAAAAATACAAAACTTCAGTTTTATTGAGAAATTAATTTATTGTTCTTATGAATGAAACTGATCCAGATCAAATCAGGAACAATGTTCCAAAATCGTTCATAACTTAGTAATGTCAACCTTTTTCTTAGTAAGCGTGATATTTGAATTTAACGTCTCAAAAGTTTTGCAGGATGTTCATATGTGTCACATCATGTAAATATATTTGGCTTTGCATAACATTTTTTACAAAGTTTGAAAGATCTTATATTTGATATTGATCCTGAAATGTGATTCTTTGTGAACAGGGGGATAGAAGATTCAGCATGAATTTAGTACTACAGTTATATGCAACCCGCAAGACTCAATATATACAATGGTTCCATGAAGGTTGTTACGAAAATTTGAAACAATTCTGATGTTAACAACAACGACGACGAATTTTCCTATTTAAATTATCTTCCCCATGCGCTGTTTAAACGCTATGATTTAAAGGGATACATAGAACGAGATTTAAACAATCAATGCGTATGTACTTAACAATAATTATTGAACTGAATGTCGGGGGTTTCGTCTTTTATTTCTCTTATCACAATATCTATACACTAACTACACAATGAACTCATTATACTACGCTTAAAGTTAAATGTAATATACCTGTACCTTTATGAAAGTGTTAGATAAAAACAAGCATTTAAATAGGCAATATGTTTACATGTTTAAACCTTGGTAATGGAAGAATTATCCATGGAAAATATTTTGACTTCTAAATTTCAGTCGTCAGTTCGCCGTAAGGTAACACGCCAACGTTCAATGCTGTCCGCGATTTAAACACAATAATATTTCGTGCCCATGTAAACAACGAATCGGCAATTGTTTTATTCCAATATTTAGCGACCTGTACATTTTTGGAGATAAGTTTTTGTTCTTAATTTTTATTTAATCAGACAATGTTTACTAGTATTACAGTTTAAGATAATTATGCTGATTTTATAGAGATGCCAGCTTATTATATATATGTAAGTACTCGTTCATCAGCTCACACATGATCTATTTTATTTATCGTGTATTTTAGTATAAATTTACAGATGTACTATGGTAGGATAAGTAAAAGACCGAGACGTAGGGATGCAATATTTTCGCAAGTGGCGTAGCCCGCAAGGTGAAATAATGTTCGATCTTACACCGAAACATACGCTTGAGAGAATGTTTGATCATATCAACCAATGCTAGTGTGGCTCCGCTTATGAGTCAATTCGACATAATAATACTAATTGATATCAACCATGTGATATCGACCGAGTCTCTTGTCCAATCAAAATGTTTTTTATAAACTTAAATTACAGTAAATACCGAATATTACCAGTATGTTCTTGTTCTTTCAAGGTTGAATGCTTTAGAGTCATCGCTGAAAAGCAATCTGGTCGGATTCAAATTGAAGAGAACAATTGAAGATGGAAAACTGCAAACAATAACGACTAGAGATACACTGATGAAAATCAGGAAATATGAAATGGCTTCAATAATTAAATTTAGTATGACTAAACACTTGCAGACTTTACTTGAAGTAGAGAACAAATTAGGCTCATTATCACTTGTTACCCCGTCAGGATCTAAGCGGGAAAAGGGTAGAATATGTGAAATGGATTCAACAACCCAAGAAACAACTGATGTGAAAAGAACCGATGAAAACCTTCAAGTTGACGAACGCAAAACGAATATAAATTGTACTCGATGTGTGCCATTAAAGGGTAACATTACACAAAGGTCTACTTCAGTCGAAGATACTATGGTAAATGATTTGGAATTTCTTATAAAGATGGATTCTAAATATAAACATTCTCTTAAGCCGTTTTTGGATGGTGTCAAAAATATGTCCGTCAAATACAACGAGAACAGATTGACAAGAAAGGACGTAAATATTCCAAAATTAAAGTCGAACCCAACAGTGCACTGTATACAGTCTTTGGTGGGAATCCAAAGACCACAAAGTGACAAAACTAACAAGATAAATTGTACCAGTGTTGAGCTAAGACCATCGAAGTCTGCAAGAGAGGATACTAGACATGACCAAAAACAAGTTAATATTTGTCTGAATGACTTAAAATTTGAACCTTTCGAAGAACAAGGGCCTATCGCCGACACGCTGTACAGAAAGCAAAATGAAATGACGGTAAGATATCATAACTACGATTTTGTAAAGGAAATCACAGCTATCAAAGATGAAGAGACTGAGACGGTATCTACATACGACCCACTTATAACACAACGTGAGAAATTAGTCAACGATCGACTACCATTCCCAGGATCAAAATTAATAACCGCCATAAGCAGTGTAACTTACAAACCATCCGACTCATTATCAAGTGGCCCTGTGTACCTACAACCATCCAGACTACACTATAACAGCTCTCATTTCCGTTATATCGCCAAGTTCCATACCAAGAAACACGTGCAAGAGACGGATTTATGTCGCTTGACAAGTATACTTGCCCTTGATAATGGACAAATTGTCATTACGGACATAAATCATCTACAAATCATGTTGTTTGCTCCAGATTTTACATACCTAGATTCCCTTGAATGTCCATCACCATGTGGCCTCGGCTTCGTTTCCGAGAACACCGTTGCGGCTACCCTGTTTCATAACAGGAAGATAATGCATGTCAAAGTAAATATGTTGCACCTAGAGCGACAGAAAGAGCTTCACATCCCGTGTCAGGAATCTCTGTTTGCTGTTACATACAGATGTGGATGTCATTTCGTTCTATGTTCTGCCGGAGATATTCATACCATCGATGACGATGGTAAACAAACGGGGATGATGCCTACGGGCATACATGACGGCGAAGCTCGTTTCATGGACGTACGTCAAGATACTAAACGAATTCTTGTTAGCGGAACAGACAGGGTTGTCTGTTTCAGCGATACTGGTAAGTACTACATGCTTGTACTGCATTGTGCAATGACATATCTACCATGTACAATTGTTCTATCACAAATAGTATACGCATACAGCACCTCATATATGTCATATCGCGCGTATTGGCTTATATCGTTCATTACTTTTTGCTGCCGAATGTCTAGCGTGTCTGCTAATCAGCCCGACTATCGGAAAATTTCAATGTAAAATTAATTCTATCAAATCTTTATGTAAATTAATATACCAAAAACAGTGTACTAGATCGACGACGGGCCCCCACTGAGATTGGGGGGGGGGGAGAATTTGTTTTTTTAAATCCTGTATCCAGAGGGGGTCCAACAATTTAAAGGCCTTACAGTATTGTCCAAAAGTGACGTTAAGTACTGGATACCCCTGACGAAAATTGCTGGATCTGCGCTTGCAACGTCTTAAAATTATTTTACTGAGAAAATGGTTACATGGACTTCACAAATATGCACCGACTTTCAAACACATTTAACCAGTAAATATTTAATCAGTAAGAACTACTCTTCACTTTACAGGTGAGAAGCTTTGGCAGTATAAAAGTAGAGACAGTCACAAACGATTTACACCTGGTGATATTCTCCTGTATCATGAGAGGATATTTGTTGCTGACTGGAGTGGAAATAAAGTATTAGAACTGTCGTCAGATGGCTCATATGTCCGCGATGTTGTTACGGACAACATAGAATCACCTCATGCGATAGCAATACAACACTAATACGGAAGGATGTTGATATCTCAAAGTAACTTCTTCAAGCAGGAGGCCAGAAGTAGGAGTATTAAAGTCTTTGAAATTAAATAGGCAACATTCACGTAACAACGCACACTTCAGGGAGTTGGTTTACGTTATACTGTCGATATATAAGGTGTTAGAATACCACCATTCGGACCGTTGAAAACTGAGGTGGTGTTAATAGCGATATTGAATAAAGAACAAAACAGTGAAAATGGACTTAACATGTGTTCTTTATTTTGAGGTGGTCTTGTGGTCTTGACCACGTGACACACACACAAGATGGTTACACAGATGCTTGGTGTGAAAGCGGTTCTTTGTCAAGATATCCGCCATTATCGCACATTGACTATTAGTTGTATGAATGATGGCGCAATTTCAACATATAGTGACTGTTATCCTAATTGAAAGATATGGGTGAAATATAACTGATTTCAATAAAAGGTGTAGACATATTTATTATAACACAATCGTCATACACAAAAGATGAAATGTTTCTTTTTATGCAAAACAAGAAAATGAAAATCGCCTTTCAGAGAAACGTGAAAATGATAGAAAGTTCATGTACTCCGATTTCAAGGATAACTTGTGGTATTTTTGTAAGTGTCAAATGTATTCATAAAACATACCTGGCCAATTATCAAATGCGATAAGGGTTCAAATTCTAGACTTACTCGTCTATAGATAACAAACCGCATTTTTTTACAGCTGGCAGGACTTCACTATTTGTGTAGGGGTTGCGTTAGTCAATACAAGTACTATATACATTACATACAAGTAGGTAAGCATTTACAATAGTTTACTCATGAACTCGCTTATTCCTTGTACACAGTTATACTTTAATATATACTGTTGTATAAATGATAATTCGATCTGACATGCTTTGATGGTATTAAGACTCATATGCTGATCTCCATCGCGTAATTGTCATGGGAATGACAGCTGACCACAACCCCCACGTATGAGAAAAATGTGTTTGTTCCAATCAAAACTTATTCTTTTTTTATACAAAATAGTAATTTCAATTGGGATATATCTTATTTCTATCAAAAGTACGGAAGCAGTCTTCGAACTTGAATGATTCATTATTACATTATGATTTGATTTGAAGTCAAGTGTTCAAACTTATATGTGTATATTTTGCGTTTGTTTATCGTCGCCGCCGGTTTCCATATAATATGGGGACGCTCCCGGAAGAATGTTAATCATTTTAGATGTTTGGAGGATAGTGAATGATAAAGAAGATGCCTCGGTTCAAATAGTACCCCTGGTTCTTTTACGTGTCTGATGTAAAGCATCGTATACGGGGCCTCAGTTATAACGTAAATGAAATAGATCACGTGACTTAAAGCCTGCTACCACGGGGAGTTAACTACACATACAAACGTATGGGTGGTATATAGGTCCGTGGTGATATTGATATAATTTTGAACAATTTATCTGTTCCACTTTTTAAAAAGCATTTCAACCTATCGTATTTGTTTGAAAATACTAAAAGGATTCTTGACAGTTATCATGAAGACAACAACCTCGTGTCACTGAACGTGTCGAGATATAACCTATAGATATACTCATTGTCGGGAATATACACTCCATGCTTTACGCTTCCACGCAATCACAAAAAAATGCGAAAAATAACGAAATCGCCAAATACCATATACCCCTGACTTTCATTCCTCACCTCTTTCATCGTTTACATTAATCACTAAACAAGGGAGGCCACGACTTTATTTCATTTGAATAAACGTATCGCAGTTGTCTACCTTTTTGTACTGAGTACAATGACCAGTATAGACAATGCCCTTAATTAGTCACTACCGAATTATCTCCCCTGAATACTCTACTTGTCCGCCATTACGGTTCTGCTACGTAAAACAGCGTTATCTATGTGAAAGTTTGTCTCTAAAACATGAAGAAACACAAAATAACAACTTAAAATGTATTTGTTTAACATAAGTATCAAAGAAGTAGCATACTCTTATAGAATTTATACTTTTTAGCAAATATTCTTGCTTATTATGTCATTCCAACCAATAATTTATATATATCATAGATATATGAAATCATCAATATATCTGGATGTCGAGGGAACATTATATTAGTTTTCTAGACTTATGACAGCATTCAAGTAAGTTTTTGTACATTTTCTTACTCCATAAAGTTGTAATGAAGTCTTAGTTTGTATAACTAAAATGACCAGAATCAATTATAACATCAATAATAATTGAGATTAAAGACAACAAGCTAAAACATATATAGCTATAAACATGTATGTAGAAATAAGAGTTAATTTTGGTAATATTAGTTAAAAATGAAAATACAGGTGATGTACTGGTCTTGGTTTCTCACTGTTAATTAAGTCTTTCAAAAGTGATTTTTAAGAGTCAGACAAGGTCTTATTTCATTATTTCATTTGCACTGGGGTTTACAATTTATCTAAGTATAGAAATGTGAAATATATCATGTTTAAAATCCTAAATATCACACATATGTTGATTTATTTTTTAATAAATACACTTATATTCTAACATCTAAGTTTGATCAAGTATTTTTATAAATTGTCATTTATGTAAAGTCCATAAAATAATTCACACTTCTCAACTTACTGTCAGGTGGTGAACGCAAATACTGATCGGATGTATATTGGACTCCCACTGGGCCAGACACTGAAAGGCTGATTATGGGTCTGGATAAGATTGATAGCTAGATAGTGCACACATGGGACAGTATTGTTTATTGCATAACATTGTTTATTATGTCCAACCCAATACTGACCTTGTTTTTGCCTCTGTTTCTGACTTTTATCATATTATCTTAAAGTATAATTTCTGGAATTCATAGAAGTATGTGTTGAAGGACTTATTGAAGATTTGAAAAATAGTCCTAATATTGTAATGTCCGTCCCTTTTTGTAATGTCCGTCCACAGACTAAATTATTTGTTTTAAAGACTATAATAATTTTTACTACATGGACTTTTAACATATATAGACCATTTAATATAAAATCTGTTTGATGATTATAATAGATATATTTGTTTGTGCATTTTTGTTGCAGTAGTACATGTATACAATAGATCCTACCAATAAGATGCTTCACTATGAAGTTGATTTTTCTTTCTTTCTGGACAAAATAAAGGTTGTCTATGTACATAAACATAAATAATTTCCTAAACTTGATGCCTAAAATGACTTTCATTCACACTAAATAACATTTTACAAAAGGGGACGGACATTACAGATAACATTTTTTATTTTTTGCAAATTACAATTCCATTGTAACCTAGAATAAACTGCAAATACGGACTTACGTGGTATTATAATCATTAAATGCATTGAATAATATGTTTAATAAACACTTTTTTTCCTATTTCTTAAATTGCATATGGGGACATTACACATTTTTGGACACAGCTTGCTAAGTGGAAAAATATTTGTAAAATTACAAAATTGTTTTGATATTCTTGTCATGTATATTACATCATCCTTTTATTTGACTTATTGTCTTTATAAATAGGTAAAGTTTGTGGATTTCTTTTATTTATATTGTCCTTTTGATTTAAAAAGTAGAATGTAGGGAAATACAAAAATGGAGACCATTACATAGATACATATTTTGGTTTTTCAAACATATATTAGGAAGTATTTATGCTACAGCATGAAATTCTTCAAAGGAAAAGCAAATGTCTTATGAAAAACAACTACTGGTTTTCTCATAATAGTGTGTAGAAAAAGTGGAAGAAAACACGTTCAAATGGACCATTTATAGTCTTCAATGTTGTATAAATTAAAAACCTTATGAGATTTCTTCTTAGAATGTTCAGCACAACAAAAATTAATATATATTTAGATATGCATGTATTTTTTGTCTAAATTAATTGTGTAGCTTTTCAGAATTGAGCTTGTACAACTATTTATAAAAAATGGACAAAATAGTTTGCACCAGGCCATGTACATTATCATCTATCAAGGCAGGTATCATTCGTGATACTTGACAAAATTGCTATGCTCATAATAATATAAGCACGAACACTTGAAATACGTTAAGTTAGTCTGTAGTTTCACTGATATAATATCAACAGGAATGTCCCGGAGAACAATGTCTCGTTTAATAAACTTTTCAAAACTACACGCACGAATCCGTGCTACACGTTCATTTTGTACACATCGTTAAAGTCAGCCTCAAAAATAGATACAAAACAATTTTCCTGTGTATAAACCCAATTCGATAAGGCTTTCATTATCGATTTATCAATTATATTGGGTATAGGGTTGGAAGGTTGTTTAAATCATATGTTCAATTATTTGGGGGTTATTATAAGCAGACTTGCAGAAACAAGAATCCGGAATCGCAGCACTGTAGCAGAATCGTAATGGCGGACGGTCATGTGACCAACAAAATGGCGGCTGTCAATTAGTCGATTATGGAATTGTGGGCAGTATATTGAGAACAATGACCGGTATAGGTCGCTGTTTTAGTACGTGATATATCCTTTCTCACGCTCAAAATATAAAGGCATCTTTGACAGCCGAAATGTTTGAGGGGAGGTTTCTCTGAGTTTATCGACATAGAAAGGCGTGTCTTAAAAACTTCGATTCATACTATTTCACGGTTTTCTCTTTAAAGATGTGTGATCAATCACAAAATGTTTCTATATGCTGAATGGTATTTGCTAAATGGTTCGGCTATTCGGCTATTTATATCGAGCGTTGAAGTATTGTTTTATACTGGGATAGAAATTGTTCAATTGTAGCAATCTTAGATATGTGATGTGTCTTTCAGTGTAGTACGCATTGATTTTGAGGATTGTGACGATTTCAGTAATTGCTGTTTTATCAGTTTGGCAGCTGCATGTCCACGCACCTTCAAAAATAAGTCCACACAATACTCTATGACGATAGAGGCCTGCTTTCCGAACAGTAATTGTTCACTAGAGTGTTTCACCATATGATCCTCCATGATGAATTCTTTCATTGTGGAGTATATGCTTGGATGCACAAGCTTTTCGTCAACGTTTTCGCACACTTACTTCACATGACCGTATAAACAGAGATAAACTATCACTTGGTTTCTTGAGGCCCCCTCTTTTGATTTGTTCAGTCCAGTCCAAAAAATTACTGACGTATGTTTTTTCCGAGTCGTTATCATTTTTCAACAGGCATTTCACAGTATATCCCAAAACGTTCACATTCTTATTTTCTTCCAGTTTTTTAAAAATGAATCCTGATATATAAAATAACACTGACTGCTCAGTATCAGACAAAACAATATCACTGCTTTGAAGCACTACTCTTTGTAGACCTTGGCCCTTTCGTGAACTATATCTTGGATTAACTGGCGATTTAATGTTGCAACAAATTGTCTCATTTGTGCTGTTGCGTTAATTTCCAGAGATTTGTGTATGTCTATCATGCGAGTTATCACAAAGTTGCCATGAAATAAAATATAGAACTTGCTTAGTACCACATCATTGACATAACTATCATTTTCCGCTGATGTACTCAGTACTTTGTAGTACATTGGTTCCAGAGCTTTAGTTACAAGTTGTTTCACATAACCATTCTCCTGTAACGCTGATCCAATGGAAACTATACATTTACCGTAGACTGATGTTTTTAAATTTCTGAATTTATTGGTACAAACATTGGTCAACGAGTCATGAAATATTTTTAGGAAATACTGTGGAAGTTTTCCTTGTCCAATTTGAATGCATTTACCCTTGTGTGACTGTTATCCGCTTTTAGGCGATAGGCAGATGCTGAAATAAATACAATACAATTTTTTAATGAGTAATTAAATAACAATTGTATAATATTACAGGTACTAGTAGCCAGTTTTTTATCATTGTTGAATACTTGCTATGAAATCACCCATTGAAATGAAATTAATAATTCCATACCTTTATATATATATTTCGTTTGACTATGGTGTGTATAAATGTACATATACTTACTCTCATAGAGTATGTTAATATTACTATTGTAAATTGTATATATTGGATGATAAGTATAATACCTAAATCCAGATATTAATACATCATTCTGTTCTGTTAAAATTAGCAGAACCTACACGAATGTTCAATGATATCCCTGCAAGTTAATAAATTACATGTTCTTTTACTTACCTAATACTTACGAGTGCAGCTCGAAGATTTTACAATTCCCGTAATGACGGCGATTAGTTTATTTTCCATAAAATTGCACATACCTCGTTCACATAAATACATCTTAAACAAATCTGCTTGTTGATTCTTAAAGGAACCAGTTTCTTTAGCTTTGAAGATTTGTCAGGGATTCAACAGGATATACATTATATAATTTTTCTCATTTTATTCTCGAACGATCTGTTTAAATCAAACAGAGCATACGAAAAATTCCGGATACATTTTGGACCGTACAAAGATTGAAATTTTATCGAACCGTACTACCGACCGTTAAACCAACCGCTATCGGCTTATGAATTGGGCGGCAACATAAGTAAGACGGTTGATTTGACTAGAGTTGCAAGTCCCGTTAAAGTGTGTTTCAGATATTATGCAATACGTGGTTCTATTTATATAACAAACGGAAATCGGACATCGAAATCTACTTTACTCCAGTTTCGATAGTAACTGTTTCTTGAGAGTGTTTTCTTCGAACAATCAGCGAAGTAATTGGGATTGACAATACATAATGTAAGTTATTTCTTTCTAGAAAATATAAAATAAACATTATTACTTAAAATGTAATAACTGAAATTTGGAACAACCTGAACTCATTGAGATGTAGAGCTATTGTGCTCTATAAAATCTGGGTGTTCTGAGTAAAGTCTGATATGTGAGCTGTGCCACGCTTACGATCGCAAGAGCGTTTTATAGAAATGTTCGTACGTATGCAGTCGTTACGAATTCGTAAGTTTTAACAAAAAATAATATTAATATTTCACATAAATCAACAACAGTTTTGAACTTTTGTATCAATTCATCTTCTTCATATCACATGAAATTGTCTGGCATTTCTGGGGGAAAAAATACAATAATAAGTATTTATTGTTATCTTCTAAGTATAAGATGATTCCATACATATTAGCTGATAAAGTAGTCAATCAAAGTTATCATCAGTCACAAAAAAAACTACTGACAACCAAAAAGTAATTTACAGTATGTGGATTTGTACATGGAATTAAAATGTATGGTTTATATTTAAAGTACATAATCAACTATGTCATACAACCTTTTAAATTGAATATTGTTTTTTGATTACTGCTAAGCCTAACTTTAAACTGTTTATACATGAACTGGATGAATATATTAAGACAGATAAATTATTATCATTTGGCAATTTAATGGTTTGTTTGATTACTATTTATATTATGATCTCATATAAATCATTAGAATTACAGTTGTTGTGACTTTAAGCAGCACTTCACATTTTCTTTAAAAAATAGTCTGCAGCATTAACATCACCAGCTGAATGACATCCTCAATGATATTTGACTGCAAAATAAAGTATTAAATCCTCAATAAATTAAATCTTCTAGTTCAAACTCAAGAAAATAATAAATTATTTAAGCAAGTTTTTATTCTGCTGAGCTAGAATACCACTCAATATACTAGTTCTTAAACTGTGTAGTAGAGTGTGACGAAACGGTAGAGCACCTTGCGAGGGTTGGGGAGGGATCGAGCCCCACACTGGGTGCACATCCATCTGCATTTATATGAAGGTAGCAGCAGTGTAGTGACGTAAGTGCGAGGAGAGCAGCGATGTCGGGTGATACAGCCAACTGGTTAGTGCAGTTGGTAGAGCGCCCTGCTGGGGACGTGTCTTCGAGCAATTCATCAAGCGCCACACCACTATAGTAGTTTCATATTTTAGTTCGAACCTCTTATGACCAGCCCCTGTTGAGTAAACATTCGCATCTTAGTCATCAGACCTGCAATAGCAAACCTGATCACCCATGATGTTTTAAGAAACATAAGGCAGTCATATCTACCGGCATATCTTATTGAATAATGTTCAGTGTTCTGTTACGTTGTCCCAGTACTTTTAAGCAGCTGTCCACCAAAGTTTGTTCGTCTTTCTCGGTGAAGTTAGTTTGCCTAGTTTTTGCATGAATATGCCTTGCCGCTTTTTTTTAATAAATGACAAGAATTAAACTGTGTAAGGTGGAAGAGATTCTTTTAAAAAATGGCACAATGAAAACTTGAAATGTTTTTGATGAAGAAAAAAATATTGGTTAGTATTATTAAAACTTCAAAATATCGTGGCAATATAGTGAAGGCATTAGGAAAATAACAGCGGTCTGGAAAAGGCTTCTTTCTGATATTTATGTCATAACATGACAATTTCATTTTAGATATAGAAGAATTTTATATGTTTTCATTTTAACCATTTGTTATCAATATATAAAATCATGATTCAACTTATAAAGTGAGATCGTGTTATCTCAAGTCAGCTTATATTACAAATTAAATAAATTTGATGTTAATGCAAACGTTTCAATCTACTTGTGAATATAATTGCAGTTTACATGTTATAAGCTTTGAATTCATATTATCTGTCGTATAAAGAATTTCCATTCAAACTAAAACTGACAAGGGATTCTTTTCAGTATTTTGAATAAGTTGGCTAGATTATGTTTGCATAAACGCAACACAATTTAATGTCTGTATGCATTCTGTCTTTTGACTTTGATGAGTCATAAGGAAATCATTTTTTATAAATAATGCAACCTTTTCAAATTTATAAGCTATAAGAGACCAACATAGTTGTGCGCGTGATATGCAAACATATACACAGTGTTGAAGATGTATCAGGCTCATCTTAACGCAGACATATTTGTAAGGGCTCATTCAGTGCTGTTGCTACAATGGCTAAAACGTCTTTATTTCATAATTTTGGGCTCTTTTTATACAAGGAAGTTTTCCAGTGCGCCATCCAAAATACATGCTGTGTTAAATGTTGGTTGATATTCGAATATATGTATCGATCTAACCTCGAATGTACCATAAAATCACGAATAATGATTATATAACAATCAGTTTCTGCATTCGTTAAAGGTAAACAATATTGAATGTCTTTTTTTAAACATGTACGAGAAATGGTGGCAATGAATGGTTTTGCAGGCCATCAAAGACAAGAATTTAGGGGGCAACTAGTGCGGAAATTTAATGGATTGAGTACACTACGAAAAAAGCCATGAAAGTCAGTAATCACAGGCCGAAAGGGGAGGGAGAACATGAATATTGTATCAAATAAAGGAACTGCACATGGGAAAAGGGGGAACGTAACATACATCTAAAAACATAAGTAGAAATGATAACCGTACAAATACTACCAATACACACACTGTCTCAAATAAAACAAACAACAGAAAATCCACAATTTGGTAGACATGTAGAAGGCGAAGCGCTGATAAACATCTATATGCCCACTATAGTGCATTTGTACATTAAAGGGTCATAACTCATTCGACCGACAGTGGTTGAGGAACTTTGATACATAAGTCAGTTTATCTCCTTTTCAAATTTAACTTTTTTCATATTGTTATCTTATTCAAATACACATTTCAAAAACATCTTTAAGAGAAGTGAGCTTGATGCGGCGTCGAGGCACATGTCCGCCGCATGCAGCTAACGTGAACTTAATGCGGCGCTCCTCGTCGCATTTAGTTTGTACGCGAACTATATGCGACACGGACTGTATGTGGCACTACAACAAATCATTCAATTCCTCGGTTTTTTTTTGTTTAAGCTTTCAAATACTCAGAATACTTTATTCTAGACGGCTTAACAGTCAAACACAAGTGGTAATCGTTTGCAGGATTTTTGTAAAAAAAACGGAAAAATGCAAAATGTGACAAACACACAATCTGGATATCGCAAATTTACAAACACTTCCTAGTCTACAAAATTCACGACCAGGACTCATATGATATTGATTAAACTGTTAAACAAACATCTTGAGTCATATTACAGTTTAAAATTTAGGATAAATTGTAAATGGTGTACACATTCATATCTGAAAAAAGTCAGAAGTATTTTAGCCACGCTGAAACGCGAGTTATGTGGCTAATACACCTAAATCTTATCGAAAGCGAATCAAAAGACAAGTGTGTGAATACCACTCGGTAAAACTGACATTTGTTATACATGTAATTGTAATTGAGAATAAGGTGAGTTCAAACAAGAAAGAAAGATGGCACATTACTAGTTTTACCCTTAACGAAGTTAAGACACTTTCAATGAAATGCAAAAAGAAGATTATACATGTACAATATAATTACTTATAGATCTGCATAATGTATTACTAGTATGATATAATAACAAATTACACGTATATCTTATTAGCAGTGTAGATCATGATATCTCCATTAGAACAGTTATGCTATTAGTGTTTTATCGACTATAAAACTTGAATTGATTGGGTGTATTGTCTTGGTATCAAAGACAATAATACAATTAAAATAGTATCACACAAGTTGCTGTCCGATGAACCTATATCAGCTTAGCAAGCATTTTGAACAATTGAGAAGTTAAGAAACACCCTACCACCACTATTCACGGCGAGCCCCAGAAGCACACTACACTGACCTATATGTTTCAACTTCATTAAGTTGATAAACCATTCATATCCGACGTTGTCTATTAACGCATCACACAGCCTCCAATGCTCTCGGTGATTCACAGATCAGAAAAAAATCAAATGTTCTGTTAAGTTTGGGGTACATTGCAAACCCTTTCTACATTGTCGTTGGAATTGTCTTTACAAAAACATAGATAAAGATCGGTTAAGTATTCTGCACAAATAAATTAATGAAGACGTATTCCTGCAGACATACCAAATGCTCGAACACCGGTTAGCTCTCACAACACTCATTGAAACCAACGCATTTCTGTTGAGTACAATAAAGTCTAGCTGGCGTTGCTTGGCTGGAATCAATCACATGTATAGTTCGATCCTGTACTGCCAGGATACGCCGCTTGAGATTCAAACATTTTATTACGAGCTTTTTATATTAATGTTGATACAGTGATGGTACAGTTAAATAATAATCGTATTTGGTAGACTGTCGTCTTGTTAACACATCTTATGTACTAAGTAAGCTAAGTGTTTAAGATTAGCCCATCGTTAACCGTCTTTACGGGACCGCCTATCTACAGTTGTGCCGAGATGTATGTTAAGTTACCCTTTACACATTTGCAATTCCTTTACTTTGAATAATATTCATGCTCTCTCTCCCAGTTTGATATTTTTTTCTCCACCTTTCGGCCTAGAATTACTGACTTGTTTTGTTTGTTCTGCAATGTACTCCATCCATTAATCTCCCCCCATGTTGTCCCCCTAAATTCGCCATAGTTGTTTTTGAACATATGATATATTGAACTATATTGGTGTGCTGCTCTACAAACACTAATTTGTGTATGTATACTTCTTTAAATAAAGATGGTCGCATATTAATAATTTATGTAATCTGTAATCGATTCTACGCAAATCTTGAACTTTGATCTCTGAAGCGATTTAAAAATTCAAAATATATATGAGTATAGCCGTGTATCTATGAGTTATATTCAACCGACAATTACACTGATAATGGTCAATTCAACCAGCTTAAGTAATTAAGAGCACACAACCACAAAATCGTCACCAAAAAAAACATAGAATTGCTACAACCATGAACAAAGACATACAATGAAATAGTTCTGCGTCGCCCTTTTATATTTGTGTTTCAAAAATTCAAAAAGACCTAACATCCAATAGAAAGTGTATAATGATACGATGGTTTTTGTGCAATTTTAATATTATAATCTAAACAATGCGTCATAGCGTCCAAAAGATGCTTTGCTGCATTTCATAAATATTCCTAATGTTCGCTGACGTCAGTATTTTTTATAACAAGTAATATTCAATATTATCCTGTCACTTGCTGTAATTTTGACCCAATAACAGGGTGTCTGATATTTTTTGCTTTATCAGGTCACTTGGTCACATGACTTTTATCTCACGTTACATGACCACGTGACTAGCCGGACTTTTTTTAGTCAAGTATCGCAATGTTTCCGGACTTACTAAAACAATGGATTTTTCAATTGAATACTATCACGCTTTTCATATTTTTTGTATAATGCATACAATAAAGTGTTCATTTCCCCAAAATTGTTCTATTTCGTTCGAGTGGTGCTTAATCTTATCCGTTATTTAATAATAGTCAAATTCGGTCTGCATTTTGACCCAAATGATAAATGCTAACTAGAACAAGTAGTAAGCAACGTAGTCAAACAAATTGTCGGCTATTTACATAATTGAAACAACATCATGTCGGAAATTTGCGTTTAAACTCATCAGGGGTGACCGTGCGGTCGAGTTTCTCATGAAAATAACATATTGATCAGTAGCAATAGCCGTATGTACCCCATCCATCTTCTCAATATTAGAATCCCAGTCCGGTTTAATCGACTTGGGCCGACAATTCCTTTGCAATCGTAAATGACACTGATATACTGAATCCACAGATTAATTCCTTGTTTTCAAGTGCAGTTTTAAATGAAATGGATGATTCTTTTTCGGCGCAGCCGTACTAACATGGTTTTGCTATTTTCATATTCAGTGTTTTGTAAACCAATCAAATATAACGTTAACCACCAAGGCAATTTCGCGCAATATCTCTTCAATTTAAAAATATGTGTAACATTGAAGCAGATTGGTTAACATTGTGCATAGTTTATTTCAAGATTTATCCAGTAAGTAGTGTTGTTATTCAACACAACGGGGAATTGTCCGGTGTTTGCATTAAGAAGACTTTCTTGGTTTTATGTACCAGACGCGAATATTTATATTGTTTTAATCAGATAAATCGCCATGTGACAAGTTTATTAACATGGATGTGTGAGTTCACGACTTATGCAATAAGTAATGATGATGAGTAATGATAACTATATTGAAACAGACTATACTATGTCTATGACAAATCACACTACGGAGTTATTTTGTCTCATTCGGTACACCTCGGTATTATTGGCTCTGCCGGATACCACCGAGTAGTTACGATTGATGCAGTCTCATACGCAGTGAGCTCCCCTTACAGGTCTCGGAGTTTCTGTAGTATAGCGTCATTGAATGACATTTAGGCATTTGTTTATGTTGTATAACACATTTTAACCTTCAAATTGCAACATATTTGTATACTTATTTGTAAAAGGCTGCTTGTTTTTCCGTACTGATATATACAGTGTATATGTTATTGTATGCGTTATGGTTAATTGCTTTTAATGATTAGTTATGGCCAGCTTTGTCAATTTATTTGTATTTGTAGGAAATCAATGATCATAAAGCGGTTAAGTGTAGGTAGCTTCTAAATCGATAAAGCCCCCAACCAGTGTATTTACTGACAGTTCCAAGGCTGTGAATCGCGTTGTGGTTATTATTTTAATTTTTATTTCAATTTATGTAATAGAATGAACGTTACGTTCCCCTTTCTGCATGTGCTGTTTCTTTACTTGATGTTCATTTCTCTTCGTTTTCAGCCAATACTTACTAACTTTTTGGCTTATTTATAGAAGGTAACATGTAAAGATTTATACAATCCTTATAACTCCAAATCGCCTTTTTGAACGTCCTACAATGATGTTTATGTAATCAATACCCATCGTGACCTCACATTGCATCTGTTGATGTATAAATGACACAAATATAGTAACGAGTCAAATTTCCAATAAAACCTTCGTAAGTAATTTTTTGATCTTAAAAGGAACTTTATTGGATATTGATTCAAATTGATTCAAATTGTTATGTGCAATTATTTATTCGGTATAAGCCGTAGGTAGAGTTCAATGTCATGGTAGGAGATAAACTGTCGAGTGAGCGCGCATCGGATAAAATTCTCATGTTCAAACATTGACGAATGGATATATCAATCAGAAAATAAGACAGATAAACTGGTAAATATATCTGATTTCGTATAAACATGGAATACGTGCTTCTGATAGAATACAAGAGAATATTGATGCCTTGCATCAAAATCGCTTGGAAAATGTTTAGCAAAATAATTAATGTGACATGTTTGAAGGGAATATGTAGAAACAATTAAACAAAAGTGGTGTAATAACACAAACTTAATTTTGCAAATATTGAACATGCAATTGTTTTTTGTAATTAATACACATATACAACATCGACGTAAATAGCAACAAAGGAAAATCATCTTTTTCTTTTGAAAAAATATCATATGCAGCCTTTAATAAAAAAATGCACTACGCATATAACGATGAAGATACATTCAACATAAGAAAATGATTATCTCCCTTTTATGCTAAAGCACCTGTGTCTCAGTATTACTGGTCGTGTTAAATTGGAAATATAACAGCCAGACTTCTAACAAACTGACTCACATGACAGATGATTTTAACTGGTTTATTCTTACTCCTAATCTGAATCCCTCCCTCCAAAACCGAAGCTATTGCTAGCGTAAGCACAATGCGTTTGTCGCAGGCATGACTTTTACACAAGACAACAATTGAACATTACGTAATTAAGCTAGCATTTAATCTAAGTTTGCAGACTCTGACTTTGAGACATCGCGTATTCGCCACCATTTCCTGTATACAAAATTCGGTATGGTTGTCAGTTTATGTATGCCTTTAATAGTTTGATCATGAGTGCGAATTTAATCCCATACGTGCTCGACAGATATCAAGCATCACGCAGCGGTGTTCTTCCCTTGCAGTACAGCAAAACTCCAATAACTATAAGGGGAGAATACTGCATATGAGATTTGGAAGACATGTGCGACCTTGAACTCTTCTTCTTGGCAGTAGGCTACTCTACTTCTCGACAGTAGGCTACATATAACCGATGCGATCCGATTGCACCTACCTCATTCCTAACTGTACGGAATCACGGGCGGGATGAATTGTTTAATAAAACATGCCATAGAGAGTAATAGTAACTACACATATTGTTAACATTGGTGTGTATAATATACTACAGTATTCTGCGGTAAATTAATGGTCAGAATCCTTTCCGACTTATTGTTACAAGAAAAAGATTGATGCATAGCATCAACTAACTCGGCGTAGAACCTAGTGTACAAAGAAAGCTTAATTATTTATGGGAGTGTGGAAAAGAGATGATGTTTGGTTAAAACTGTGTCTTCTTAGGAACAAGTTTCAACCATGCATTATTACATAATTGGTTACATGACTGTTTGTGCCAAAGGTGACTCGTCTCAAATTATCTATGGTGAAACACATGCATACACATGTATTCTTGTACTTGCAATTTGCATTCTTTCAAAACCTGTTTTGACAATTATGGTCTGATAAGAATGACAGCGCTTTCAACTAATTTCCAGCACTCACCTACAGTATTATAGTAAATCTTTTCGTTAAAGCTTTAGATATCATATGACTTGAGATGCTTGTTCTGAAATGTCCTTTTCCATCCTAAAACTGAACTTGTATTTATATTTACAAAAGATAACAAATAATAATTTTATTAGGTGTTTGTGATCTTTATACCAATGAACGTGTGCAGTCGCTCTACCACATTGTTGCTTATGTCGCTCCAAGACGTTTCATAGCAGAGACATTTCACGCTGTGACAATTTGTCTCAAACTTGATAAACAGTCAAATATAATTTATAAATGTCACCAATAATCAAATGAATGAACAAATGAGTTAGTACATGACTAGACAAACGTCATATAAATTTAATTTAATTTGCCAAAATTGTATATACATGTAATTCATGTTAATGTATGATGACTATATAAGGTTTTTTAAACTTCAGAATGAAATGTCGCAGTAAAAAATTAACATGGCACTAATACTCCCGAGACGACTAACCTTTAGCACAAACAGTCATGTAACCACTAATGTAATCATTTTCATTACCCCGCAATTGCATGGTTGAAACACTTTTCTAAGAATACAGATTTTCAACCAAACATCATCTTTTTTCCAACACACTCCCATAAATAATTAAGCTCTCTTTGTTCAATAGGTTCTGCTCCGACTTGATGCTATGCATCAATGTTTTTTCTTGTTTAAGTGTAAGCATAATAATGTAAAACACGGTAAAATAAGGAGCACTACTGTCATAACAAATTTTGTACACTAACGTAGTGGTTTGCTAATGTGTTTCTGATATAGATTGTCTTTTTACTGTCCAGTATGGGAATAACGAATAAAGACAAGCTGCAATTGGAAAAATGGATTGGTGCTGGACATAAAACATTCAGACTCCTATATTCTATTAGACGGGATGGGTGCAGCAGTACCGCATTTCATAAGCAATGTGATAAGCAAGGCCCCACGGTTACTGTTCTGTACACGGAAGATGACCATATTTATGGAGGGTACTCGGGTGTCAGCTGGGGTGGCAGTAACCAGTACACCGGCACTAACAGCGAGTTTCTTTTTCTGCTGAAGCTTGGTGGAAAAGAACAATTTTGCAAGTTTCCTTTAAACACTTCCAAAGCAGAAAATGCTGTCTACAACCATTCAGACTACGGACCGACATTTGGCTCGGCACACGATTTGATGACATTTACGGACACAGTGGACACAACAGATGATACGTTCACATTGAACGGACATGTGAAAATCGGAGAAGCATACGATGACGACAATGTTTATGCAAGCCAATTAAACGATGACAACATGACAGTCGTAGATCTGGAGGTGTATACAGTGGGTATGTTATTATGTGTAGCTTTTTGTAATATGTTTATAATATACTGCTTATAAACCGCGGCCAGTTCACCTAGCAATATTTCCTAGAATTAATTAACAACCAGTAATAACTTGCCCTTCCGTAAGCAGCTGACAAATGAACTAAGCCAAATGTCATGGAAGGGCATGATCCGCCAATACCAGCTATCGAACCCGGACATCCCGGGTGACAGCCTAGCCTTCTAACAACTGAGCTAACTGGGCAGGCTATCTCATGTAGAGTAAGATTATTTAAGGACGATTTTAATGACTTCATGATATCGATTGAAACATAACATCGCTAACTTGTTTATTTTAAATAGATTTTGAAACCAGTTTACATATAATTCTCACTCTCACTGGTTGCTCCTGGACTATCAACAAGTTTATATGAGACGAATTAATTTTCTTATATCCTTTTCAAGATCGGATTATTGTATACCAAAACTACAATGTATGCAGTTTTTTCTTTAGGTGCTTTCTTTCATCTATGCAAAACCATGCTGTTGTACAAGGAGATAATAACACAAGAATAACTCTTTTTTTTAATCGGGGTTAATGCAGCAATTGTTCATGCAGCAATTGTTCAGGTATATTCAGTGGTCAGTTAATATTAATATAATTAATATTTAACCAGTTCGAACTTCCGTAAGCATCTGATAACTTCCATTAATGAATCAGAGAAGGAGGACAAATGACCGTAACCAAATGTCTCATTAGGGCATGACATGTCCCGCCCTAGAATCAAACTAGGATATCCTAAGTGACAGCGGTGCGCTATAACCAGTGAAGTAACCATGAGGGCTAATAACTCGACCGATCAAAGTACATCGAAAGAAATTATTTTTTACAGGCAAAGAACGTGGTTCCGACGAACTGCCAGTCTGGCGTAAGACTGGACCCTGGGATCGTGACGTAAGAATTAGAAACAGTGAACACCTGTTGTCGTTATGGCGGTATTATGTAATGGTGCTGGTTGTCTGTCTGTCTGTCCGTATGTGGGTTAGCGTCTTGCCACTCGCTCATTTACTTGAGAAGACGTTGACCTACTATCTTTAAATGTTGGTCATAGACAGTTAATAAAAGATAAAACCTGATAAACCTCCAGCATAGACAGTGGATGACACTTATTGTAAGGTCACTAGGCCAAGGTCCAGTTACCGAATTAATTGTATTCAGTATTTGTGTAAATTAGTACGGATCGATGATTCTTGATATTGTTGTTAATCACTTGATAATGTAAGCAGAAACACTAGTGCCACTCATGTTAAAACATGGTGTTTTTGTATGTTCTTGGCTCAGTATGGGTTTTAGACGTCAGAGATATAATACTTTCACGAGCGTCTTTAGGCAAACATTTATCCTATGTGAATTTGTATCAGTCAATTGATGAGCCAAATACTATGATATTTCAAAGCGTGACATAATTAATTGGCCATTAAAATACTGACCTAACCGGGTGGCCTCATATTTGGTGCAATAATGTTTATATGAATACATTTATATCGTTCCAGCGGTTAGATGATTTAAAACGGGAGATAACCGAATTTCGACCAATCGCTGAGCTGAATATCAACATTGCACGAATTGTGGTGATAGGACCAGTAGGAGCGGGAAAATCTAGCTTTTTTAATACCATTGATTCAATCTTTCGTGGTCGTATTACACAAAGGGCGTGTAGCGGTAATGCAGAGCAAAGCTTGACGACTTCGGTAAGACAAATTATGACATTTATTTGATCTAGCAGTTTTTTTTTGTATATTTGAGTACATGTATTTAGTTCTTGGAAACAGGGAATCCATGATATACCTTGTAATTCGGACAGTTTCAGACATCAATTATGTCATAATCTATCACTCAGTAATATTGTAAAGCCGTTGTTGTATAATGGGTGGGAAGCAGAACTTCCACGCCGAAGGTTTGCGATTCAGTCTTTAACGGAAAATAAACAGCTATAGAAATGGAACTGGGGCCTACCTTTGTAAAAGTAGATCTAACAGATCAATCAAATTTGTTTATACTCATCACACCTAAAACCATATCATTTTGATATACAATATTATTTTGCACATCGAAGTTTGATGATGAAAATATGCGCCGATTATGTTTCTGTAGTACACATATCTCGTTATTCATATTGCTGCTATCATGTTCAATTTTTATGTCATACTTTGTTGTTGTATTCACCATGTTAATGAGTTGTAAATTATTCCGGCTTGGATATTTACTATATAATTATTTTTACCATTAGGCCACACCAAATTGATTTATAGTTCGTCGGATTTACCGCTCCTTTAAAATGCAAAAGTAGAAAAAAAAATAAAAATTTACCCGCTCGCACCTCTATCAAAAATCAAATTTTATTTTTTGCTGTGCGCGAAATTCGGCGATATTAAAGGCTACTTTTCGCATTTAAAGGTACTCTCATTCATTTAATTTTCATTGCTGAAGCGTTCGGGAGATCCCACGATTTCCAAAAATCGTCTGTCTAATATTTAAAGCTTTCAAGAGTAGTCGTTCTTGAATGTCGTTCGTAACATCTTTTCATTAAATAAATCGCTTTGGACTTCACACATGGTGTCGTGATAATATTACGGACAGTTAGCTCCTCTAAACTGGCCCACAATTAACATCGATGATATAATCTGTCATTAAAATCACATCTGTACATCCTTAAAGACGACAACGATATTAAATATATGGCTAGCAACCGTAGTTAACACTCCCACAATGCATTGTAAACATGGGAGTAACTACAAGGATCGTAGACAATGTGTAGGAAATTTACATTCAATGCATCAAAACTTAGGCTAAATAAACGTTGATACACACACAGACATTTAAAGGTTTGTGATACTTGTGTAACATGAAATACTTGTGACAAGCTTGGAAAATCATACGAATACTGGAAAATTCATGCAGTCGCGAAAACAGATGACAATAGAAAATGTAAACGAATTCGGATAGAATAAAGCGAGCATAGAGCTGTATAATATGTGTTTGGTCAGTCTATAATTCTGATCAACACATATGTGTACGATTCGATGCTTCGTTATAAACATCTTGATTGGAAAAATGCATTAATCTAGGATAGCATGGAAGAAAAGCCGCACAACTAGAAAACAAAATGGTAAGCCCCCTTACTCTGAAGCTTTACAATATAACCATTATTTTGTCCAAAACAGAGGAAATCAGATGGAACTGAAATTCTGAAGTTGGCTGTTGAAATTCAGCCAAGACTAACATGGTGCTATTGAACATAATAATTTTAAACTTGAAATGCCATAAGAAGACTAGCTATACATTTTTCACATGGTTAAGAATCGCCCTGTCAGTCAGTGTGTCCAGGTATTTAATATTTAGTTTAAGGCAAGAAATACTCAGTTCCCAAGGAAAAGTAACTTGGCAAACATAGCAATCAGATGTGTGGATGTGTAAGACATCTAATGCATATTATCCATGAAGGTATTTTTAAGGAGAATGTATGACCCATTAACAGAAACTAGTTGTGCATCTCATGGTAACATTCAAGTCGAAGTGGGTAGCTCACATACGCACAAGTTGCTTAATGCAAGCTTATGTAGTTGCCTGATGTCTAGTTTTAAGTTTGCATCCAGCATTGCTCAATGTTTTTGTATTTGCTACTCGTTAAAAAGAATAGAATTGTAAAAAAGCGCTGTCAGTAAAATATTGAGAAATATAAGAAAAATAAAATTGTAAAAAAAACCTCGCCGCCTGTGAAATTCTGAAAAGTAAAAAATAAAATTAAAAATAAAATTTCGCTCGCTCGCCCCATCTTTTTCTTAAAAAAATCCGAAGAACTACTGATCAATTTGGTGTGGCCTTAATACAAGGATCTACTTGACTCACACCTGTAACCAGTTGATGGATGCGTAATGCTAATGAAAAATGTTTACATCATTATATGTTTATGTTTGTTTAATATTTCTTATAAATAATGCGCTTGCATAAAATAAATTCAAAATTACCCTCTTTGTTACGGAAAGTGTAAAGATCTTAAATAGTGTTGTGCCATCAGATGTTGGCCTTACTATTGACCAACAAAAGTTAACTGGCACTCGTGAATATAAATACAAATTCATTCAATATGGTACAACTATCACGTGGCAAGTCGACAATAACGACGATTGTGCCCGAAGTAGATGAATGAGTACATATCCAATGCTGTCTAATAATATAACAATTATATGTCTCTATTAATAACTTTAAATTAATGCTTGCCACTCTCCTCATGCACAAACACCGTTCGTTGCTCGTCTGCATACTCTACTTATAACTCAGCACACTTGGATTGTTTTGGTTACAAAATGTGAACGAGGTTCCACTTTTATTTCACTCGTATATCGAACGAAAGACGAATCAACGTAAAAGAACAAACGGAACAAAAGCAAGAAATCCTATCAATCAACTACATATGAATTTACGATTTAATTTATTTACTGTTGCTGTTCATTTGATACGTTTGAATTGTTCTTTCGTACAACAGGTAAACTTGATCATTTTGTCATCTAGTTCTCATTGTATACCCCAAAATATCTCAAACGTGCAAATCTTTTTGTCGAGTATATATAACATGATTATAAAAGTGTTTGGTTTGTTTTCCTTAGTACACGCCGTATACAGTCAGGACACCATCTGGAACGGTGCTGAACTTCCGGCTATGTGATACACGTGGTTTAGAAGAGTCCAACGGTCTTGATACACTGGAGTGTAATTATTTATTGGATGGAAACATACCTGACTTCTTTGAGGTTTGTGTGTTACACTTTATTTTACGTATATTGTTCGGTTCTATCACTTGAGAGTTCAGCTAAGGACTTATTTTACGAATAAGGCCATGGTGTTATCTTAAAGAAATACGAACATTGTGCAATACTGTTATATGTAAACATAATAAACCATACGCGATAAACTGAACCTTCTGTAGAACCAGCGCGATCATTTGCAATATAAAACAATGAAAATTCATTGAGTGACTATTACGCGGTAAAATAATTTTATCAACTGTAATAATGAGATAAAGTTGACGTAGTGTATCGGATCAAATGCTGGTCTCTCAATAATGCGATCAGAGTTCGACTCAGGCGTGTGACACTTCTTCGTGCATCAGTACATAGATGCACTTTCCTTTTATAACTGTATTCATAATGTTTCTCGTGCCTTTCTTCGTGACGTCTGTTGTAATTCTACACCTTACTGTTCGAGTTTTCCTCTGACAACAAACGTATACATTGCGTAACTACAGTAACGAAAAGTTTAGTGTCGAATTATATCATCAATATTTTCTTTAATTAATTTTTTTCTCACGTGGCGTTGTTTCGCAGCTTTATTTTCTTGTAAACATATATGGGAATAGGAGTGTCTAGCCGACCATAAAGAACAACTAAGAAAATTTAGGGGGACAACAATGAGGATTTTAATGGATGACATACATCACGGAACAAATAAAGAATGTGAAAGAATTGCACATGGGGAAGGGGAACTTGAGCCCCATTTAGCATTTATGGGACCAGCTTGGCCCGCGATTGTACACAAACATCACGTCATAAATTCCAAGGCACAGTTAGTGCAGGCATGATATTATTATTTTTTAGTAAAGTATCCTGACCAATAATTAAACTTATTAATTAATACCATGATTAGAACAATCATTATCCATTTTGTCAAATTAAACAAAACTACATTTTGTATTACCTTTAAACTTAATGAAATATAATCATTTCTTTGTATAACTTAGAACAGAAAATCACTTTCAACAAACCTTGTTGTAAATACATGTAGAATGAAACACGCACTTATAGTATATATATATTAGGGCATCGTTTTCACAGTATTTTCGTGGACAACGTCTTCAATGTTTACTTAACTATCTAATTGTAGGAATGTTTATACATATATATATGTTTAACTCAGACCAGCGCATGCATTTTGTGTTGTTTTTTTCATTGTAAATTTAAGTCATGTTCCATATTGTGAGCTAATTAAGTTTAATGTTGATATTTTGCTCTTCTGTAAATACCTTCACCCATTGTGTTTATTGTCATTATGCACCTTTGTTGACTTCCCAGTATTTTTACTGACAGTTCCAAGGCTGTAATTTGCTGTATGGTCATTATTTCTGTTTGTGTTTCGAATGTGTTTTGTATTTCCCTTTCCCCTGTGCAATTATGTCACGTTATATTGTGTTCATGTTATTTCCTGCCCAGTTTCGGCATATTGCTGCCAGCTGTCTTGACCTGTCCTCTGATCTTTTCCATCCATTAATCCCCCCCATCCTTCACTGTCCATTTTGATTATCCTAGTTATTCCTTATGGTCTGCCAGGCCATGCCTTGTGCCTCTGTTCCTTTACATATGTACCCTTTAACCTCCTTAAGTGCCTTGTGTTTTGTGGATTGTTGTTTTCCCGGTGGTCTGCGTGGGGTGGCTCTGTCTTATGTATGTGGCGTTCCCTGTAGCTACGTATTATCTCTCTTTTGCTACAAATAATGTATTGATTATGCAATAAACATATTGAATTGATAGACGAGTGGGATGCCATCCCACTATACAGGATTCAGCGTCTAATCCACAATATGAGACGTAGATGCCACTCTATAGTAGACGCAAACGGCGACCAAACTCGTTTTGTGAACTTTCAGTTTCGTCCTATACAAACATTCGTTCTTTCGTGCTCGTCCATTCGATTCCATCGGGTCCGAAATTTCAAAAAACATGGTATCGAATAGTGCATTTCAATTCGACAGCATTAGAAGATACATCGGGAACTAATATTCATTCCCGATGATACCGAGTATTCGGACAGAAGGTTGTCGAATACACGACTGTATGACACATTGGACAGTTTTCGGCTTATTTCAATAACATAATCCCTACCTGTTTGCATATAGTGACACGGGAGCCGATATTGCGTTGGACCTTTAAGCACGTCTTGATTATACTTTGAATGAACGATTTTTAACAAGCTTTGAGGTGACAAGCTAAATTAAAACATGTTTGCAAGATGTCGACCAATAGAAATAGTACACACACAAACTAATTTTGAATCGACAATATATTCCAGTGGGTTCAACACACAAACTTGTCAACCGTTCATTTATTTTTCAGTTCAATCCTTCCGTTCCAATAAAACCTGGAAGTCAAGGCTTTAAAGCAAGACCATCCGAAAGTGACATGATTCATTGTGCAGTGTTTGTGTTGGATTCAACGACCATGGAAGTGATCTCTTCCAAACTCGTAGAGAAAATTAAGAGTTTCCAAGATTTAATGAATAGAAAAGGTGCAATTTATTCATTCAGTTAAGCCCAGCTCAATTTAGTACCTATAAATCCGGTGCGTGTCTTAACTGAAAAATACTTGGTCATCGATAATTGGGTCAACTTTGTCAACAAATATGTCAGCAACCACGGGGGATTCTAAACGCAGATCCTAAATGGAAACACATATTTCAATTGCATCAATTTTATTGAATTTCATTCAAATCTAAGTTAATTAAAATATCTTACATCATTTTATTGGAATAATATTTATTTTGTGTATCCACGATATCAGAATTTACGCTTTGATGTAGCTTGTACAGCCAGTAATATTATGTAACATTTAATCTTTAGGAATACCCCAGATAATACTGCTTACAAAAGTTGATCGGCTCTGCCATGGTGTCCAGGCTGATGTTTCAAGTGTTTACAAGAGCGAGATAGTCGAACAGCATGTCGATAAAGCGTCTCAGCTACTCGGTATACCAAGAGCAAATGTGCTTCCGGTGAAGAATTATGAGAATGAGCAACAACTAGATATGAATATAAGTATCTTGGCTTTGTTGGCATTGAGACAAATGCTTAACTATGCTGAAGATTTTCTGTTTAATCTACTCGACAGGAGAGGTGACAACACAATAAATGCGGTACCTGGGAAAATTCAATTGTAGGCATATAGACATAACACAACATAACGCATAAAACATTAATCACCATACAGTTTTTAAAATTTGACATTTTATTTGCAGTTGTGTTTAACAATATGACTGATATTGCTTTTCATTGTATATTTATATGTGTATTATTTCTTATTATGTGTATGAAAATACATTTCACTCCTTAATATATGTATAACAGATAGAGTTAGTAACCACATACACAAAACCATGCCTCCCCCACACAGACCTCCGAGGAAACAACCGTCCACAAAACAAGATGCACTGAGGAGGTGCATGGCTAAAAAACGCATGGGAATAGGGGCGCAAGGAATGGCCTGGCCGGCCATAAAGAATAATATCATAAGGAGAACCCTGGGGGATACTTAATGGTCCGTTGCAAAGAGGTAAATCTACCGTACGGGTATTAAATATGACAATTCCTGCAAATGATTATTTTTACGAAGAAGATAACCATCACGAAAATAGATAATGTAGGCATGTGTCCTTTTACATATCATTTTGTATGAACTGTTACTTTCTACAGGACGAAATGTTGCGATATCAACACTAATCTTACTGATATGTCTGCATTTTGTTTCTTCTAACGGATTACAGATAGGAACATACCATTTGCTTTGCTTATGAACTATAAATTAGTACACATACATGTATATCAGATTAATTTGGATTGCCTTCTTCTTTCAAATGCCCATATATCTATGATTACTACTATTTGTCCATTATACGATATTGGACTTGAAGTCATATTCTACTCGAAGATGTTGCCAGCTCATGTGTTGTTGTGTGTTAGAACGAGAACTACAGGGAATGTTATCAATTTTCGTTGCATTCAAATAAATTTGCAATTTGCATACTTCTTATATCGGGCAATAACTTACATATGTGAAGTAAACTCGGCTTGTAAGGATGGTAGAAGTTACATTTAATCATGAGTTGCGCATATATAGATCTAGAGAAATGCAGTTGAAGCGATGCCAATCTTAATATGTTTGTATAAATATACAAATGAGAAAACGTCATTTATTATTCAGAGGTCGCTCTACGAATTATGAAAGTGCTGGTTTATGCCGGGAGAGCAATGAAAACATAATTCAAATCGGTTGCATCAGTCCTTGAAGGCAACTGTTATCAGAAGCTTATGTTTAATTATGATATTCAACAGGATATGAATAATGTTTGCATATTATCTACCAATTTGGAACAAAATCTGTTATAGTATTTATTGAGCAATGCTCAAGTTGAGATTATACCTCTTTTATGCTAATTTCCTCTTTCCTTGGTGCTGATATACTGAGCCAAACAAGTTACGATACATGAAATCAATTGGATACAATTTTATCGTGGGTCAGTAATATAAATATGTTTTTAAGCATTTTGAAAATATGGTCTTTGATACATAATTTAAATTGATTATTATGCTTCAATTTCATTTAAACTTTTTGAAAATCAATAAGAAAATGGACTGATGAAAATGTTAAGTTCTGGAATTTGTTAATACCGGGTGTGACCTCCCTGTACATTCATTACAGCAGTACATCGTCTACGTATAGAATTGAAAAGTGTTTGAATATCTCGCTGTGGAATGGCATTCCATTCTTGAATCAAAAAAATCCAACTGCGCTAATGTTTGGGGGTTGCGACGTCTAATCCGACGGTCCAGGGCATCCCAAAGATGTTCTATTGGAGACAAATCTGGAGAACAAGCAGGCCAATATAGAACATTAATGTTTTGTTGGGTAAGAAAATTGCGGCATACATGCGCTGTATGGCACCTAGCATTGTCTTGCTGGAACAACGTGACGTTCACGTTAGCGTTAAGAAATGGTACGACAACTGGTGTTACAATTTCGTCTCGATAACGTTGTCCCGTTAGATTCCCACGCACAATAACCAATGGAGTGCGATTCTGGTAGGATATTCCGCCCCAAACCATGATACTTCCACCACCGTAACGGTCCACCTCGTGCACACAGACGTCAGCATAACGTTCACCGACCCTACGGTAAACTCTAGCACGTCCATCTCCTCGCCTCAAACAAAAACGCGACTCATCAGTGAACATTACCGTATTCCATTGATTTCTTGTCCAATTTAAATGTCCAGTGGCCCACTGACGTCTCAAGACGCGATGACGTTGGGTAAATAAAGGCCCATGATACGGACGTCTGGCTCTTATACCACGCTCGGCGAGTCTGTTTCGGACTGTTTGAGCACTGATTCTGTTGTTTGTACGACCATGTGTTACAGCAGCAGTAACAGTAGATGGAAGAAACCGGTCACGTAAGTGTGACGTCCTTATGTGACGGTCCTGTGCAGGAGTTTTTTCCTGGGGCCTACCAGAACGGGGACGGTCATTAACAGAACCAAGGGCACGATAACGGCCTAAAAGTCGGGTTATAGTCAACCTAGACACTCCAAAGTGAGCAGCGACGTCAGCGTGACGTAAGTTTGCTTGTAGCATACCAATGGCTATAAGGCGTTGATTTGCATTCAGTCTCGGCATAATTACAGCAGAGAAATATTGAATTTTGCCTATGTTTTCACAATACAGGTACAATATCTGTGCAATGCGTATATTTTTATGTCGATACATGTTCATCATCATGGGTTTCCCGTGCAGTGCGTGCAAAAATAAAAAATCCCTATTGCCAGTAACACGATATACTACAATAATCGATAATGGTCTGTGAAAACAGTCATACGTTTAAGCAATCATGTAATCGCAGTACATATAACACAAGTTTAAGCTTTAAGATTTTACAAATGATCTAAGTATGTATCGTTACTTGTTTGGCTCAGTATATTTGTAACACCCGCTGTCACTTTTTCAGATATAAGAAACATACAACTTTATATAACTGTAGGGGACCTATGGTTTCTTCTGTATAGTCAATGAACTATTCCACCCCTTCAGGGATGTCTACCAATATTGTTAATACTTTTTAAACGGTGTGTCAAAATTGCAACGGAATATAAGGAATATTACAGATCTGAACCATTCCACGCCCCAATGACTTTAATGGTATAATCAGATTTCCTGTATTCTTTGTAAAAATAAAATGACAGGAATGTATTCGGAAAAAACACACACGTGCACACACAACCATAATATCACATACTTACTCACATGCCCGTGATATTACAGCGATGACATTTTATTAGAAATCGTTTAAAACGCACTAACAGAATTTTACGAAAGCTTATTTGAGCACGAACGGTGGTTTTAAGTATTATGCAACATCTGATTATATAGTCACGTTCTGATTAACTCGCGGTGTGCTGAGATGTACTACTTTCCAAACAGTGATATTACATATACAAGTATTCATATCATATTACGAGTGTGCATTATTCGTGTGAGATTAACTGTTCTATACACAAGAAAGGTACGTGGTTCACATTCTGCTTAGTTTTTAAAGCTCTTTATTTAACATGAATTTTGAAACAAGTTATAACAATCTAATGATATAATTATACATCACATGTGTAGATTGCTGTCTTGGTATCTAACCAGTACTAATGGCTAATACAGGAACTTTGATGTTGTCGGTTCTAACTCGCATATTGCTAGATTTGAACACATGAAGTTGTCAGGTGCTCTATAACTTTACAGCTATGTCTCCTTACATTTATTATAGTTTAATTTTCATGAAAGTTTATATTATGGGAAGGAAGAACTCAGAACAAGTTTTGAAACGTTTACATTTGATGACACTCGCGTATCAACACACAATTTACAATTCAATACAAACATAGACTTATCGATAAGGTTGCAATTATTGTTTTTAAAATATGCAAATTTACTATATTTAGATTTTATATAAAAAAGTTAACACTTGCTAAAAAAATTACAAATTGTCGGGGAAAGAGCAAAGTATAGTGTCGATTTAACAGCTATTTATGTTTAACGCAGACACGCACTTGTACTTGATTAAAAATAAACCATGTAAATAGGCTATCGGGACCGCGGATTTTCGGAAAATGTACATTGTATTTTGTATCGCCTGCTTTTATCGCTACTTTCGGAAAATACCGTGTTCTATTTTTATTTTATCACTGTTCACAAGATGTACATCGTTCATTAACTGTTAAATGAGGTCGGTCTTAGTTCGCTGGATATGATTCACATAAAACGTATGCAGGGTGTTGTCAAAGACAATCGTATAAATTTATTAAGTTACATGAAATATTGACTAATATGTAGAATCTATCTGAACAATATAATGTCATGCAATAATATTGGAAATTTTAGCCTTTATATGATATCAACACGGATATATAAGACGTGTTTGAACTCTCGCGAGTAGCGTGGTTTCTTCCTAGATCAAACCCGTGATAAAAGTGTTACGTCCGCTATCTTGTTTCTGAATCGAGAGAAGTTGACACTTTGATTGGCCATAATCGTCATAATACTGAACGCCAAAAGAAACGCATCAATTTTAAAATGCATATATTTTATTAAAAACCAAATTTCAGGTCTATTTTCCTCACCTGTGTAAGTAGTAAATCGTACAGTCTTATCGTTGTGTACATAAACATCGGAAAATTAGTCAACCGTAAACGTCAAGAAGCGATTTAGTAATTTGTGCACGTGTACCACGTGCGCTATTTTCCGAAACAACTTAATATCGATTTCTGGTTTAGTTCAATGCGTACACACTAGAAAAGCATATAACCGGTTAAAATGCCGGTTTAAACTCCACAGCAACGCGACCAAGCAATCGGAATGTTTTTAGCAGGTCGGTCTATGACGACCATGAATCACTTCCGTTGACACCGAGCGTCAATTTACCGAATGATTCAGCGGTACCGGCGAGACGGCAGACCAGACCCAGGGCAGCGTTCCGGTCGCCCCGAGTAACAATCCAACGTCAGGACGTGTGTATCAGAACGCAACACTTGCGAAACAGATACCGCACAGCTCTATCAACCTCACGGGGCACATGGGTAAGACTTTTGGCCAAATATTTGATAATTATCCGAAAAATAAACAACAACAATAATAAACAAATATGCGAATAACACGAAACAAACTCGAATCAAGAAAGAAACTAAATTATAAAACACTAAGTTAAAAGCAAATTTATTTGTTAAAATGCGCATTTAATTATCACTTCATTTTTGTCAACATGGTGTTCAAATTTAAAACAATGATTTTATTTATTCTCTTTTCAGTCGGCGTGTTAGTTCGACCACCGTTCGAAGGCGTCGAAGGGCTAGAATACATGCTAGACGACCCTATCGTGGACCTATACTGACGCATCGCCACAGAGATACGTGGCTACAATGGACGAGGCGACACGCGCGTTGGACCCGCAGAGAATGGGCTCCTGTTCTATTCACAGACGAATCTCGGTTTAACCTATTATTTGCTGACGGCCGTTTTCGAGTATGGCGTCGTCGTTTTGAGAGAAATGCGGACTGTTGTCTGGTATGGCATAACCGATGGGGCGGTGGAGGAGTTATGGTCTGGGCGGAGGACACCATTGCATTTTATTTCGGGAGCCCTTAATGCCCGACGGTTCATTGATGAAGTGCTCTTGCCGACGGTAGTGCCGTTCATGAACAAACATGGCGGTATGTTTTAACAGGACGAATCCACCCCTCACCGAGAAAAAAATAAACCAGCACGTCTTAGATGAGAACAATATCAGGGTGTTAGACTGGCCATCACTGAGCCAAGACTTATCTCCAATTGAGCACATATGGGACGAACTTTGTCGTCGGGTATGGGTGACGGTCGGCAACAGTACCCGTTTGCATAAACCTATCACGTAACTTAATTATAGTGTTACTATGA
Organism: Mactromeris polynyma; assembly: GCA_032209605.1. Classification (NCBI taxonomy): domain Eukaryota; kingdom Metazoa; phylum Mollusca; class Bivalvia; order Venerida; family Mactridae; genus Mactromeris; species Mactromeris polynyma. The sequence continues at coordinate 2,211,311 of JASFXZ010000021.1, read as the reverse complement.
CAGTTAAGTGCTCGTGAAACTGAAGCGACTGAGTCACCTACGACCATCATTAAGCATCATTAAGGCGTCAATACGCTGACATTCCAATAGTCGTGGCATATTCTCTGTTATAGATTTTCTAAATCTACATTGATATTCGCACTATACATTTGTGAACGAATGTAGAGAAAACAAGTTTGACCACTTAGCCATAATTTGACTGATTTTTCGTTGTTGCTATAAACCGTAACGACCGATATTCGTATGTTTCAAATTTGACAACTTTATATACCTTGTGGAATTAAAATAATAAAAAAATCAAAAGTGCACACTTTCTTTTGCGTTTGAGTATGCATTTTTAAACAAATACATTTAGACGATTAAGAATAACACAGATCAATAGGAAATTACACGGACATTTAAGCGCTTAACAACAGAACCAGCATCAGACGTAAATGAACGGAGATTGCTGACTATCGCCGATCGATAAAGTGGTGGATTTCACTTACCAAGCGCGCGCTAAGGAGTTCGTGTTATCGTTTCACCGATATCAGCCAGTTATCAATCCATGTCCGTAATATTAGCAATGTTTTCCTTGAAAAATATCTATGCTTATTGATGGCCCACTAAATCTGTACCAAATAACGAAAAATTAGTGTATGACCGTAAACAGATATTGGCTATATACATGTATTTGTGTACAATACCATGCCATTAAAGGTATAGTCGGACAGTACTTAATTAGTAAATTATATTTCAATAAATAGATTATACGAGTATGTGTGTATTTTTGGTCTAATCATCTTTCACATATAATGTTTCACGTTCTGTCTGTCCACCTGAATGCACAACTTGCATTATTTGTGCGAATTAATTACGATATTCGTATATCAGAACAGAAATTTATTCCAGGCGTTTACATAGTACAGTAAACTCCCTGAAAACCGGTCCCTATCTTAATTTCATTTTGTCTGTCACTTGGGTTGCCAAAGCTTTGTCTACAGAAAGCACACCAAGAATGTTTAAAATACAATTACAACATTCAGAATTACTCAAATTTCTCATTGGTCATTTTAATAGGTCCATTGGTTTTTAACCAAAGGCACGTACGTGCCGAGTATGTTAATAAAGAATGTATGGTATAGATAATGCAGATCTTAATTTTGAATACAAACCTGGGACGGTAAGTACGAGTAAGTGCTAACTGGATGCATCGTAATTAAAATACGATATAATATTGTCTTTGTAATACTTAATCAATGTTAACATGCCGAACGTTTGGTTTCACGTGTTTTTCACGCCTTTAAAAATTACATGCGCGACCGAACAATGGTAAACAATGGAAAATAACTGTTCGTTATCTATAATTTTGGACACTTCAACAATTGTACGCGTCCGGTTTTCAGGGGTAAAAAACCAATTCAATTCCGTTTATTAGGCATAACCTTTACAGATCATTGCCATCTACTAGGCGGAAATGTTTTACAGAGAAGAACATGAACATATATACAATTAAACAATACATACATATAGAGAGAAATGACAACATAAGCAGTACTATGTTGTTTACAGTACTATATATACAAATTATGAATAATTTATCAATATAAGACAAAAACATGGAAGTAACAAAGGTTCACATACGTAGAGTATACAAGTACATTGTACAAGGAGATTAGACAACATATAACAAAATTACCTAGAATATTTATGAATATAACTTACATTGAACAAAGAGTAATGATAATGAAGATCATATTAACACAATACGCTCTAAATTTGCTGAATAAACAAAGCTAATTTGATTAATATAATATTGTTTTGAGAATTCATTAAAGATATAAAATTGTTGATTGACGGCCATCTTTGATAGTACAAGTTAGGAAAATATTTTGTTCAGCTCACGGAATTTAGGACTAACCAGGACAAAGTGATACTCATTTTCAACTTGATTCAAATAACATTGAGAACATATACGTATTTTTTTTCAATATTTCTTTACCTCCCTTCTTCAATATGAAGTTTATGCGCAGAGCATCTTAGTCTAGTTATAACACTATTAAGGTAAGCAGTCCAACATTGACATAATGTCTGCGATAAATGAAACAGTTTTTGTTTCAATCTATATAATAATGCGGATATAATTTGAAAATTTGAAAAAAATGTATCCGTCGACAAAAAAATAATGGCCCTTTTTGTTATCTGAAAAAACTTAATCCTTTAAAAATAAACCGATAAATGGAAAATCACATTTATTTTCTTATTTCTTCCTATTTTTATAGTGAAACCACCTTTGCACTAAACAGACGTGCAAATTTAAGAAAAGTCAGAAATATTCGAAAAAAAATCAAAGAATATATCATGCGAACATCAAAATATTGACTATGTCAAAAAAAACAAATATCAGTTGGCCGTCAAATTATGTCAGTTCCAAGACTTAAACTAACATTTTTTAAATATTTTGAAGTATTTTGGTAAATTACCTCCCTTTATAAAAAATTACATATTTTTTCATTTTTTTCCAATAAAAGCACAATTAAAAAAAATAAATAAGTGTAGGACTGCCTAGTTTATCATGACTTGCAACTGCTGTGAAATTAAATTTAACATACATTATGCAATTTAAAATATTTTAATTTATTTAGTTACCATATATTTATAGAAAATTACCTGAACCATTGATGGACTGCTTACCTTAAGATATTTTTTCTGTATTTAAATTGTTTTTGATTTTTTTATAACTTACCAATTTCGAAGACTTGTTAATATCCGTAAACCAATTATGGATAAACTGATCTTTAATTCTTTCAATAATGCAATTTAATTGAACATTACTTACTTGTTGACAATTCCATATATGATTAAATCCTAGTTCTGATTACAAAGTTTTAATTTTGAAAATCCAAGAACATTTATTGGGTATATTTTTCCTTCATCGTTAATTTGGTTTTTGTAGACCTTAAATAGTAATGTATCATCTGAATTTAACATTTTAGCCCAATATCTAAGAATTCTTATTTTCCTAGACACAATTTATGGGAATCGATCAACAATCCAACGTTTTCCTCAATTCGACGGTACAAGTGTGACTGTCCCACTACATGCAGTATGTTGTTTTACTTTTCATAAATATGTCATATCGTTGAGTTGGACAGTAATTTGTCAACCTAAGGAAAAGACATGTATATATAATTTATTCCTGGGGTGGTATTCACAAAGCATCTAAGATAAAAATATTTCTCTTATCTGCTGGAAAATTATCAAATTTGACAAAATTTGACTTAAAATTAAAATATTTCTTAAAAGCTATTCACAAAACATCTTAGAATTATTATGGTCTTAAATAGCCCATTTTAGTCTTAAATATGCGTGTTTCATCTAAGATTTTTTTCAATAAATAAAATACGTCTATAGGTATCTTATCTACTTGAGAAATTTCTTAAAAATGGCGATGGTACATTCTGTGAGTTTAAACACGGTTATTCCCGGCTCTCTCAACGTATACAAGGTAAGTTTATCATATTTACAAACATATTTATGCAAAGATTCCGTTTAGATTAAATCTGTATATTTTACTTTATTACACGCACGGAAATCAGCTGTCAAAAAATCGAATCGAGAGGGCGAAATGATGTCTAGTTTTTTGTCATGTAAAAGTGTATTATTGAATACAGGTACTAGTAAACTTCGTTTTTGAACTGACATTAATCATAGTTGGTCGTTTTACCATATGCTTTGACTACAGGAAGCGTTTACTAAATGTCATAAACTGTGTGTTTGTCACATGTATTCGCGATGCGGACGTAATCTTTTGCTTACTTATTTATGTATTTTGCATACATATTAGTTTCTGTTTGTTGATATGAGTTCTTTGAATGGACGCTGTTGTAATGATTATGATCATTCCTACCTGATGGCGGCACAGGAATAAAATCGTGCTCTCTGTTTTGTCAGAAAACAGTAATTTATTTAGAGCTGTGATAAGATGTTTTATGAACTACATTCAATTGTTTTAGTTAATAGGTAACTTTAAGTATGTGTAATGTACATGTTTTATAATTTTGTTAAATCTTTTTCCGCTATACACATATATTTGTTTTAATATCTTTTCAGGAAAAACATCATCTTATTACTTGAATCATTATGATGTTATGGTATGAGATGTATTGAACTATCCATGGTACAACAGTTGACTGTAACAGGAGATTCACTGTACAGTGCCACACTGAAGATCAAATATATTACAAAACTTTACTGAAACATCATTATTTGGAACAAAGTTGTGTACTAAAAGACAAAATGTTTCAAACCTTGAAGTTTGTGTAATACGTATCTAATTTTTTCAGCAATTTATTAGCACATGTGGAAAAATACAGTGTCATTCTTTTCTGATCAGCTCATATCATCTGGTTGCTGATAACACACATGAGATTTTGGTAGTTATTGTGGAAAAACAACATAAACATATGAAAAATCAGTTGTATGCAGAGCATGTATGTCATGATTTCATGATTTATTGTTGTCTGTAACCTGAATAAAAAATGTGGATCCTGAATTGATTTGTTTTTGATTTTATTAGTACTGGAGATCTTTGCACGAACATAAGTATTATAGTCTTCTTAAAACCCACACCAAAATTATACAACATGTATATCATATCTTAAAATGGTATTATTATTCAAGCACTCCATATTTACTTGCAAATGAACAATATTATATTTGTTCTGTAATCACTTAAAACTAGGAATAGTTATCATAATAAAAAATGCCCATTTGCATTTGAGATGGACATAATTGTTCAAAGTACCAGACTATAATATCAGCAATATATTGACCACTTGAAGAATATAATAACAGTAAACTTTAATATGTGTATTGAAATAATCCTTTAAAGGTTTGTTGCAAGGTTGTTTATTTACACATCCATCAATCATGAAAGTGTCACTGTGGATGCTGTGTGATAGAATATATTACAATCACAACTTTGTGAGTCACTCCAGTCACATATTAGCTGTATATATGTGTATTAAATGTCCCTTCAGTAACAGTTTAGTATACATTAAATAAATATTCATGACTAGCCTGACTACTTTCAAACATAAATATTACTTTGGGTGTTTAAAAAGTACAGAAAACACATTTATTTAGATACATGAAATGAATCATGCACTCCCTACTGCTTTATATGTATGCTGCAGAATTTTATCCCAAGTCTTCATTTACAAGAGTGCTAAACATTTCTGTTTTACATATTCTAGTTGGTACAATGTTTTCATATTCTATCCTGAAAATGATGTAATTCTAATTCCATTTCATGTAATTGTGCAATGGTGTAATTATTATATTGCAAATCATTTTGCATGAACACTTACTCAGCTAGGGATAATGTAAATATTATTCTCTTTAATGGAAACTGTACACATGAGTAAAAAAAGCAAGTTTCATACATTTACATTATTTAATTGCTGTATATTTATGCAATAATAAGTATTAACTGAATATTAAACATTTAAGTAGAACATTATTTCAATTGTGTCTGTCTGATTAATTATTACGACAACATGTGTCCTGTAAACAATGCTTGGGTAATGTTATTTAAGTTATAATTGAAGGACTTTCCCTAGTACACCCTAGTAACAGTACATTTCATTGTGTTATATTACAGCAGGCAACACATTTATAGTGTACAACATGCCATTTAATTGACAGCAACACAAAACCAAGTAATTGATAAGTGCATTCTAAAATGGATCATCATGTACTTGCCTAAATGTATGTTTATATATATACACTGAACAAAATTTCTAATTGGTCACTAGGGTTTTTATTGATATTTTCCAAGCCGTGAATAAAAATCAAACAACGGAAGAACAATAGTAAACATAATTTCTTTGTTCAACTTTTCTGAAATAATTAATCCACTTGGACCCTGCGATGAAATTTACGAACGAACAACAACAACAACCCTAAATTTGAAAGTCATGAATCAGCAATATATGGTATGGTATCTTCAATAAAACCGAAGTGACCAATTAGAAATTTTGCTCAGTGTATATATCTTTAATTATATCTCATTCTTGCATATAACACAATAGTTCAGTAACACAATGCATACATACTCATGCAAGACTCTTCTATAAGAATTATAAGAGACTATGGCACACTAATTATAGACATTCTATTCACAATCTGAATAGAATTACACTGCTATACAAATAGATAAATTAAAAATTGAGAGTATGTGAAACACAGACTCCGGAAATGTCATTAAATGTCAAATTATCGCAAGTATTGAAGTATCGCTATCAATTTTGTTATTGATAACATATTGATGATATCATTATTATACAACATGTTGAGTAAATTAAGTAAAATACTGCTTCAAGACCATGTAATGTATGGTACATCTATGCAAAGTGTAAGTATCTTGTTCTTTAATGTGCATAATTAAAACATGCAGGAACGACAACTCTGGATAGAGATTGTCATATATGTACTGCTGTGTTTACTTCCGTTACTATTTTAAGGTTGGGAAATTCCACTTTTACATAGCAATGACGTTAAGAAATTTCTTGGGACAAAATTGTAACGTAAGATATTTGTCAAACTTAGGATAATATTTTATCTAAGATATTTCCTACGAGGCTTCTTGAATAGTACTTAGCTAAGAACTTTCTTAGAGTTTACGAACTTTCTTACGAAAAAATCTAAGATGCTTTGTGAATACCGCCCCTGATGTTTAGGGTGACTATTCAACGTAAATGCAAACACGAAAAGGGCGAATTCAGCATGTTAAATGTATTATTTTTTGAACTCAACAATTTAAAGTTAAAATTCAACAAGTTGCTATTTTGCTTTGCTTTAGTTTAGGAATAGCATAAAATATCTAGCAAGAGTAGTTACGGAAAGTGTTTTCCATATAAATGGAATATTGTTTCCCTCCTCTTAGTTGACAGAATCAGAAAAATGGCAGGGTTACTGAAAGACGGTGACATGAATCAGTTGGAACAATGGATTGGAACAGGTCCTAAAAGATTTAATCTACTGTATTCAATTACCAGAGACGGGTGTATTGGCACGACCTTCCATCAGAAATGTGACAATCAGGGGCCTACAGTTACCTTACTCTACAACCAACAAGGGTCGATATACGGGGGATATAATGGTGTCAGCTGGAATAGCACCGGCGCTTGGCAGAATGATCCTAATGCTTTCTTGTTCCAACTAAGTTTTAATAAACAGCAGTCGACAACAAAATTCACAAACAAAACTAATACCCATTCAATATATGGCAACGGAAGTTACGGACCAGCATTTGGAGCTGGTCATGACTTGCACACCTTTTCGGGAACAATAAATAATTCCGGTGGATACTATGCTCTAAATGGTAGTATCAGTATAGGAAGCACCTACAACAATAATGGAGTGAGTATGAGTAACATCAACAATGGCACAATGAATGTAACGGAACTTGAAGTTTACCATGTCACAGGTAAGTTATTTGTCCATATATCATACTTAACATACAACACTGTTACTTCATGATAATATCATCATTGAGCGCTTTAATTTAACATAAGCCTTGGTTGTGCAGTCATTTTAATTATCTTTAATTGTCCTAAATCCATTTATTATAAAACAAGAAGTTTATACTAGTAACTTATGACCTGTTGTAAGATAATAAACACCAATAGGTATCCGCTTTATTACCACCACCATTACTTTTATGCAAATATCTGAATTTAATTGCATTCATGAATTTTATATAGTTCAACTGTGTATTTGCTGCATCATATGCGAATAAACATTTGAACTAACAACTAATAGCTGTGTAATTATTCCATAATATCCGAACTCACATCTTATTTCTGACTATGTTTTTTCGAATAAATATGTGAACTAACAACTACTAGCTGAGTAATCGCTTCATCATATGCGAATAAACATTTGAACTGTCAACTTATAGCTGTGCATTCGCTACATCATATCCGAACTCACGTCTAACTACTGGCTATGTTTGTTTCGAATAAACATCTGCACTAACAACTACTAGCTGTGTATTCGCTGCATCATATGCGAATAAACATCTCAACTACCAACTAATAGTTGTGTATTCATTCCATCATATCCGAGCTCACATCTAACTTCTATCTATGTTTTGTTTCGAATAAACATCTGAACTACTAAATAATAGCTGTGTATTTGGGAACGAACATCTCAATTAACAACTAACACATAACAGCCAACTTCACAGACAACAATACAACATGAATAGACACAAACAATGACTTCACTGCCTCAGAAGAGCATATCACTGTTAATAATTTGGGGCTTAAGTGTTGTTGCCAGCTGCCTTGACTTGTCCTGTATGAATTCCATTATGATAGTCCCTTTCCCCCTTAATTCTCCTTAGTTATCTCTTATGGTCGACCAGCCCATTCCTTTCGCCCCTGCTCCCTTTCATATTTACCCTTTCACCTCCTCAAATGCCTGATGTTTTATGGACTGTTGTTTCCCGGAGGTCTGTGTGGAGAGGCATTGTCATATGTATGTGGCGTTCCATGTTGCAAGTCATTCTCTCTTTTAAATCAGTGAGCCAGCATGGCTTCCTCGCAATTAAACATTATACTGAATCCCACATCCAAACAAAGTTGGTAAAATTATACAGTTCGTTGTACACTCAACTCTATGTACAAGACAAAAAATGATATGTACTTTAATCAATAGTAATCATGAAAGTATAACAATTATGTAATTAACTTTGGACCATATGAATTGTTTCGATTTTCTGTAGCAATAATTTGTAATGTAAAAACACTATGATACATTTTCTTTAGTTTAATCATCTGCTTATTCAAAACAAATTTAAGATAACGTATTTGTAAATACTTACAGATGGTAAAAGGACGAAAACAAAACCACAAGCATGGCGTAAAACGCAGAAATGGAATGAAAAGGTAAAAGTAGTACATGTTATTAAACACTAAAAGGCAATAAACGACAAAGTATATAACAATGTTTAACTTAAAATGTCTATATTGACGGCACTATTTAATCAATTGTATTTTGCCTGAAAACAAAATGTACACAAGAGTTCATATCCTACACATTTATTTTGTTTATTGATTATTACTCATTGGTTCATTTTTCTAGTTTTTGGATGGCCTTACTCAAGACATTATAGCTTACAAGCCAATCTCTGACCTGGACGTTAGTGAAGCAAGAATCCTAATGTTAGGTCCTGTTGGTGCTGGGAAATCCAGTTTTTATAATACAATCAACTCCATATTCCGTGGTCGTATAACACAGAAAGCTAGCAGTGGTTGTGCAGAACAGAGTCTCACTACAGCGGTATTGAATCTTTAAAATGTTTGCAAGTTTGTTTAATTATGTTTTGCATCTATTTTATTTTTTACCCTTGCACACCTCGGTGCCTAATGTATTGTAAACTGTTGTTATCCCGAGATCGGTGTAGGTAGGCATTGCCTTAAGTATGTGGCGTTCCCGATAACAACTTAATATCTTTTATAACTCAGTTTCATTATTCAAACATAACATTGCATCATGTGTTACCTAATTTTGACGGAATACTGTAATCAGTCTAGTTGTACATACACATGATGAGTTTTCATTGTGTATATAATGATAATTTTCGTCTCACCTAAATGTATATAGATAAGTGCAAGATGTAGTTATAACTTCTTTTTAAACAGTTTCCTCGCTAGCACATATCCTTAGAAAGATTACAAGCTTTAATGACTATACAAGAGATGCTTACTTTCATGACATTTAATGTTCTGTTTAACATTCTATTTTAATAAATACATAATTAATTACTTTTCAACACTCCGCCTAAATTCTTAGATCATGGAAGAATGTACAAAATGAAAAATAATTAAAAAGATATAAGTCAGTACCCTACCCAATTTTCAAATCATGTCATTAACGAGTCCTAAATTTACTTTTCTTAAATATTTCAAAGAAATGCTTTTTTTAAAAGCCGCAGATAGTATATTACATTTCCTATTTCTCTGCAGTACACACCATACTTTGTTCGAGTTAGCTCAGGAGGAACTCTCAATTTCCGGATATGTGATACACGTGGTTTAGAGGAAACACAGGGTATTGATATTCTAGAATGCAATTATTTACTGGATGGAAATGTACCAGAATATTACCAGGTATATTATTACCTTCTACATACCGATTCTGCAACAGATATTACCTTGAGTATATTCTTAGATATTGTTCTCTGTTGTTGTTGTGCCGTAAGGACAACCTGTAGGGAATTAAGGTTCCGGAATTCCGAGTTTAGGTAATATGTATATCTTGCGTTGTTCACACTTCACGGTAAATGACCAAGTCCAATAGGTTTACACACTTTTATTACATACATACGTATATTCCAATTACAACGTACCACAGAGTTAATACTATTGATAACTACGGTAAGTAAGAGTCCACACCTATTAATAAGTTCCCAACTTCAATCTCAAACTTTAATCTTACTGTTTTTCTATAACTTATTGATGTTAACATGATTGGTTTCTCAGAGCTCCCAAGTCCGACTCTGATTATTCCTTCGTGAGCGGATATTATCAGTATCTTTCTTACTGTATTTCGGGTGATTCTGACCAATCCAGAAAGCCATAACCTTATTCGCCAACCATGTCACTCACTAATTAACTGACGTGATGCGTAATTCTATCCTGTTTCTAACGGATAACCAAATGTGTCAGAGATCCTGACTCAGCGCAAAGATCATGTATTTGCGTTGAATTAACCTCAGGCGTACCAAGTAAATTCCTATCTACACCTGTAAATATTCCCAGCCAATGTACTTACCAACTTTGTGAAAGGTTAATTACCTGGCTTCATCATTACCAGTAATGTGTTCTGAAAACATCTATTATAAAAAATTCGTTTTAGGTTGAAGCGTTTTTTTCTGTATTTCTATTAACCAAAATCGACCCGATAGAGCCTAATCCAAAGGTCTTGTGTTCGAGTGTAGGCTTGGCTTGACGGAGGTTGACCTTATGCGTGAAAACTGGTTTGTAACACAATACGTAGTCATCGAGAGAAAATAATAATAGTCGTAAACATCTTGGTGCGCAGTGTAGGGGATGGGTTAACATATACTGGTGCACAGTTTAAACGTAACACGTACGTGTACAGACAGGTAGAATATAAATTACAGCTATTAAACTTCTTCATGTATTTCATGAACAGTTCAATCCTGCCACACCAATTACACCAGACACGGATGGTTTCGTAGGTAAACCAACAATGGAGGACAAAATCCACTGCGCTGTGTTTGTACTGGACTCCACCACCTTAGAGGCGTTACCAACAAATATTATACAGAAGATAAAGAGCTTCCAGAACTTACTGAACCAAAAAGGTAACACATGTCATTGGTTTACATACATAGTCATTTTTATGTTGTTATTTTACTGATATATAACTGAAATTATGGATGTTACAGATATGTAGATGAAATTAAAGATAGTTCCCTTGATAAATTTATATGTTCAACGCATGGCTTGTTCAACTTATGTTTTATGGATATGTGTGGGGTCTGTGTGGGGAGGCATTGTCTTATATATGTGGCATTCCATGTATCAACGTATTCTCTCTTTTGTACCGTCGTCGGAAGCCATTGTTCTCATTCCGCATTCCATAATCCCTTCATTTGTATAGGGAGAATTAACTATCATTGATTTTTATGAATTTTAATTAGTGAAATAATGAAACAAGTTATTTCATTGGTCGAACATTTCGTGCAGTATTTTCAACGGATCAAATGAAATGTGTCAATCTGTTAATCTGATTCTGACTGATTCTAAATCCAATAAGTATTTGTTCTGACAACGAGTATTAACTAATTTATTATCTAATACTAGGAATACCACAGGTAATCCTTCTTACCAAGGTTGATAAGTTATGCAAAGATGTTGAGAAGAATGTGGCGGATGTATTCCTTAGCTCAGTTGTTGAAGAACATGTGGAGAAAGCTTCACAGTTGCTCGGGCTACCACGTGGTAATGTACTTCCGGTGAAGAATTATGAGAATGAAATGCAATTAGAGAATGATATCAGCATTTTGTCACTACTATCCCTGAGACAAATCTTGAATTTTGCGGAAGATTATATGGAGAGTGTGCTGGATAAAATGGCGTCTACCCATAGGAGAGAACGACGAGGGAAGTCGAACGAGAAAGGTAAACAATAGACAAACGTGGTATCATCTTGAAAACGATTGATAATGAATGTTTTTAGAAACAGTAAAATGTGTGAAAGGTTCGCACATAGACATTTGTTAAAGCAGATTATGTGAGTATTGTGTTGCTTATACGTTTAGTTCATTTCTTTTATTACTTACTGCTTGTTGTTTAGATTTACATTCATGTAAATTATATTTGTACTAAGAGTTTTCTGGTCCAAGTTTTAATCTCGAGGAAATGCTTGCATAATGTTTTCTGTCAATGGATACTATTCATTCGTTGTTATCGTAAATATACCAAATATACTGGTAAAAAATACCAACCCGCCAGAACTCTTTCATATACTTTCTAAAAGGCTAATGGATATTATGTTGATTGTTTTTGCACAAAACTGCAACATTTAAAATTCAAATGAATTTAACTATCGTGTAGCGTCAGTGTAAAGGTGTCAGAATCATGTTTATCTTTTCAGATCATTTGGTCATACTTTAGTGAAGATTCTCAAAATATGTAATGGCTGGTTAGCTCTTTTGACTAGTATATATACACGTAAACAATTATTCTAGAGCAACAATTGTTTTTTTGCAACGCCTAAGAACGTATTTTGAAACAATTTATGTTAGTTCTTAACATGTGTTGTAATGTTAACGATATGGAAAGTAACACCATACGTTTTTATTCATTTGACTACATCATCAAATTTTCAGAAATCACATAAATACACATAATTGTCAAGATTGACAAACGAGCGAAAATGTAAGTAAGGAAAGTGTTAATACAAACTAAATAACATCGTTGATATTTCACATCTTAAGACTTTTAGTTTACAAAACCCAATGCCTACACCTTTGTTTTCTTACAAATCATATAAGAATGTATACATGTATATATGTTATTTGGAAATGGTGAATATTTGTTTTATAAACATAATAATGTATATATATTTTGTGACTTTTTGAGGTCATGTAATACAAAATGACATGATGGCACCTTTTGATTTCGTTGAAAGATATTATATTTGTTCTTGGGTAAACACAATTTTATACAAGTACTTTCTGCAGTTTTGAAGTCAATTGTAAAATAACCAGTACTGTCGCGACCATGATTTGTTAAGTATATTAATTTTTGCATGGGAGTTTGTAAAAAAGTAGGAGTGATATGAAGTGCTTATTCTGTATGAATAAATGGTACATGTACATAACAGTTGTCCTTATATCGCAACTTAGCTGGCACGATTATTTCAAGATGAATGCTTTCCGATAAGTTCTGAGCAAGTCTTGTATGCCTCCCTGTATACTGTTTTAAATGCACCTGAAATGTATCGATAATGAAATTTACATAGATCTATCTAAAAATAGAAATACATTAGAAAAATACTTTGCATCTTATTTAATCAATATATAACAAATAAGAAAATGAAGACAAACTGAACTGGTATTGTTTTATTAAGTGTTCATACATTGTTTTCAATATACTTGTATACCTTACCGGCGCAGTCTAAAAACCAGACGTATGGAAATCCTTGTGTGTTGATTTAAAGGCGTATATCACAATTAGTTCTAATGGACAGATTTCTTTCAAATTTTGCACATATCAAGATCAGTCCTTTCCAAACAAAATGACATAAAGAAAAATATGGGTCATCAGGCTTGTTCCAGGGTTATACCCCATTGTGTGACCCCACCGTACGGCCCTTTTAGGCGGATTTTTACTAAATTGAGAATATCATTTAAAATGTATGTTCAAACTGTTCAGATGCATTACTAAGGTATTTCTATACACTATTTTGATTGGAATATAGTAATAAACAGTTGTAAAGCACCAAATCTGTTTGAATTTATCTCTTTTAGAAAAAAAAAATGTTTTTCGTGACAAAATTCATGAAAAAAAGGGAGACATGAATGGACAGATTTTTTTAAACTCCATATATTTATACTGTATACAATAATAAACAATATGAAAAGAAAAAAAAAGTGGGGTATCCAGGCTATTTTTTTCACTTTGCATCATCAAACTTGGTCAAGAACCCGAAAAAAAATTTGTTTTGCCTTTCAGCAAGCACATCTCTATAAATGTAAGACTATGCCAAAACTGTTAATTCACAAACATACACTAACTTTTCCACTAAAAAGCCACAAAGTCTTTGTGTTTAAATGTCTGTAAATACAATAAAAACCCAAAATTTAGTAATGCAAGTTGCCATGGTAACATCTAAATCAAGAAAGTCAAACCCACCAAATCACCCTTCAAATATTATTGTTATCAATTAAATAATTATACACTTTTTCAACAATAGATTTGAGCGACGTTACTCTAGGTTTGCCGGTCACAAGTTTTTTCTCCAAAGAGCTGAGTTAACCCATCCAACCCACCACGAGAAACAGCAAGTTTTAAATGACCTAGCTTCAAACCACTTGCTGCAATTCTCTTAGCCATTATACCAGAAAGTATTTTCTGTCTAGTTAAAAAATATATTGTATCCAAATTTACATCAGTCATTTTCTCATGAAAGTAACACTGCATAAATGATTTGGTTGATATACTATATTCGTCAAATAGTATGTCTGAAATATGACTAGCACTTATAAGTTTTTCTAGGCTTTCAACATATGCTAAGGCATTGTGTGCAGCATAATTTTCATTCAATACTTTAGAGACAATATTTTGCTGTGCATAAGATTCAATGTCTGGGTACCTCTTTTTGAACAAAGGTAAAGTATCTATAATTCCAGTAACTATTGCCTGAAAACAATTCAAAAGTTTACATGACTCAAATGCCCTGAGCAGTCGTGGAAAGTCAAAGTTTGCAAAATTGTGACCAATAAGAATACATGGCTTCATTTCGTCCAACCATGACAGAAATAAAGTAAGAGATTCATGCAACGGCATAGCATCTACTGGTTGTTCATGATAGTACATAACATTACCACACACTGTTAGTCCAGTGATTTGAGAGGCTGTAGGAGATATAGGTTTAGATGGCAAAATATATTTGTTGAAGCTGTTATTATCACATGTGGCCGCAATTTGTGTCAGATCACATACTTTATGTAACGAGGTTGTTTCAATATCACAGAAAACCTTTTTACAGTCTGCTATATTGTTGATTTGTTCCTTGACAGGACACACAGTGGCCGAAGGAATTTCAACGACATCACATACAGACGTTGCAGCTACAGCAGTTTTATATGTCACACCCTCTCTCAATTCCTTTTGACTTGATGTTCTTTTTCTGTTCAATTTCCTCTCCAGCTTCTTTGTTTTGAATACCTTTGAACTTTCAAAAACTAACCTTTTCCTTTTGATTTTATCTAACCTTATAGCCATCTTTCTATACACATTTCCAGGTGAGACACCCAATGACTTATTAACTTTATTTACATATTTGAATCTTAAATTCTTTTGGGCAACTGCACATTCTACGCGATGTTTCAAACTTGACGAGGCAGAATAGTGGCAACAGTTTGGAGCTTTCGAAGAAACCATACCGTTGAATGACTCTACATCACTGGTACTGGCACCCGGAGCGATTTTGTACAAACACTTGGAACACAATGGTTAGGTCTTTTTTTAACTCTTCTCCCGAAAGATTTCTGCCATAAGGTAGAGAACTGTGCTTATAACCTGCTGGATCTTTATGAAATGTGCACCATGTAGGGTCACAACTCGCATGGTCTCCAAAAGCATGGGGTACAATTTGGTTTAATGCACTGATAAACCACTTGGGTCGTCCTTGTTCTGTGCCACAGCATAGGAGAAACACTTCTGGAAATATTGGATGACTTTGACTGTCAGAGTTTTATATTTTGTCTGTAATTTATACATGTTGTTTCCTAGATGTTTTTTGTGTGATTTATATCTGACCATTTAGTAACAGGAGTTTTACTGACTTGTCTTATTTTGGCCATAGTTGTACAATCATCGTCCGTAATCATAGTCCCAACAGTCACACCCTGCTTCTCTAAATTCTCCACCAAACAAGCACCTACATGAGGCTCCATACTTTTCGCGCTTCCGGTCCAGTTCTTTGAGCAGTCATGTTCAGGTGTTGAAATACCTTTGGCAGCATAATGTACATTTTCTGCAGTCTTTCGAACGGACATCAAAACCTACAATTTTACCACTTTGGTTGCCAATCATTGTTCCGACACCAGATAAACTATCATAACACCTTCCGGAACCCCTTTTCTGCCAACCCATATCATATTTTACTTGACACAATGGTACGTCCTCTTCATGGCACTGCTCTCTCTGGCTACTTGAAATAGTCTCAGTACATGATGGAAGGCTGAAAAAGTCAAACACTAAACTGTAATATGTGTTAAAATACTTTATCACATAACATACGGCGCGGGAGTGATTATAACCTATGCAATATTTCTCGTATTACACTAGTGTAATATTTATGCAAATTAGGGCCGCATAACATATTCATACGCGCTGTCAGAAATCCAAACAAACATGGCTGACTTTCGCGTATCGGTCTACGACAAATATGTAGTATTTCGCGATCGTCTAAATGTCAAACAGCTTCATAAACGAAAGTTTATCAGAATTCTAACCATTGCGAGCTGAACGCGTACTTCAAACCCGATGCGAGTGCACATTTCAGCTTGTCTGGAGGTATCAACACATGGTGCGCTTCGCTGTCCATCATCCGGATCACGGTGTTTTTTTTTGTGTGAACATAAACTGAATAGACCACACGCTGATGCAATCCATCCACCGAGAAAACGAGTACGAATGATTGACAGCGACTCACAGTGACATATTTTCAACTGTGTCAACGCAGATCTGTTGATTTACGTTCAGTCAATGATTTCACTTTAGAATGGACTCGGTGACGTCACGGCTTCATGTCGTCACAGCAGCGCGTGTGCACAAAATTTTGAACTTCTTCAATGTTTTCCTTAAAACAGCAGTAAATTATCGATAATGTTGTTAATTATTTGTTTTGTGTTAAGTTTCAACATTCGACATTACATTTGGTTTAATTATCGGTATTAATCGTCGTTTTTATTCTGTGAAAATCTTTGGAACTATTTTGTCTCGACCGAATCACTAAAGTAGAGACAAAATGCAGGGGCGGCTAGAGAAACGAGTCTGTGCGATTTTTTGGTTTTAAGCCCGTTTACAAGTTATATGTGATAAATAGAATCTAGCATTCGTGTTCATATTTTATTGAATTTATTAAACTCGTCAGCCAAAAAGATATAATGCTCGGCAAAGCCTCGCATTATATCATTTTGACCGACTCGTTTAATAAATTCAATAAAACATGAACACTCATGTAAGATCCTCTATTTATTATATACCTACTAATGTTTATCATTTTCTTTAGTATTTGTGCAGTAAAATACAACAACTCGTATCAAAATTTCCGTATCAGATGAATTAAGCTGTTTCTTAGCTGTCCACCGTTTCTTAGCTGTCCACCGTGTAAGTTGTAGACAAATGCATATACAAATCATATTCCTACGCTAAAAGTTGAAAAAAAGATCCACATTGCTGCAGTAAAATAAGATTAATTCCAATGACGTCACATTTTTTTGATGTCACATTTGAAGACAAATCAATACAATGTCTTTTTCGCATTAAATAAACCAGAAAGATGATTTACATTTTGCATTCACTTTTTATTACTGTTGTTTGTTTATGCACGGAAGACACAAACGTCATATAAAACGTGACAAGAAATAGCGTGTTATGTTGATTTTACGCCATTAATGACACAAATTAACATTTATGTTTCGCCGTTATTAGAACACAAATTGAGATATGTATTGCAGATCAATGCCTTGTCAACTTCACTCAAAAACTATACTTTCATTACTGATCAAATATAGTGAACAGTAAATTTACCTTTGTTTTACCATTAATTTTTTCTCCAGCTGTAGAGCATCTTTACATGACTGCTATATTGCTAACATTGGTGCCAACCTCTAGCTCTCGTTTTTTCAAACTATTGAAAGAAATGGTAGGAATTTCTAACGTGGATAAAAAGTTCTGTATTTGTCTGTGACCTGATCCACTGTGCATCATTCCTGAAATAATTTTTTTTAGATAAGATAAAGATTTGGGTTTGAGCCGTCCCCTGACAAAATCAACATAGTGCAATTGCGGCCACCATGGATCCAGATCAGCCTGCATATCCATGCAATCTTATCAGGTTCCATGCTGTTTGCTATTACCTCAAATAAGGTATATGCTGACTAAAATTGAACAGCATGGAGCCTGATCAGACTGCACAGATGTGGAAGCTGATCTAGATCCATGTTGGTTGCAATTACACTGTTTTGTCATGCGGCTTTGCATGAAGTCTGCACAAATAAATGCAGGTAAAGTTAGCTATTCTTAGTCTATTTTTCTAAAACAATTCATGGCAATTGAATTTAGATTTATAATTGTTATTCAATGAGTGTCTTATCTGTAAATTTATTAGCACAAGAACAGACTGCTAGCTGACAAATCCCAAAGTCTATGAAAATGTTAATTATCACCATGCTTAGATATCACCTTGACCAGAAGTCGCCAGAGTAGTCTTGCTAGCTGACTTGGTTGTGATATACCAGTCTACTGTCCTGTACCGAGATCATAATAGTTGTGTGATATTTTAAATAATAAAAATTATCACAAAATCCCTGATTATTTCATTACTTTATTTAATCCGTATTGAAAACAGTTAGAAGTGTCAAATAAAATCCAATTTGAATACTGAGAGTGATTCCGTTAGATGATTTCCAATTTCTATAATTCAGTAAAAGATTGTCAGGAAAAACTCCCAGGAGCCTGGCAGGAAAAGACCGAATCTGAAGCGGCTTGCTGGCACTATATGATTATACATTTTTAGGTTCTTGACCAATCAGAATATATCACATGATCCTGACTTTTTGGCATGTGATTCTAACGTTTTACTAAGACTTATCATGTATCCTTATTTGTTTAGAAAATCTTGGGATCAGTACTTGTAATCACTCTTAGTCATAGGTTATAGTAAGTGAGAAAAGAATGTATAAACTATGTGATGGTACACACTGTTTACTCGTGGTCAGTTCTACCTGTAATTATTCTGGTATAGTAGAGATCATAGGTAATTGACCGAATGTTAGAGCGATGTAAGAGGTTACATAATTGATTATAGAGAAAAAATCAAAGCATGAAAGAAAATATTGTAGGGATAGGATTAGGAGTGAAGTTAGGGAAAAGAGAAATATTAGCAAAAGCAGCTATGATATACAAAATAAACTAAGAAGCATTGTGGTTGATCAGTTATGCATTACAGATAAACAAGGTAAATACATGTTATTACAGTGATTAGTACAACACCTTCACCAAAAGAAATAACTTACTTTGTTTTCACTAGAATATTGCTGAAAAATTAAGAAAATGTTGTTTTTGAATTTTGTTTATACATGTATCATGGTATAGATAGCAAAGAGGGAGACATTTGTTTAGGTGGCCGGAAAGCGCAGATCATACAGCATTCACCATGTAAGAGAAGGGTCCCGGGATCAAATTCCCCTTCAGACTGCACATTTTTCTCATCCAGTGACATTCGATGCTCAACATGAGACCGTCACGGCATTGTATGGTTTTTATTAAGTCACTGATGCCTGTAATTGCTTAATTTCATTATATTCTCTGAAAGTCTAGGACAAAACTTGAAAAAGCCCATGACATATTCATTATAAAATAATTAAACAAAAACTTACCAACTGCCGCCTTAGTGTTGACATCAAATACTGGAGCACCTTTGTTGCGGAGATGATGTGCATTGTTAGTAGTCACACTGTTGATGATTCCACATGTACACATGATATACAGAGTAGATCCAAATCCACGTCGTGTCTCTGACTCTGTGTTTTATATGTCTAATAAAGCATGACAATCAGAGCACTTCATCTGTTTGGCAAGGTGACCCAGCTCGACAATTCGCCTGCCAACACTCCAAATCAATGCATCGCAATCAGTGGGCTGCTCAGTGTCAGATTCGGATGAGACATTGTCCGAAATGCTGGTACTGTTGTCAAGAGAGTCGTAAAGAATACTTGAACAAAATATCTTTCGTTTCTTCAGTGCGTTGGTAGTATCTGCACTTATAAACCTACCCTTCTTGTTTTTGCAGCGAAATGCCATTGTTATACGCGAAAATACGATGTAAAAGTTGTGTTGTTCTTCTGCTGTTGAGTTACCAATACGGTGTGTAAGAATAACTACTCCGTGAGAATAGCAATACAGCTGCGCACAAACTATTGTGATATACGCCTTTAAGTGTTCATAGCAGACGTGTGCGTCAATTTTCCCGGGAAAACGTCATATCATATGAAGACGACGTTATTTTGACGTCATCACGTTGAATTTCAAACAATTGGCGTTATTCTTAACATTGATACGCACGATAATATTACATCATCACAACTTGTGTAAAGCAGAAAATGGCGACGTCAGACGAAGAAGCGGCGCGCAGAACAGCTATTCAATTATGTGTACAATCAGGAATGACGCCTATCAACACGTTTCGCCAGATGAAATCCACAGAACGTTTCCAGAGCACTAGTGTGCATGGCATGGTATATTTAGCGACGGTAACACGGACAATACACCTCGTGGGCGGCCGAAGTACACAGATTGCAGAAATGTGAAATCCGTGCAGGACGTCATCGACTGTTCGCATATTTTTCCTAAGTTGAAGACGTATTTACGAGGAACTGAGATCAGCCATGCGATACAAAAATTCAACCTCACATTAGACCGTGACTGGTTCATGAACGATTACGAGAATTGGGTAAGACGACACCATAAGTGTATTGCACATCAGGGTGTATACTTTGAGAAGGAGTAGTATGTGAAATTATTATGACGTTTACCGCCTTATTTATGACGCTTGCGCCGCTCCTGTGTACATGGTATTATTAAATGTTTCGTAGAATATTTATGTTTTTGTTATTTTGTATTGTAATTTCGTGTGCATTTGCACAAGACAATGAATTAAACGTAGGAGAAATTTGTCAAAAACTTAGTTCATTAGTTTTTAAGAAATAACTAAAGTCTACGATTTAGAGGGACACCCCTCGTATGTTGATATTATTATTACTATTACTGACATCGAAACTATGTTTATAATATGACATTTAGCAGATACGATCACAAAACTAATTATTTTAATGCAAAATCTTTTCCGCCTTCTTGCATTGTATTTTTGATTTTAGATGCAAATGCATGATATAATTGAACTTCAGTATGGTCAAAACTTCTAAATTTAACTCAGAAATACAAAATAGATACAAAGTTTTTGACATACATGTATTACACTACATAATATAGTCGTGTAACCACCGTTAAAGTGTTATGCATGATGTTTGTATCACTGTTTTAATTGATGTTCATAACACTGTTTATACCCACTGACACGTGTGCTTCATTCAATTTTGTGTGACTTTCTATAATACATATCGTTTAAATGAATCGTATGAAAAATAGATTATTATTTTTAGCATTTATACTGTCGTCTGTATATTGCAAGCGTTGTCTTGTTTTATAGCATATTATAAATATACATTTTCGTTCAAAACGCTCCAATATTATTTTCCTATCGTATGTAAGCTAGATAATCAGGTATTACTGGAAGACAATACCTCCTAATTTTGTCAGTCGAGTGACACATTTCTGGTATATAACTCTTTGGGGAGTCGCTTACCAGCAAATCCAAAATTTCTCAAGTTGCTGGCTCAAGTAGTTCGAGATATTTTATAATTTATGTAGTGATTTGAACTTAAATTACTCTTTGTTGCTTCACGTGCCTAAGTTTGTTATTATTTAAATCAATGTAATCAATAGTATGTTTTGATATACATGTATATGCTTGATACATGTAGATGGCGTGTGCTTTGAACCTGTCATTGTGTAGCTTCTTGGAATTTAATGGAATATAAATACGTTAATTGAATGCTTTGAAAATATATTATACAGTACAAATGAGTCTTTTTTGTTTGTTTGTTACACAGTCCCTACACTTACCATAGCAACCGTCTCTAAGTTTATCGTGTTCTGCTACAATAATCAGGGTATGTGGAAGGCTTGGGAAGGCTGCAATATTACAGACGCTTTTGTTAATCCCATTTCGCGGGACCTTTAATCAAAAGAATATTATTTCAATTATTGAATTTTTGAAAAAAGTCAATGTAATCTTGTTAAAAGCAAATTCATTCAGACCACCTTGTCATTGTGTTGTGGAAATTATCCGAATTTGACAGGGCGAGTTAGTTCATAAAAGCAGTATACATTAGGTGACTTCATACGAAGGATTGCTTCAGTTAATGACATATCTACAAAACCGTGGGTACTACATCAAATGTTATAAGCCTGGATTTCAATCTGTTGTTTGTCAATCATTCAAGAGAACTACAAAACGACATCTACAATCATCAAACGTTGATACTGCAGACAATTTGAACTGCATAATTGTCAATAAAAGGACTGCAAAAATAAATATATATATCCTTGACGGAACCCAAATTAATCAGTTAAATGACTATCCGAGACTGATTTTATATTTCGCTGATACAGATGTATTTAATGTTTACTTCAGTATACATTTTATTTCACTTTGAAAGTATTTATATACATTGTATATTACAATTTTATATTATATCCAATCTGAGAGACGTTTTGGAAGCATTGGTCCATATTTGAATTCTTCTGCATATGTCTAACGTTTGTGAAACCCACTTTTGGGTATATAAGTAACTGAAGTATTCATAATACAATGCTCAAAACGATCGATGTTTATATTCTACAAGCAACCAGTACCTGTAAACTGAATTGGTACTTTAATACCAGGAACAAACGCGCTGGTTCTGTTAAAATACCGGCCAAATGTAACTATAAATATATTCATATTATTACAATGATGTTATATGTGTGTAATAGCATAGTTTATGCAATAAAACACGAAGCAAACACAATATATTACCACAGTACAATGTATATAGAGGATCTTACATGAGTGTTCATGTTTTATTGAATTTATTAAACGAGTCGGTCAAAATGATATAATGCGAGGCTTTGCCGAGCATTATATCTTTTTGGCTGACGAGTTTAATAAATTCATTAAAATATGAACACGAATGCTAGATTCTAGTTATCACATAACTTGTAAACGGGCTTAAAACAAAAGAAATTACACAGACTCGTTTCTCTAGCCGCCCCTGCATTTTGTCTCTACTTTAGTGATTCGGTCGAAACAAAATAGTTCCAAAGATTTTCACAGAATAAAAACGACGATTAATACCGATAATTAAACAAAATGTAATGTCGAATGTTGAAACTTAACACAAAACAAAAAATTAACAACATAATCGATAATTTACTGCAGTTCTAAGGAAAGCATTGTCTATTATTTGAAGAAGTTCAAAATTTAGTGCACACGCGCTGCTGTGACGACATGAAGCCGTGACGTCACCGAGTCCATTCTAAAGTTAAATCATTGACTGAACGTAAATCAACAGATCTACGTTGACACAGTTGAAAATATGTCACTGTGAGTCGCTGTCAATCATTCGTACTCGTTTTCTCGGAGGATGGATTGCATCAGCGTGTTGTCTTTTCTGTTTAATGTTCACATAAAAAACCCACCGTGATCCGGATGATGGACAGCGAACCATGTGTTGATACCTCCTGACAAACTGAAATGTGCACTCGCATCGGATTTGAAGTACGCGTTCAGCTCGCAATGGTTAGAATTCTGATGAACTTTATGTAGCTGTTTGACATTTAGACGATCGCGAAATGCTACATATTTGTCGTAGACCGATACGCGAAAGTCGGCCATGTTTGTTTGGATTTCTGACAGCGCGTATGAATATGTAATGCGGCCCTAAGTTGCATAAATATTACACTAGTGTAATACGAGAAATATTGCATAGGTTATAATCACTCCCGCGCCGTATGTTATGTGATAAATAGATTTATAGACATTGACTTATCATTTACTTACGGCCAAAACACATAATATTTACTCACATCAAAATCGATTAAACATTTCGCTTCATGACAAACAACAGCATAGATGGAGCCACCGGCACTGTCACCAGACATACCTACTTTACTGTCAACAGAGCCACCTTTGCAAAAACTTTTGAATGAATAGAATAAACCTGGCGGCATCAAAAAATGCTCTGTCCGTCTAATTTTCAACTCATTACGTACACAATACTATAAAGTCACTATCAGTTGGCCTAAATCAGGAACGTGGACTGAATATTCTGTCTTGTCAGTTCTTACGAAAGATCGGTAGCGATCTTTTATTTCATTTTCATATCCTAAAACCGTGAAATCGTATACTCGTTGATTTAACGAGTATGTGATTCAAGAGTTCATGCTTATGGGAAATGTATTGTGAAGAAATAACTTATGAATGGTATTTCGTAGTTGAATGTCGAATGATACACAAAACGACTTGTGTCTTCAGTAGCATTACACCTATTTTTTTAGTACTAAGTGTACAACAGAATATAACATTCCTTAACAGTGATTATGCACAACAATAGATTACAGTGTTAATATTTAAATGTCAAAACAAAACGCAATTATAAACAAGAAATGCATTGATGCAAAGCATCCAAGGGCGCCGCAAATCTGGTGCACAATGTTTTGGAATAGCGGAATGGCGGGAAAATGTTTTGGAATAGTCCATTTTTCATACTATCATTGACGTGTATTTCCTTTTAAACACCGTAACTTGCATAAATATCCACGTTAAAAGTACCAATGTGTTAATATTGATATAATAAATTGAAAATGAAGATTTTTATAATTATTTTTTTATTATTTTATCTTCGACACCTAACACACATGCTGTTTATGTAGAATCGTCCTATTTTTCGGGGATCAGCAAGTATTTATCATAAACATATCGTTTTAACTTTGTAAAATACATTTATTCGACAATACAAATGCATTAAAAATATGTTATTTCTAAATCATAAAAATACAAACAGTAACGTGTAATATTTACTGCAGTTTAACCCTTAATAAAAAAATAGATTCAGTTATAAATTGATGCTCCTACCATAGTCTCAAAATTTCGTGATTCCATTAAAGGCCCCGCCCTCGTGGACGGCGCCAATGAAATCCAGTGCCATAACTAAAACTTGAAAATCTTTATACCAATATATTACTTTTTTTCACTGACCATTTAACGTATCTCTTTGCATCGTCATGGTTGGCTGAAAATACACGTTCCGGTGCCAGTCTGTATTCTACATCATTCACAATACAAGGTGTGTTACTGGTTAATAAAGAACATAGGATGAATTATAGAGAATTTCGGACTTTTGGTGGCTTATATCCCTTTGTCATTGTGATTGTTTACATACATGTGTGTTCGTGTTTTCGAGGATGCTGTTTGCTTTTAAAGAGCCATCACCTGCTCGATCTCAAAATTCATACGCAGATTTCTGCAATTGCATTTTTTAAAAGGTATACGCTAATTTTGGATAGAAATAGTGAGGCACTTTAATTTTTCTCTTGATGTACGATTATATATAGACAACCCTTTTTTGCCAAAATCGCAGGTGGAGTCCGGACTGCGCCCTCTGGATCCGCAAATATTTTTGTTTTTGTTATAATGTCAACATTTGTTTGTATACGCCAGAAACTGTGAACAAATAGGATCATTTTAATCAATTTGACATAAATACGTACATGTATGTTAAGAATATACTACGAATCATATTACATATTCTTACAGTACGTGTAAGTATTAAATCAAGCAAAAATAAGGACGAAATGGTTAATATAAAAATAAAAAAATACACCAATGGTCATCTCTTTTACCTCTTTTTATGATAATTTCTTCTTTTTGGGGCACATATGTGAAATATCCACGGTCACATTTTTTAGATGTAAGAAATATGCAACTTGATATAACTGTTCGAGAGTCCTATGATTTATTCTGTATAGTCAGTGAGCATTTCCACTCCTTCAGTGAACGCCTATCAATAGTGTAAATACATTTAAAACAGTGTGTTGCAAATTGTAACGGGCCATAATGAATAATACAGATCTGAACTATGTATAACCCTTATAACGAATTTCTAGGAACCTGGAGATTTACTTCGTTATATTCAAACTTGAGTATATACATACAACGAACTTTCGTTATAATTGTATGGATATAAGAATTTCGTTACAACTTATCCATTCCTATTGACATGTTTCTTGTTTACACCTGAAGTAGAGGTGTGTGTAGTGATACAGAATATTAGTGTATTAATGGATTGTAGGTATATTCGTATTATTAGTTATACAGGTTGTTGACAGGGTAAATGGGCGAATATAACCTGACTGTCTCGCATATATCCCGAGGCGTTAGCAGACAGCTTATATACCCCCATATACCCTGTCAACAACATGTATAACGAGTTTATAATACTGCAAATCCATGTTTTCATTAGAATTAAGTTAAACAAGCAATGTTTCGATGCCTAGCTCTATATGTATTTGTATGTTTGCGTTTTTGGTTCATACAATTGTTTGGAGTGTATAAGTTAAGTTTAATATCAGTACTTAAAACGTATTCCTTTTCAAATATATCGGGAATACCTTGCTGTAGATAAAATTTCTTTTATTTCACTCACACGTACATTGCCTGTATTGTGTACCCCATTGGGTACCTCAATACACATAGTTAAGCGCACGCTGGATTCTAAAATGAATAATTTTCAAGCGTCTGATAACATGAACTTTATCGAGCTGAATTTGGCTCAAACCTCAAAAATATATATCGTTTTGAATATTAATACAAGCACACATGTAATTTTGTCAATATTTATTAACTCATGTATGAAGATCAAATTCTAGTAACTTGCGGATATCAATCGATACAATATTTTCAAGTCGAGCCGTCATTAATTGCAAGTTAGTGCAGCCATGATTTTATTATATTCAGTAAAGTATCCTGACCAATAATTAAACTTATTAATTAATAACATGATTAAAAAAATCATAATCCATTTTGTAAAGATAAAACAAAACTGTTACCTTTAAACCAAATGAAATATAATAATCATTTCTTTGTATAACTTAGAACAGTAAATCACTTTCAACAAACCTTGTTGTAAATACATGTAGAATAAAACACGCACTTATAGTATGTATAATTATATTAGGGCATCGTTTTCACAATATTTTCATGGACAACGTTTTCAATGTTTTCTTAACTATTTAATTGTAGGAATGTATATATATATATGTTTAACTCAGACCAGCGCGTGTATTTTGTGTTTATTTTCATTGTAAATTTAAGTCATGTTCCATATTGTGAGCTAATTAAGTTAAATGTTGGTATTTTGCTCTACTGTATATACCTTCACCCATTGTGTTTATTATCATTATGCACCTTTGTTGACTTTCTATAAACAATGTATTGTTTTATGCAATAAACATATTGAATTGAATTGATAGACGAGTGGGATGCCATCCCACAATACAGTATTCAGTGTCTCATCCGCAGTATGAGGCGTAGATGCCAGTCTGTAGTAGACGCAAACGGCGACCAAAGTCGTTTGTGAACTTTCAGTTTCGTCCTTCCGAATCCATCGGGTCCGCAATTTCAAAAAAACATGGTTTCGAATAGTGCATTTCAATTCGACAGCATTAGAAGATACATCGGTAACATGATATTCGGACGGTTTTCGGCTTATTTCCATAACATAATCCCTACCTGTTGGCATATAGTGACACGGGAGCCGATATTGCGTTAGAACTTTAAGCACGTGTGGATTATACTTTGAATATACAATTCAATTATTTTTCCAAAAGGAATATTTCTTTGTCATCGATAATTGGGTCAACTTTGTCAACAAATATGTCAGCACTCACGGGGCATTCTAAACGCAGATCCTAAATGGAAACAAATATTTCAATTGCATCAATTGTATTGAATTTCATTCAAATCTAAGTTAATTAAAATATCTTACATCATTTTATTGGAATAATATTTATTTTGTGTATCCACGATATACACAAATTGCCTTACATCTATCAGAATTTACGCTTTGATGTAGATTGTTCAGCCAGTAATATTATGTAACATCTAATCTTTAGGAATACCCCAGATAAATATACTTTCCCGCGGTTCGTAGTATAGCGGGAAAGTATTGTCTTCTAGTCACGGTACGTTTGACCAGTGGTCAGGCGGTAGTCATGTGATGATAGTATGCAATTGAAAGATGTTATGTTCGATTTAGCCAATCGAAAGTTGTTTTGTTGAAACAAGAGCCAATAGAAATATAATGTAGATATGTTTAGGGGTATGAAACGGTTCTGAAATCAGTTCTAGCGAGCACGCCGTTTGAATATATACAAGTTTCTGTAGTCATGGAGGATCAAGAAGACTCGCACGTGGGCATTGAAAATAGTTTAATGGACAGAATAGATGTGTTAATCACCCATAAACTAACATGTTTCGAAGAAAAAATTGCAAATAAGCAGAAGGAATAGCAGATTCTCAGATGTCCAAAATTCATGAGGATATTTTGTGCAACGATAGTTATCAATTCAAAAGGAAAAGTTGTGAAGACCAATTTAAATTTAACGTTAAAGTGAACACTCAAATGAACGAGGCGGCTGCAAATTTGAAATCGTCGAATACGGAAGCTGCGAGGGAGAATATTGCGAAAGGTATAGCTTTACTATCTCATAGACAAAAAATAGTAAAAATGGCGGATGCTTCCGATATGGGATGGGCAGTTGTTAAAGAGTACGTTACCAACCCATTAGCGTCAGATTCGGAGGACGAGAAACGCATTTCAAGGGCAGAGAACAAGGCATCCAAGAAGATGAAATTATTGAAAACAAAAGCGCCCAGATTCAGTGCACGTTTTGCTCCATATAAAAGACGGATAGAAGCTTCCATGACAGAGACGTCAAGCAACTCAACCACAGGTTCGAGACCTCCATACCAGAGTGCTACAGCAAAGCCACACATACCAGGCCTTTGTTTTGGGTGTGGAAGGCCAGGACACTGGAAATTTGAGTGCATGGCAAAAGACAAGGCGAATGAAAAGATAAGTACAAAATTATGTTATTGTAGTTATCCGAAAATTTCACCAATCTGTGGTTCTGATAATGTTGATAAAAGTTGTAATGCTGGCCAATCAGTACAATGTCAAGGTCAGATATATGTAGATTTTGTGGCTGAGTTGCAGTGTAGCAACAAAAGTAGCGTTAATATTGATAAGTCGCCATTTGGCCGTTTGAGAGAGCATTTCGATGATTGGGAGAAGATAGGGATTACTTATAACGTTTACATTAAAAACGTCATTTCAGATGGATATAGGTTACCGTTAAAAACAGTTCCATAATGCAATATGTTAAAAAAAAACAATAAGTCTGCGAGAAAAGAGCCAACATTTGTAGCGAAAGAAATTCAATGTTTTTGTTAAAAGGCGGTTGCATATCAGAAACTGATAGTATCCCAGATCTAGTAAACCCTTTAACTGTAGCATATAACAAGAGAGGCAAACCAAGACTAGTGTTAGATTGCCGAGAGTTAAATAAGCATTTGGTTAAATTTAGATATAAATATGACGATGTGTCAGTTGCTAAGCAGATGTTTTCAGAGTCAGAGTATTTATTTACGTTTGATTTAAAGTCAGCTTATCATATAATAGAAATATTCGAAGAGCATCGGAAATTTCTTGGATTTGCATGGGAAATTGATGGGTGTATGAGATATTATATTTTTAATGTATTGCCGTTTGGTTTAGCTACAGCCGGATTCATTTTTTCTAAGGTATTGAGAATAGCTATCAAATTTCTAAGATCAAAGGGAAACAAAATTATGATGTTTTTAGATGATGGTATAGGTGGACACAAATATTTTGACGAAGCTTTATCATTAAGCAGTTATGTTCACACGTTTCTGGTAAATTTAAGTTTTTTGATTGCGGAAGATAAATGTTCTTGGGTTCCGACAAAGCAAGCTTCATGGTTAGGTTACGATTGGAATATGAATCTTGGCACATTGCATGCATCAAAAGATAGAATAGATAGTCTATTAAATGCTATAGAGTCATTATTTTTTCAAATGAAATATGTTAATCATATACCGGTTAGGTTTTTGGCATCAGTGGTAGGTCAAATTATTTCATTGCAAAATAGTTTGGGGAAATTAGTGTTTTTCAAAACTAGACATTTATACAAATGTATTGATACAAAATGTAGTTGGAATAGCTGGGTATTGTTGTCTGATAACGCAATACAAGAATTGGATTATTGGAGAGAAAACGTTAGAAGCCTAAATCAGGTAGGGCGTAATATCACCGAATGGTTTTGTGTTGATGTTGAATGCTTCTGTGATGCAAGCAGTTCTGGATACGGTGGCTATGTTGCCCTTTGTGAGGGCGCCTTAATTGAAGGCAGTGAGGTATATGGTACCTGGAATGAGAAGGAAAAGGGTTATAGTTCAACATGGAGAGAGTTAGAAGCAATAGATAGAGTATTACGAAGTAGCGTAATTGGCATTGAGAACAAGAGAGTTAAATTTATATTGTGACAATAAAAACGTCAGTATTATTTTAGAAAAAGGTAGTAAACAATCAGAATTGCATGCATTAGCAGACTCTGTGAATAAATTTTGTAATACAAATAGCATTGATATCAATCCAAAATGGATTCCAAGGAATGAAAACTGTAAAGCAGACGTATTGAGCCGCTATTTCGATAACGACGATTGGAAAATCGAGACATGGGTTTTCGATCAGATAGAACTGATTTGGGGTAAACATACTATTGATCGATTTGCTTCGAATCTGAATAATCAGTGTACAAAATTCAATTCAAAATTTTGGAATCCATGATGTTTTGGAATTAACGCATTCGAACAAAATTGGTCAAAAGACAAAAATTGGTGGGTTCCTCCACCGAAGGTCATTACGGAAGTAATTACAAAAATTGTAAAAGAGAAGGCAAACAGTACACTGATCATACCGCATTGGGAGTCGGCTCCATTTTGGCCTTTTTTATGTATAAACAATGTTTTCAAATACTTTGTACAGGATAAAATTGATTTACCATCTAAAGGAATTATTAGAAAAGGGCTGGGAAACAATCGTATTTTTGGGAAAAATCCTATGAAAACAAAACTCATGGCGTTTAAAATAAGATTTGAATAATAGATTACATGTACATGTATTTTAACGCTTGTATATTTGAATTACAAGATGTGGACAGGGGACAGCAATACATTAAGGAAGGGGAGATGTTTATTTGTACTGACCCTTCAGTGTGTATTGTATTTTTCAGGCATAAGATTACATGGGCGTATTGTACAACAAATGCAAAGTGAAGGGATATTAAAGGCAAAGAGTCGTGACATTGCCAAAAGTATGGCACAGAAGATGGTGCATTCAAAGAGTGATAATACAACGAAAACATACTTCAACTCATTTCGGAAATGGTGTGACTATTGTATTAAGAAGCAATTTATAGATTTACCTGCAAGTATCGCGATTTATATAACAGAGCTATTAGACACTGGATCATCGTATCATACCGTATCAGCAATCGTGTACGGGCTAAGATGGGTGCATTCGTTAAACAATTATGTGGATCCAACAGAAAATGGATTCATCAAACATTTATTAGAATATGCGAAAAGAAACGCGAAGCAGCCGGTGAAGCGAAAAGACATTATCACTTCAGAAATGTTGATTACCTTGTGTAATTTGTATGTTAATTGTAATGATTTATGTTCAGTCAGAAATTTAAGCATGATTGTTTTATCATATTCTGGATTTTTGAGATTTGACGAGCTGAGTAAAATAAGATGTAAGGATATCTCTTTTACAAACTCATATTTGACCATTCGTATCGACAAAAGTAAAACGGATCAATACCGGGAGGGAAATCAAATTGTTATCAGTAAAGGTAATTCATCAGCATGTCCGTTGAATTTACTGCTACGATATATGCATTTGGCTATTTAGATGTACAGTGTGATTCATTTCTATACAAACCAATTTACAAATCAAAAGGAAAAAGCAAATTGATATCAAAAGATAAACCTATTAGTTATACTAGGGCAAGGGAGGTAATTGTGGCATTATTTAAGACTATTGAACCAAATTTGAACATAGGTATTCATTCATTAAGAGCAGGGGGGGTTACAACTGCAGCAAATAATAAAATTTCGGATAGATGTTTAAAAAGGCATGGTAGATGGAAAACTGATGTCGCTAAAGACATGTATGTGAAAGATTCTTTGGAAAGTCGATTATCAGTTTCTAAAAGCTTAGATATTTGAAGCAGTTTTCACGTTGGTTTATGGTGGTTTGTTATAGATTTGTATAACTAGGATACTGATTTTAAGTTTATATTAACGACAATATGTATAGCAACATGTATATACACATAGGAATTTTATAGCTATCAATGCATAAGCACTCTAACTTTGAACATTTTGTTCTAGCATGTGTGCACGCTAAAGGCCAAATATAACTATTTGTTGTTTGTTGTTAAGGTATGAATCAACACTTAGTGGAAATAAGACATATACTTACCCGCGGTTCGTAGTATAGCGGAAAGTATTGTCTTCTAGTCACGGTACGTTTGACCAGTGGTCAGGCGGTAGTCATGTGATGACAGTATGCAATTGAAAGATGTTATGTTCGATTTAGCCAATCGAAAGTTGTTTTGTTGAAACAAGAGCCAATAGAAATATAATGTAGATATGTTTAGGGGTATGAAACGGTTCTGAAATCAGTTCTAGCGAGCACGCCGTTTGAATATATACAAGTTTCTTTTGAAAATTTAGTTGGCTAAATTTCAGGTCGTATTATTGATAAAGGTTTAGTTAGATTGATCGTTAACTAAGCGCAATTCTTCCAAATGAACATATATTATGCAGTTGATTTGTAGGTTGATAATATATCAATCGCAAATGTAATTGAGCTACATAGTTTTATAAGATGTTAATCTTAGGCAGGTACAGTTTCCCAGAGCATTTTACATGTTAAAGAATGAAGTTTATCTCTGGGTTTTACTCTGGCCTGATAATATTTGATGGGAATTTGTATGTACGGATCAATTTATATATATTGTATACATATGTATAGTTGAAATATACTGTTTCGAACCAAATAGGTTCACCATCATGTCGCAATAAACGGCTACAGCATGTGTGCACGCTAAAGGCCAAATATAACTATTTGTTGTTTGTTGTTAAGGTATGAATCAACACTTAGTGGAAATAAGACTACTGCTTACAAAAGTTGATCGTCTCTGACATGGTGTACAGGCTGATGTTTCAAGTGTTTACAAGAGCGAGATAGTCGAACAGCATGTCGATAAAGCGTCTCAGCTACTCGGTATACCACGAGCAAATGTGCTGCCGGTGAAGAATTATGAGAATGAGCAACAACTAGATATGAATATAAGTATCTTGGCTTTGTTGGCATTGAGACAAATGCTAAACTATGCTGAAGATTTTCTGTTTAATCTACTCGAAAGGAGAGGTGACAACACAATAAATGCGGTACCTGGGAAAATTCAATTGTAGGCTTATAGACATAACACAACATAACGCATAAAACATTAATCACCATACAGTTTTTAAAATTTGACATTTTATTTGCAGTTGTGTTTAACAATATTACTGATATTGATTTTCATTGTATATTTATATGTGTATTATTTCTTATGATGTGTATGAAAATGCATTTCACTCTTTAATAAATGTATAACAGATAGAGAAAGTCACCACATACACAAAACCATGCCTCCCCACACAGACCCTCGAGGAAACAACCGTCAACAAAACAAGATGCACTGAGGAGGTGCAAGGCTAAACACGCATGGGAATAGGGGCGCAAGG
Source organism: Mactromeris polynyma (assembly GCA_032209605.1). Lineage (NCBI taxonomy): Eukaryota > Metazoa > Mollusca > Bivalvia > Venerida > Mactridae > Mactromeris > Mactromeris polynyma. The sequence continues at coordinate 2,177,231 of JASFXZ010000021.1, read as the reverse complement.
AATGGCCTGGCCGGCCTAAAATAATACTATTATAAGGAGAACCCTGTGGGATACTTAATGGCCCGTTGCAAAGAGGTAAATCTACCGTACGGGTATTAAACATGACAATTCCTGAAAATGATTATTTTAACGAAGAAGATAACGATCACGAAACTAGATAATGTAAGCATGTGTACATTTACATATCATTGTGTATGAACTGTTACTTTCTACAGGACGAAATGTTGCGATATCAACACTAATCTTACTAATATGTCTCCATTTTGTTTCTTCTAACGGATTACAGATAGGAACATACCATTTGCTTTGCTTATGAGCTATAAATTAGTACAAATACATGTATATCAGATTAATTTGGATTGCCTTCTTCTTTCAAATGCCCATATCTCTATGATTACTACTATTTGTCCATTATACGATATTGAACTTGAAGTCATATTATACTCGAAGATGTTGCCAGCACATGTGTTGTTGTGTGTTAGAACGAGAACTACAGGGAATGCCATCAATTTCCGTCGCATTCAATTAAAGTTGCAATTCGCATACTACTTATATCGGGCAATAACTTACATATGTGAAGTAAATTCGACTTGTAAGGATGGTAGAACAAGTTAAATTTAACCATGAGTTGGGCATATATAGATCTAGAGAAATGCAGTTCAAGCGATGCCAATCTTAATAATATTTGTATAAATATAAAAATGAGAAAACGTCATTTATTATTCAGAGGTCGCTCTACGAATTATAAAAGTGCGGGTGTATGCCGGGAAAGCAATGAAAACATAATTCAAATCGGGTGCATCACTCATTGAAGGCAACTGTTATCAGAAGCTTATTTCTAATTATGATACTCCTTTAATTATTCATTGTAACGAATTCAGTGCTAAGGATAACCAGATATTTTCGTGTTCTGGACCTGTATATACCTCGATATAATTAAAGTTTCACTCATAAGAATAAAGCCCAATTGTTTTCTTTCTCATGACCGAGGTATTCATATCCAACAGGATATGAATAATGTTTGCAAATTATCTACCAAATTTGGAACAAAATCTGTTATAGTATTTATTGAGCAATGATCAAGTTAAGATTATACCTCTTTTATGCTAATTTCCTCTTTCTTGGGTGCATAAATGTGTAATACCCGCTATCACTTTTTCAAATATAAGAAACATACAACTTTATATAACTGTGGGGGACTCCTATGGTTTCTTCTGTATAGTCAATGAACAAGTCCACCCCTTCAGTGATGTCTACCAATATTGTAAATACGTTTTAATCGGTGTATCAAAAATCGCAACGGAATATAAGGAATATTACAGATCTGAACCATTCCACGCCCCAATGACTTTAATGGTATATTCAGATTTCCTGCATTCTATATAAAAAAAAGACAGGAATCTATTGGGAAAAATCACAAGTACACACACAACAATAATATCGCATACTTACTAATGCCCGTGATTTTGAAGCGATGAGAGTTTATTAGAAATCGTTTAAAACGCACTAACAGAATTTAACGAAAGCTTATTTTGAGCACGAACGGTAGTTTTAAGTCTTATGCAACATCTGATTCTGCAGTCACGTTCTGATTAAATCGCGGTGTGCTGAGATGTTCTACTTTCCAAACTGATATTAAATATCAGGTATTCATATCATATTACGAGTGTACATTATTCGTGTGAGATTAGTTGTGTATACACAAAAAAGGTACGTGGTTCACATTCTGCTTAGTTTTTAAAGCTCTTTATTTAACATGAATTTTGAAACAAGTTATAACAATATAATGATATAATTATACATCACTCTTGTAGACTGATGTCTTGCTATCTAACCAGTACTCGCGTCTAATACAGAAACTGTGATGTTCGCCCGTTGCTAGATTTAGACACATGCCTTTCACCGCTATGTCGCTTACGTTATTACAGTTTCATTTACATGAAATATTCATATTATGGGAAGGCAGAATTCGGAACAAGTTTTGGAACGTTAATATTTTAATATCAGCACGCAATCTACAATATAAAACTAAACATAGATTTACTATATGTAGATTTTATATAAAAATGTTAACATTGCAAAATGAAAATACAAATTGTCGGGGAAAGTGCAAAGTACATGTATAGTGTCGATCAAACAGCTATTTATGTTTAACGCAGATACTTGATTAAAAAATAACCATGTAAAAAATGTTAACGGGCCGCGGATTTTGGAAAATTGTACATTGTACTTGTATCGCCTGCTTGTATCTCTACTTTAGGAAAATACCGTGTTCTATTTTTATTTTATCACTGTTCATAAGATGTACTCCGTTTATGTTTTGTTAAATGAGGGTGGTCTTAGCGCGCTGCAAAAGATACATATAAAGTATGCAGGATGTTGTCATAGACAAGGGCATACATTAATTTAGTTACATGGAACCTTGGCAGATATGTAGAATCTATCAGAATAATAATTTCATGCAATAATGGTGTTTAGGGTGACGATTGAACGTAAATGCCAACACAAAAAGGGCAAGTTCAACAAGTCTATGAATGACATAAAATATCTAGCAACTGTATTTACGGAAGGTGTCTTCCATTTAAATGGAATATTGTTTCCCTCCTCTTAGTTGACAGAATCAGAATGGCAGGATTACTGAAAGACGGTGACATGGATCAGTTGGAACAATGGATTGGAACGGGTCCTAAAAGATTTACTCTACTGTATTCAATTACCAGAGATGGGTGTGATTCAACGACCTTCCATCAGACGTGTGACAATCAGGGACCCACAATTACCGTACTCTACAACCAACAAGGGTCGGTATATGGGGGATACACTGGTGTCAGCTGGAATAGCAATGGTACTTACCATGATGATCCTAAGGCTTTCTTGTTCCAATTGAGATTTAATAAAAAACAAACCGCAAGACAATTCATGAGTACCGGTGATGGCTATTCCGTATTTCCATATCGAAGTTACGGACCGACATTTGGAGCCAATCTTGACTTGCACACCTTTTCAGGAAGCGTAACAAATTCCGGGGGATACTATGCACTAAATGGTAGTATCAATATAGGTCAGCACTACTGCAACAATTTTTGGATCAGTATGAATAATATCAACAATGGAAACATGAATGTAAAGGAACTAGAAGTTTATCATGTCACAGGTAAGTTGCAAGTCCATATATCATACTGAATTATGTTGAATATAACACTGTTACTTAATGATAGTCATCATTGAGCACATTAATTTCACATTAACATTGACTGAGTACTCATTTCATTTATCTTATAAAGTCTTAAACTATATTTATCATTAAATATTTACCAGTAGCCTTTGACGTGTTATAGTATAAGATACTAAACTAAAGATTTATCATTTCTATTACTTCTGTGCCATTGTCTGATATTTATATAGTTCAACGTTACGAAGGGAGTCTCAAATTGAAACTGAAACAACGATTTTTTTGGAAACATCACATGATAATATTCCAAGAGAAGATCGTATTTGAAAAATGTATTCGCACAGTCAAGCATAATTTCCTTAGTTTCTTTTCATTTTCTTACCATTGTACATTGTACTTGTATTTAAATTAGTTAATGCTTTTCGTGACGTTGTTTGTATGAAGGTACGTTTGTTCTGTATGTTTGTATGTATGCAATGACTGTCTTTGTGCTGTTTTGTGTTGATTAACCAAAGGCACGTACGTGCCGAGTATGTTAATAAAGAGATATATATATATATACATGACTGCCCAACAAATCAACATGGAAAGACATTTGCCAGAATAATAATCTCACTGACTGAAATAATGTCCCTGTTAATAATTTCGGGCATAAACCAGTTTGGCAGCATGACTTTCTCGCAATTAATCATAATACTGCCAAACATTTAAACTATTTCTTAAAGACTTGATAAAAGACTAGTGTCCAGTTCGTTATTAACCAAAACATGTGTACACGACTCTTCAACATGATAAGTACCTTAATGAATAGAAATCATGCAGGTAAAACATTGATGTAATTAACTTGAAAATGAGAACTGTTGAACCATACGAATTATTTGTAGCAATGATTGATATAAAAACAATATGGTACCTTTTGGTGGATTAAAGTATCTGCTTATTTAAAACAAATTTAGGAAACGGTTTCGTTTTAATACTTGCAGATGGTAAAAGGACGAGCCGCGGCCGTGGTTAGTGCGCTGGACTTGTAACCCGGCGATCTGGGTTCGATTCCCGGTCGCGGCAGGTCATACCCTTCCATGAAAATTTGACAAAATGTCGATTTTCCTCCACATGTGGAGAAGTTGCCGGCTCCTTGTGGAAGGGTAAGCTAGTACTGGTAAGAATTCAGTCCAGGAAAAACTGGTTAGGTGAACCGGCCGCCGTATATAACTGAAATATCGTTGAGAAACGGCGTTAAACCCGATGAAACAAACAAACAAACAAAGGACGAAAACAAAACCACAAGCATGGCGTAAAACGCAGAAATGGAATGAAAAGGTAAAAGTAGTACATGTTATTAAACACAAAAAGGCAATAAACGACAGGTATATAACAATATTTAACTTAAAATGTTCATATTGATGGCACTATTCAAATCAATATTATTTTACCTGAAAACAAAATGTACACAGTAGTTCATATCCTACATATTTATTTTGTTTATTGGTAATTACTCATTGGTTCATTATTTTAGTTTTTGGATGGTCTTACTGAAGACATTATGGCATACAAGCCAATCCCTGACCTGGACGTTAGTGAAGCAAGAATCCTAATGTTAGGTCCTGTTGGTGCTGGGAAATCCAGTTTTTATAATACAATCAACTCCATATTCCGAGGTCTTATAACACAGAAAGCTAGCAGTGGTTGTGCAGAACAGAGTCTCACTACAGCGGTATGGAATTTTTGAAATATTTGTTTAATCATGTTTTGTATTTCTATTCCCATTAATGTATACGCTTGCACCCATTTAGTGCCAAATATGTTGTAGACTGCTGTTTTCTCGTGTCGGTGTGGGGAGGCATTGTCTTATGTATGTGGCATTCCCTGTAGCAACTTAATCTCTTTTATTGCTCGAATCATTTTGTTTCATAACTCAAACATAACATTGTTATATGCTTTACCAAATTTTGACGAGATACTTTTGACAGTTTAGTTGTACATACACACGATGAGTTTTCATGGTGTATATAATGATAATTTTCGTCTCAACTAAATTTATATGGATTGAATACTTGTTACACAAATCACAAGAAGCATTTATGCGATAAGTCACTACATAAAAGGCAGTCATTTGTCATTGATAATCTATAAATAAATAGAATGAAAACATGTAAAAAGTGCAACATGTTGTTATAACATTTTTAACTGTTTTAAAAACAATTCAACCCCAGTACATTGCCTTTGGGATGATAAATGTTAATAACCTCAGTGTTTTAAAAATAAAGAAATTGTTCAGAGTTTCTGGATCTATGACTATATAAGAAAAGTTTACGTTCTTGTCGTCTTTCATGTTTAACATTCTCTTTTAATAAATACATAAATAATTACTTTTTAACACTCTGCTTGAATAATTAGATCAGGGAAGAATGTATAAAATGAAAAATATTTAAAAAGAAGTAAATCAATACCCCACCCACTTTTCAATTCATGTCTTTAACTAGTCCTTTATTTTTGTGATTTACTGTTCTAAAATATTTCGAGGATATACGTTTCTACAAAAACGCACCGATCGTGATACATTTCCTATTTCTCTACAGTACAATCCATATTGTGTTCGAGTTCGCTCAGGAGGAACTCTCAATTTCCGGTTATGTGATACACGTGGTTTAGAGGAAGCGCAGGGAATTGATATTCTAGAATGCAATTTTTTACTGGATGGAAATGTACCAGAATATTACCAGGTATGTTCAGTTATGTGTTCTTAAAACATCTATTACAAAACAATCTTTGTTAGGTTGACGCGTTTTCCTTTAGTATTTAAATTAGCCAAAATCGATCCTATCGATTTATCGATGTCGTCGATAGCGCATTCTCACAGGAGACAATACGCCAGCGATTTGTTATTAATTTCAGTATTCAGTAAGGTGTGTCAGGGAAACGAAGTGACCAAGGGTGCCTCCTGACCCAAAATGTCTTGACTTCGAGTGCAGGCTTGGCTTGACGGACGTGCGAGGACTGGTTTTAAACACAAGAAGTAGTCGTCATGAGAGAATAATTATAGTCGTTAACATCTTGGCTCGCAGTGTATGGGATTGACCAACATTTTTGCATGATGTAAACGTAACACGCGTACAGCATGGTTGAATATAAATTACAGTCATTAAGCTTAGTCATGTATTTTATTAACAGTTCAATCCTGCCACACCAATTACATCGGACACAGATGGTTTTGTATGTAAACCTACAATGTAGGATAACATCCACTGTGTTGTGTTTGTACTGGACTCCACCACCTTAGAGGCATTACCAACAAAAATTATACGGAAAATAAAGAGCTTCCAAAACTTAATGAACCAAAAAGGTAACATAGCTCATTTGTTTACATATAGGCATTTCATGTCGTTATTATACATATCTACGAGTATTATATACGTAGGGGATGCGCCAACATCTTAAACTTATCTATAAATGTATATTTATTACCATTCAGATATATAATTAAAATTATAGATAATTGGTCCCTTGATAAACATATATGTACAAGGTATGGCCTGTACCGTCGTCGGAACCCACGATTCTCATTCAATAGGTTCGCATTCAATAATCCCTTCATTTATAGAGATAACTGACTGTCATTGTTTCATGAATATTAATTAGTGAAATAATAGAGCAAATTATTTTATTGGTGGAACATTCCGTGCATTATTCACTACGGATCCATCGACATGTATCAATAATAGGTCCACGTGGTTGAAATCTGATTCATATGTGAAATAATATTAGTTCTGACAATGGGTATTAAAATACTTTATTATCTAATGCTAGAAATACCACAGGTAATCCTTCTTACCAAGATTGAAAAGTTATGCACAGATGTTGAGAAGAATGTGGCGGATGTATTCCTTAGCTCAGTTGTTGAAGAACATGTGGAGAAGGCTTCACAGTTACTAGGGCTACCACGTGGAAATGTACTTCCGGTGAAGAATTATGAGAATGAAATGCAACTAGAGAATGATATCAGCATTTTGTCATTACTATCCCTGAGACAAATCTTGAATTTTGCGGAAGATTACATGGAGAATATATTTCCCGCCTACTTGCATGGTATTGAAGTGAAATATGGTCAAAAGTTCTAAATGTAATTCAAAAATACAAAATAGATACAAAGTTTTTGACATACATGTATTACACTACATAATATGGTCGTGTAACCGCTTTATCACTGTGTATCATAACACTCCAAATAGTTGATGTTCATAAAACTCCAAACAAACCCTTAACATATAAGAGTTTGTGCTCATTATTGAAAAAGAATACGCCAAGCGGCATGACTAGTTTTATTACGTAATGTATATAAATTCAAACCTGGTAAACTCCAAGATGTATGCGGAACTCCTTTAATAATTTTATATCCACTGTCTCGTGTGCTTCCTTTAATTTGTTGTGACATTCTATAATATATATCGTGTAAATGTGTCGTATGAACAATATAATTATTTGTATGCCCCCACTCTGAAGGGGGGGGGGGGGGTCATAAAGATTTGCCCTTGTCCGTCCGTCCGTCAGTCCGCCCGTCCGTCCTACCGTCCGTCACAAAATCTTGTGTCACTCATATCTCCAAAGGTATATGAGCCAGATTTATAAAACTTTACAGGAATGTTCACCAGCATGTGAAGTTGTGCACCTGGGGTTTCATGTTTGGCTGTGCCCATTAAGTGCAAAGTTATGGCCCTTGACTTAGTTAAAACATAGCCTACAGAGTATGCAATCTTGTGTCACTTATATCTCCAAAAGTATATTAGCCAGAGTCATAATACTTTACATAAATGTTCACCAGCATGTGTAGTTATGCACCTGGGGTTTCATGTTGGACTGTGCCCGGTTAATGCACAGTTATGGCCCCTGACTTAGTTAAAACATAGCCTACAGAGTATGCAATCATGCGTCACTCATATCTCCAAAAATACGTCCAGTAAGTGCAAAGTTATGGCCCTTGACTTATCACCATAATCAGTACAGTTGTTCACTTGGTAATTTTGATATCCATTCACAAACTATGAGCAGAATAATAGCATTTGCGTTTGTGACAAAGGCTGCAAGTGGGGTGCGAGTGGGGTGCATCTGTGTTCTATGGACGCATTCTAGTTAGCATTTATACTGTCATTTGTATATTGCAAACGTTGTCTTCTTTTGGAGCATAACAAATTGAGAGTTACTGTTGTTATGAATATATACATTTTGGTTCAAAACGCTCCAATATTATTTTGCCTTCGCAGGGAAGCTAGGAAATTACTGGAACAGAATACTCCCTAATTTTGTCGGTCGAGTGACACGTTTCAGGTATATAATTTTTTGGAGAGTCGTTAAGCAGCAAATACAAAAGTCCTGAAGTTGCTGGCTCAAGTAATCAGAGATATATTATAATGTATGCAGTGATTTGAACTTTAATTACGCTTTGTTGCTTCACGTGCCTAATGTTGTTATTATTTAAATCAATGTAATCAATAGTATGTTTTGATATACATGTATATGCTTGATATATGTAGAGGGCTTGTACTTGGAACCTGTCATTGTGTAGCTTCTTGGAGTTTAATGGAATGGCTTATATAAATACGTTTATTGAATGCTTTGAAAATATATTTCATACAAGTATTAAAAATGAGTCTTTTTTTGTTTGTTTGTTTGTTTGTTACACAGTCCCTACACTTACCATAGCAACCGTCTCTAAATTTGTCGTGTTCTGCTACGATAATCAGGGTAGGTGGTAGGCTTTTTTTATTCCCATTTTGCGGGACCTTTAATCAAAAGAATATTATTTCAAGTATTGAACTATTAAAAAAAGTCAATGTAATCTTGTTAAAAGCAAATTCATTCAGACCACCGTGCCATAGTGTTTTGGAAATTATCCGAATATGACAGGGCGAGTTAGTTCATAAAACCAGTATACATTAGGTGATTTCATACGAAGGGTTGCTTCAGTTAATGACATATCTAAATCAAAGGACTGAAGGTCGTCGCTTCCAGGGCACGTTTTCTATAATATTTGAAGGTGATTATTTTCAATAATCATCTTCCTATGCCATCCATCCGCTCTCTTCTTGGAATTAACCCCATCACACACTCATGCTTGATCGATATATATTTCCAGAAAATTCTATAAAGGAATTAGACTCGAAAACCTTCTAAACTGTTTTCGATAATCAGTTAAATATGGACATCTGGGGTTTTGGTATAGAATTGAGAAATATTCTGTACTTTCAAGAAAAAATAAGATACATTAATGCGCTAGGAAATTCATAGACCAAAAAGTTGTCCCATAATGACACCTTTAAAAGTTTTGACAATGTACACTGTCGATATTATAAAGGGTATGGAGTGAAACAAAGTAGTGTAACAGTCTGGTTGTTATGTGACTCCATAGGTATTAACATGATGAACTCAAGTAACCTGACCCATTCCAGATGGAATATAGTGCAGTAATAAATCTCAATGAAATGATTCAGTCTTCAACTTTAAAAACATATTGCTACTTTACAATTGTAAAATAACAATACGTTTGTATTTAGCTGTAGTATATCACTATATGACTAGCAATATAGGAGTCTGGACTTTCATATTGAAATACATTTGTAAGTATGCATACATAACCATCAACTTGCTTTTGTGAGGGCTAAATGGGATTAATAACAAATGATACCAAGAATGACAATGTTATGTATACAACGCAAAGTTTACGCTGTTAATTGTTTCAGCATCAAGACTCCCATTCATTTAAGAATGTCTGTCCATCTGTGGTTATCTAGCATTTCCGTTTCGTGATTAGGGTCGCCTCTAATGATGGTGGAATACATGTATGTACATTTGTATTATTTTTGAACATGTACATGTAATATGTATATTAATTTGTTCTGTAGTTATGCTCTCCGACACTTGGAGGAAATAAAGTAATCAATCAATCAATTGACGTACAGTGTCTTGCATACTTTTTGTTTTCAACGAGTGTCTAGCAACACACAGGTAGTAAAATATTAATTAATACTTTCCCTCATTAACTCAGACTGACATAACATTTTACTTCCAACTTTCTTGATATCAAAAACCAATATAAAGATCTAATATTGTAATTTTATTTCCTTCATTTCATTGTAGTTATTTTGGTACACATTTATAGAAAAGCAATGAATAACAAGTACAAAGACAGTAATATTTCTTCTCAAAAATACTCATCTACAAATTCAAAAGTTTTTTATCTTCCGACAATCCAGTATAACCATTGTCTCTCTGAATGTATACAACATCTCGAATAAAGTCACATTTTATCACAGATCTATGCTTTCTGTATTCATTTAACGTCTTTTCCGCATGGTCACATGTTGTATGTTCTAGTCTCTCGGAAAGGCGACTTTTACAACTGTCATAATTATCTGAGGTAAAAATAGTGGACAGGGTATACCAGTCATCTTGGTATGCGACATTAACATAGGAGTCAGGGTTCTCATTTGGATTTGAATTTGCGTCCCTCATAGGAGTCTAGTATAATTCAATTTGGGGCAGTAAGTGGTTGACTTGATTGTGGATGAAATTCATCAATTATCCCTTTATCTTCTTCACTGGATTTAAACCGCTGTCATCTAAAATAGACAAATTTGAAACATTGTCATAAAATTATCCGAAAATTGTGACTATCCGAAGTTGGTACAATCGAACAAATCTGGGTGTTACTCGTTTAAAATGGCACTTTGATAACAATAATAAATAATAACATTCACTTAAATGATCAAAGTAAAGTTGCTGAAGTAATATTCGAGAACTTCGTTATGAGAATACTGAGCGTCACTCGATGGACGGATAAAGAAATTTGCAAACAAAATTGGTGATGCGAGATTCAGTAAAATAACATAGAAATTTGACACATTTTCGCTGCATCTTGACCACATTGTTACAATAAGATACTTCTTGCAAATGATTAATGAATGTTGGAATATAGAAAAACACGTACCATAATTATTTTGTATACACTTAAAATGGTCATCTTGCCAAAAGTGAATCTCACGATTCCGCAATATTAACGCATGCAGAAACCCACAGAGATACGGCTCATAAACGGACAAATAGGATTTTCGCAAAAGAGGAAAAGGACTTTTTATTCATATGTTTTATAGCAGGTTCTACATGTTGTGGTTATTACTGTTTGTTTCATCATTAATGCATCACTCTATGTTGAATTAATTTGTTTCATTTGCGGTTACTTTGAGTTCAGGTTGAAATTTCTCAAAAATCACCAAACACCAAAAGTACTTTCAGTACTTTAATTGATCATATTAGAAATTAATACGCGATTATTCGGGTAAACCAAAACTGACTCAAATAATCCAAATAACCCGTTTATATCTAGAGTCCCCTTCTACAATTGATATATCTCTGACAAATCAGTCACTATGCTCATTGAATCTATAATAAATCAGAGGAATGTACATGTACTATTTTCTTGAGACGAATGAATATGATTGGCGGTACTTTTAATCAACTTCCGGTTGATACGACGATAGCAAAGAGACGCTAAAGCGCCTCAATAACCGTGGGTTCTACATATCCATCATTCAGCATGCGGATGCTATTATTGTCTCGAGATGTGGAAACAAACCCAGGACCCTCAAATGACACTCAGATGATCCTAAATGCTATCCATGAAAAAAATCGTAAATTTTCTGCTGGCATTGAAAGACTAACAGATGAAATTATGAATGTAAGACTTGAAATTTCCTCAGTAAAATCAGACATTAGTTCAGTAAAACGCACGGTTAAAAAAGTTGAAACCAATCAGGTTACGTTTGATGAGAGGCTTGGCAATCTTGAAGAGAACTTTGTGAACCTTGAGAACCAAACAGACATGCTTAACAATGATATTGCCCATCTTGCATATAATGGTGAACGTGACGTTGACAGAGTCGATGGAATCGTAAAACAACTTGATTATTTGGAATCGGAAAACATAAAAACTAATTTGAGAATATTCGGATTGGAGGAATCAGTGGACAATAATGAAGATCTTAGATCATTAATCACGGATAAAGTGTTCAGCACATGTAATGCCAAAGATACTTTAGACAGCAGCAGTATGATTTATGCATGACGCGTGGGTATACCTGGCGGTTCGACTTGTCGAATGGTGTTGTTGAAATTTAACAAATTCGATGACAAAATGAAATTGTTCAAGTATAGAGATGTTCTAAGAGAAAACGGTATACGAATATCAAATGATCTCACTCACCACCAGCGTCAACAAATCAAAGACTTGAGTATGAGAGGATATTATTGGTACTTCAAAAATGTTAAATTATAAGCGGAAGAAGGATGATGATACCGCCGACAAGCACACCCGTACATTTAGACGTGGTGTTCGTCGTGCACCAGAAGTTATGAGCGACATGATGCAAGGAACAGATGAAGTGCCGTTTAACGATTCAGAGGGCAATTAATAGGGTTGTGGCCAACGTCCTGCACTTGTTGATCAGTGTTTAAAATTTATATCATGGAATATTGGAGGTATATCTAAGTTGCTATTAAATCAAGATACCTTAAGTTATATTCAACAATTTGATGTTATTTCTCTACAAGAAACCTTGCTTACAGAATATGATCAGTGTCACAGTGCTTTTAGTGAATTTATATTGTTTGGATACAAAGTCAAAAAATCAGACAAAGGTGGAAGAAATATGGGCTGTGTACTCGTTCTTGTGAGAAGTTTATTTAGCAAATTCTTCAAACAGATACGGGATGACTTTCCTTACGGTGTTATATTACGAATTGACAAGACATTGTTTGCTCATACAAATGATGTACTTTTATGTTCATTATATATTCCTCCAGAAAACTCTCCGAGTCTTTTTTCGAAGTCATCTACAGTGTTGCAACGACTCCAAGACATCATTATAGATGACCAATTATTTGATGTTGATATTATATGAAATGGTGATCTGAATGCTCGAACTGGTGATGAATCGGAATATGTTGACCATGTAGATAATATACCTGCTTTACATGAATATCATGATATACTTGATAATAATATTGGTATACCAAGAAAGTCTCAGGACAATGTCGTAAACAGATATGGTATTGAGTTACTAAAATGTTGTAAATTGTTTGCATGTTATTTAGCTAATGGAAGGTTTGGTGATGATGCACTTATAGGTAATTTCACATTCATAAATGATATCGGATGTAGTGTTATTGACTATTTTGTTGTATCTAAAAACATTGTACACCTTGTGAAAGATTTTACAGTTGAAACTACTAGTATATCTGAGAAAGATCACTTACCAGTAACTTAACACTTGCAAACAAGTGAGAACACAATGCCAGTACGAACCAGTGGAGAAAATGATGCTAAGTTTAGATATGATATAACTATTGAGAATGCAGATAATTTTCTTAGTACACTAGCCGGTAGTATTATGTCAGGAGAGTTTGACCATGCTGATGAACAGTTACGAGATTTTTTGATACCTATTGATGATGTACTTGTATCATTCAATAATGCTATCATTAAGAGTAGTGAGCACTTTGTTAAATTGTGGAGTCATAAACCCAATTATATAGGAGGGGGAATTCAAACTCATGGTTCGATAAAGATCGTAAAATACTAAAAAATAAAACAATGAAAAGCATGAGGCACTTCCGAGTAAACCGTAGTGTACACAACCTGAATACATACTTACAACACAAGAAGGACTACAAAAATCTCTGTAAACGTAAAAGATCGTTCTTTGAAAATATTTGTATTTCTAAACTTGAGTCCACTGTAAAAAAATCTAAAATAGTTTGGAAAGAGGTAAACAAGTTAAATAGTAGACATCAAACTATTCCCAACATTGACAAAGATACATGGCATGATTATTTTAGTAAACTCCATGTAAATAGTGATGATAGGTTTGATGGTGTTGGTGTACTACCAGACTTGAACGATCAAAATGATGATGTAGAGAACCTTGGTTTTCTGATTGTGAACTCCGATATTTCAGATGAAGAAATAATATGTAGTATTAAAGAGTTGAGTATTAATAAGGCTACATCTGGATCATAAGTTGCTGAACAGTTTATTTATGGTATTGATGTACTTTTACCATTCATTAACATTTTCTTCAATAGATTATTTAGTAGTGGTGCGTTTCCGTCTATGTGGTCAAGACAGGTTGTTGTCCCATTATTCAAGAAAGGTAGCAAAAATGATCCCAGTAATTATCGGGGCATTGCACTGTCAGACATTTTTTGTAAAATATATACCTCGATTTTGACAAGAAGGTTAACATTTTACACGAACGTTTACGATAAGATTTCAGAATCACAAGCAGGGTTCCGTGAAGGATATAGAACAATTGATAATGCCTTTATATTGTATTCTGTTGTTAGTAAATACTTATCAATGAAAGGCAAACATGTTTATGTAGCGTTTGTTGATTTCCAAAAGGCATTCGACTCTATCAACAGACCATTATTGTATAATATGTTAGTTACCAATGGTAGCTCTGGTAAACTGCTGAGGTCCATTAAGTCTATATATGGCTCAGTAACAGCTTGTGTTAAAACGAATGAAGGTTTGACGGATTCATTTCCATGTCCTTTGGGGCTTAGACAAGGGTGTAAACTAAGCCCAATATTATTCATACTGTTTATCAATGAACTTGAATATGTTCTACAGTCCAATGGTGTTAGAGGCATACAGTTATTTCCCGATATGACTGAACTATTGTTGTTGATGTTTGCTGATGATATTGCTCTATTATCTGATACTATTGTAGGCTTACAGAAACAGTTGAATATACTACATACATTTTGTCAAGATAAATTACTTACAGTTAATATTAATAAAACTAAGGTATGAGTATTCAAAAAAGGTGGTCGTAGAGCAGCAAATGAAAAATGGCTGTATAATGATAAACAACTAGAGGTAGTTAATGGATTCACTTATGTTGGTGTTTATTTTTCCAGTCGATTGTCTCTTTTTAAAATGGCTGATGCCATGTCAGAGAAAGCGAAACGAGTATTTTTGCATGTATTTTCATCACTCAGTAAATTGTCATACATCCCATATAAGTGTGTGACTAATGTCAATAGGCTCAAGGATCAATATATACAGGATTGGAGAAATAACTGTTCAAATAGTAATAAATTATTATTTTATAGCAATTTTAAAACAAATTTCGGTATTGAAAATTACTTATCTGCGATCAATATTCACAAATTTCGACGATGTTTGTCTTCGTTTCGATGTTCATCTCATAATTTAATGGTTGAAAAGGGACGCCATTTTAGTATACCTAGAGATTATAGATTTTGTGTTTATTGTGAAGGGGTAGTCGAAGATGAACCTCATTTCTTATTAGTATGCCCCTTGTATAGTGATATCCGTGAAATGTGTATCAATGAAATTTTTTCTAATGTACCAATTTTACAAAACTTTTATGTCCTTATGGCAAAAAAGGATGAGTCAACCTTGAGGAATTTAGCCATGTTTTTGTATTTTGCATTCAAAAAAAGAAATGAATAGGTATCATGTACGGAAAATTGATATGTTTGTATTATCAATGTATTTTGTAACCATATTGTGTATATATTGTTTGTGCATGGGCCGGAGGCCTTTAACACAATAAACATGTTGAGTTGAGTTGAGTACATAAACTATTATGAGCCTGGATTCCAGTCTTTTGTATTGTCTATCATTCAAGAGAACTACAAAACGTCTTCTACAATCAGTAAACGTTGATACTGCATTGCAGACAATTTGAACTGCATACATGTCAATAAAATGACCGCAAAGATTCATAGACATTGACTAATCATTTACTTACGACCCAAACCCATAATATTTTCTCACTGCATCATCAATTAAACAAATCGCTTCATGGCAAACAACAGCAGAGATGTAGCCACCGGTACTGTCAACAGAGCCACCTTTGGAAATACTTTTGAATGAATAGAATAAAGTTTGCGTCATCTGTCTAAGTTTCAACTCATTACATACACAATATTAATAAAATTTATATCAGGTAGCTTAAATCAGGTACGTGGATTGAATATTCTGTCTTGTCAGTTCTTGCGAAAGATCGGTAGCGATCTTTTATTTCATTTTCCATATCCTAAAACCATGAAATCGTATAATATTTGATTTAACGATTGTGTGATTCATAGGTTCATGCTTATCGGAAATATAATAATAATTAAATAAGTTATGAATGGTATTTCGTAGCTGAATGTTGAATGATACACAAAACGACTGTGTCTTCAGTAGCATTACACCTATTTTTTTAGTTATAAGTGTATAACACAATATAACATTCCTTAACAGTGAATATGCTCAACAATCAATTTAAATGTCAATGCAAAACACAATTATAAATTAAATCTAGTGTCATAACTTAAACTTGAAAATCTTTACCAATAGTTTTCTTCTTTTCCACTGACCATTTAATGACTCTCTTTGCATCGTCATGGTTGGCTGGAAATCTACGTTCCGGTGCCAGTCTGTATTCTACATCATTCACAATACAAGGTGTGATACTGGTAAATAAAGAACATAGGATGCATTATAGAGCATTTCGGACTATTGGTGGCTTATTTCCCTTTGTCATTGTGGTTGTTTACATACATGTGTGTTCGTGTTTTCGAGGTTGCTGCTTGCTCGACCTCAAAATACATGCGCGGATTTAGCAATTTACGTCAGAGGGGTTAAGGGGGTCCAGCTCCTGGAATGGCCGCGGATCTAAGTCAGCCGATGGTGTCCCTTGATTTCTGCAATTGCATGTTTTTTAAAGTATACACTAATTTTGGATAAATTACATTTCAAATGATCATATAATGGCAGATGCAGATCACAATGCAATCCAGTTTCGACAGAATATAATAAATACTTTTTTAATCATGACATGAATGTAATTTGTATGTGCTTCAAAATTGAATGAATTCCAAGATATTATGGAAATGTATTTACATATCATAAGAAAAGTTGAGAAAATACATCTTAGACTGCTTAAATGTGTATTGGATAAATTTATGATTTTGTTATAGTTTGGACGTAACTATTTATTTAGTGTTCATCATAATCATATAAAATCTTACATAAGTTATCTCTTATTATAAAATCTGCAGGAAATCAGTCTTGAATGTTCTGACAATGCATTGGTATTGAACAATTATTGTACACTTTGTACTTTTGACCTGTAATGAGCGATTTTCAATTAACTCGGACAAATGCAGTCAATATTGAATTCTTGGTTGGTCTATCTTCTTAATCTCATCAAGAAGTACTTAAAATAAAGTTACTATGTATTGGTTTATAACCTAAATATACTTGTTTTATTAATATTAACTTAAAGCATATATTAAATTTTCTATTTCATGTATCAGTGATATTGGAATGTATTGCATTCCCAGAAATTTGTGTTGCATTTTTGTAGCAATTGTAATGCCAATCCGCTTGACATGAACCTTAACACATACTTTTTTCCTGCAAATGTAAACAGCTGACCTATCTCTAATTTTCAAAGTTGTCCTGATGAGTATATTTTAAAGTTTAGTTACAAAAAAGGAAGAAATTACCAAGTTATACCTTGTGTTAAGATTTTGTGGAGACAAACGAACATACTAAGTGAGACCTATGTATCAAAAAGGTATCAGGTATATGAAGATAATAAGATTCACTTGACTATATGAAATTATTTAGGATATCGAAACTGAAAACAACATTCTTCATAAAAATCATGGTTTATAAATACAGGTAAGCGAACATCCAGTTTTTTAACTTCAAGACTGTTCTGTAGTATTTCATGTTTTCTCTTTTTCAGTTTGAGCTTCTCCCACTCATTATTGAGATACTCCCTGTCAAATGCAGCAAGAGCTGGAAAACAAACAAAAACAAAGAAATGCTGAGAAAATTGAAATAAATCATTCATGTAATTAATGGTCACATCTACCAAAATCATTATACAGACACCATAATTGAAAGGGTTAATCTACTCAAACCTCCTGTCTTTATATCAATAAGTTATTTCCCTATCCAGTTGATGGACTCAGTATATATACAGGTTGAAATAACTGTGCAAATTTGTATACATCCATCTGAAATGGCACAATTAAGTTATGATAAATAATTCTGATCAGATTTTTTTTAAAACAAAGTAATAGCAGCAATATCAATTTTTCGTCAATGGTCGTCAAGAAATGTAATGTAGTTATGTACGATGTTGGCTGCTTGAAAAAATTTCTATATTATAGTAAATTATAAAATACTTGTGAAATTGTTTGTAATAATAAGAACATACAAAACAAATGTCAAAAAGATACCTTTGAATTCTCTGTTTGTGATTTTTCTTTTATACCCTTCAGGCATGTCCACATCTGTAAAACAATCCATTCAACACAATAGGCCAAAACTGGACAGGAAACAACCTGAACACTATAAAAAGTGACAGAATTGCACAGGGCTAAAGGAAAAAACAACCATATAGCGAATTACAGCACTTGGGGTTTAAATCGATTTAACAGCTAGCTAACCTCAAACTTAATCGCTATATGGTCCTTAATTTGCAACATATATACATAAATTGACTAAGTAGCCAGTAACTAATCATTAAAGGCAACCAACCATCCCGCACATAACATAGCTGTTAAATCGATTTAAACCCCCAGTATTGGTACTGACAGATCCAAGGCTGTAATTCGCTGTATGGTTATTATTTCAGTTTGTGTTTTGAATGTGTTTTATATTTCCCTTTCCCCTGTGCAATTCTGTCACTTTATATGATGTTCGGGTTGTTTCCCGCCCGGTTTTGGCCTATTGCTGCCGTCTGTCTTGGCTTGTCCTGTGATCTTTCCCATTAGTTCCCCCCTCCTTCACTGTCCGCTTTGATTCTCCTAGTTATTCCTTATAGGCCATTCACTGTGCCTCTGTTCCTTAACATATGTACCCTTTAACCTGCTTAAGTGCCTTGTGTTTTGTGGATTGTTGTTTTCCCGGAGGTCTGTGTGGGGAGGCACTGTCTTTCTTTTATAACGCTCAATACAGCCACCAAATCCAACTTTTCCCGGATACAATTATTATAAACTCTTTATTCTTCGCGGACGATCTTGCCATGGACACCCCAGTTGGTCTTCAACGTCTTCTGAATGTACTAAGTGACTTTTGAGACGAATATAAGCTCTCAGTGAACAATATAAAAACAAAAATCATGTGGGTCATTATCAAGATCTGGAAAAATAGAAGTTGTACATAGCTTTACGTACGTTGGTGTTACCTTAAATAGACAGTTTTCATTGCCAAAAATTACAGGGGAACTAGCTAACAAATCGAAAATAGTTTTGATGTCTATTCTATCAAAATTATATGATTATGGTTAATTGTCTAAATCGTCTTTCTTCAAAATATATCACACCAAGGTAACTCCAGTGTTATCGTATGGTTCCGAGATTTGGTGTATAGAGCGTCTGAGTATTATAGAGCAAGAACATTTATATCCTTGTAAACGTTATATAAGCTTACCACAAAAACTACACATATAGCTGTTTTAGGTGGATGTGGGCGTTATCCTATGTTTATTGAAACCGTTAAGCGCGTTATTAAATATTGGATTAGAATTTTGAAAATGGGTGAAGAAATGTATATTAAAAAGGCTTGTATAATATGCTTATGATGACAGACCAAGATTGTCTTAGAAATTTTGTGGCGTTTGTAAAAAATATATAGTTTAGCTGTGGCTTTGGATATGTTTGGTTGAATCAAATTGTATTGAATGAAAATCATGTTATTGCTATTTTAAATCAATCGCTTAAAGATCAGTATTGTCAAGATTGGCATACTTCCATTGTAGATTCGCCAAAACTTATATTTTACTCACACTTTAAATCATTTTTTTGTCATTAAAATTATTTAGACTGCGTAAATATTCGTAAATATAGAAATGCTCTTGCGTGTTTTCGGTGTTCATCACATAGACTTGTAATTGAATATGGCAGATACTTAGATACTGAACGAGATCAGACTTTTGTAATATAAGTGCGAATGTAGTAGGAACTGAACATCATTTCTTGCTTAAATGTCTTTTTTATTCTAATATTAGAAAGAAATTCTTACCAAAGAAATATTATGAAAATATTTTAACATATGTATTGTCTTGCTGTGTACAAAGAAGGAGGATTTGTGAAGGAATATTGCTATGTATATATATTTTGCAATGCAACATAGAAATACGTTACTGAATGCTTCGTAATTATGATGTAACTGTTGATAGTAATTATAAATTATTACTTACGACGTTTTATAAGAAATTTTATATTCGTATATGTATTTTACTATGTAACATCTACTGTATGCTTCTAGTTATGATAACATTGATGACTAAAATGTATTATTATTTTACAATGCTACACTTCTTTTGATATCTATATCGTAAACCGGATTGTATTATCATAAAATATGCTATTGTGATTTGCATTACGTTTTGTTCACCGTGTATTTTTCCTGTGTTGACATGTACATTACATATATAATAGATAATGTGTTGTCTTGGACTGGTGGCCTATAACAAATATACTATTGAAATTGATTGAATGTTATACTTATAATGCTGTTTTTCATATTTATTCATTATGTAATACTGTCGTTTGTCATGTGTATTGTATATTTCGTTTGACTATAACGTATGTATCAATTTACATATACTTACTCTCATAGAGTATGTTAATATTATTATTGTACATTGTATATATTAGATGATAAGTATAATACTTAAATCTAGATATTAATAAATCATTATGTTCTGTTCTGTTAAAATTAGCAGAACATACACGACTTTTCAATGATATCCCTGCAAGTTAATAAATTACAGGTACTTTTACTTAGCTAATACTTACGAGTGCAGCTCATAGATTTTACAGTTCCCGTAATGACCGCGATTCGTTTATTTTCCATAAAATTGCTCATACCTCGTTCACATAAATACATCTTAAACAAATCTGCTTATTGATTCTTAAAGGTACCAGTTCCTTGTTTACTAAAATTTTCTTTTGTTTTGAATATTTGTCAGGGATTCAACATAATAAATTATATAATTTTTCTCATTTTATTCTCGAACGATCTGTTTAAATCAAACACTTTGCAAATAAGCGTTCGAAAGCATGACAAAATATCGAAGATGTTTTGTTTAGGCTTCATAACAATACAAAAACTGACATATAATGATAATTAATTTTCATTTTATTAATTAATTACTCAAATTCGTACCGTTTGTACAGAGCATACGAAATATTCCGGATACATACCGTACTACCAACCGTTAAACCCAACGCTATCGGCTTATGAATTGGACGGCAACATAAGATCATATGATAAGACCGTTGAATTGACTAGAGTTGCAAGTCACGGGAAAGCGTGTTCCAAATATTATGCAATACGTGGTTCTATTTATACAACAAACGGAAACTAGATGACATCGAAATCTAGTTTAATCCAGTTTCGATCGTGGTTTCTTAAGTGTGTTTTCTTCGAACAATCAGCGAAGTAATTGGGATTGACAATACATAATGTAAGTTATTTCTTTCTAGAAAATATAAAATGAACGTAATAACTTAAAATGTAATAAAATAATTTTGGAACAACCTGGACGCATGGAGATGTAGAGCTAGTGTGTTCTTTAAAATCTGAGTGTTCTGAGTAAAGTCTGATATATGAGCTGTGCCACGACAACACCTGTATAATTGACCATAAACGTCCATAAACAGATATGTTTCCAC
This sequence comes from Mactromeris polynyma, assembly GCA_032209605.1. Lineage (NCBI taxonomy): Eukaryota > Metazoa > Mollusca > Bivalvia > Venerida > Mactridae > Mactromeris > Mactromeris polynyma. The sequence continues at coordinate 2,155,291 of JASFXZ010000021.1, read as the reverse complement.
TTACATTTAACACCAAGAGTACTTATTGATATAGCATATTGACATATATTTGTATGCGAGTTCTGAGAAATTATAAATGGCATGTTACTGGACATATACCTGAGTGTAGGACAAAATCCCCTCCGGACAAAATCCCCTTCGCTCATTTTGTACAAGGTGGACAGAATCCCCTTCTTGAATTTTACAAGGCGGGACAAAACCCCCTTCATTTAAAAGTAGGACAAAATACCCTCCCATGTTTTTTGAATGTTAGATGATTATTGATACAATATTATATTATAATAATGACATACAAAAAAACTGTAAATCAAATTTAGTGTATTTGATATTTCTTGGTTTTACTGTCCATGTTAAGATGTTCAATAAATGTTGAAATATTATGTTGTTTATTTTTAAAATAAAACCACATTGAACTTAATACAAAAAAAATGTCAGAGGTTGTTTAGTCCTACTTGTAAAATTCATGAAGGGATTTGTCCCCCTTGTAAAATTCACGAAGGCGATTTTGTCCACCTTTTACAAAATGAGCGATGGGGATTTTGTCCGGAGTGGATCTGGTCCGTATACCCATAAACCGGTATGTCTCGTTATTACGAAGGACTGTCATCGTTAATCGCGATATCGATGTGTCGATGATTTGGTAGACTCAATTATAAATGGATTTTGGAATATCACAACAATTTTACCTCTATGAAATGGAGCGCTGAAAAATTTCCATTCATCGAAAGAACATGGCAAATATTTACACGTCAAACGTGTTTTTACATTGTCAGTGAGTAGTAAGGGGCCTATTAATTACTTGCAAAAAAACGGAAGCCATTTTGTTTCCATTTATTATACTCATTTGCATATGAGCTATTTGGTTTCTATATTAAGGAACTGTTTCTATACATAACAACTTTTTTGCCTACAAGCGATAATCACGCTCGCACTGCGGCCATCTTGGATGAGTCTTATGAAAGTATACAGAGGTGTATACTCAAATACAATGATGTATCAACGTAAACATGCCAAGAAGCATTTCATCATCGCATGTCTCTTCAACATTAAGAAACGTCTCCTGCCTCACATTACTCCAAGTCATTTACACAACAATACGGATGCGTCTGGATTGCAATGTCTTGAACAGAGAGAGCTAAGTGGTCCAATAAAATTAATATTGATTGTGAGGATGAACGGAGGTTTGTAACTACCTTGAATTAATCTTCTTAGAGTGTTGTCAATCAAACCAACCAAGGATAGATATTAGCTTAAGTATTGAAAATTGTTCATCATGTGCCCAGTCTACAAATATGAAGTGAAAAACACTTGGTGGTCAGATGAGTCGCCTGTTTGTGTCTGTCTATATAACATTTATTAAAATTTCCCGTTCGGTATTCATTTAATATTTATTGGATCTGCTAAGTGATTTGATTGTCACATCAGTATATGTATAACGTGCAAAAGAGTCAAGTAATTAACACGACGTGCGAATAAAATGTTTTGCCAATATCACACGTCAAAAAAAAGGGTCTGACTACGTAACTCTGTATATAAGTGTACAGTCTATAGGTATACGAGGAACGGTGGAAAAGTACCCGGACATTTACTCGTTCTCGAAAGTGTGAAATATTTTTCAAAATAATTGTTTTTACTCTTTTTCAAAATATTCTCCACCTACGAATACGACTGTCTTAATGTTCTCAGAATTTCTTCAAAATAGTACCTGGCGGTGACAGTTTGACCTTTTGGCATGAAATGAGTGAGAATCATTCCACTAGGATACTAGAAGGCAACTATCATTACCTTGCCAGCTGAAGAAGGCAGTTTAAACCTTTTTTCGGGGGTGGAGAACCAGTGCGTTTCCACTGCTTTGTTTGAGCTCTTGTCTCAAGTTCGGCGTAATGAACCCACATCGCATCACAAGTGATAATGCAGTTTAAGAACTTATCTCCTTCTTGTTTAAAACAACTCTAATGGTATTTTGTTATAGTCACCCTCTATGCCTTCTGATCTTCTGTCAACTGTCTTGGCAGCCACCACACGTTTGCAGCCATTGATGGGGTAACTGCCTCATTGGGCCTGCCAGACCTAGGCCTGTCACACACGCTAGTTCTGACTTCTCGAAACTGAGAAACCCGGCAGTAAAATGTAGAACGTGACATGCAGCCATGCCCAAACCTTTCCTGCAGTCTTTGAAAAATGTGGCAAGGCTTTTCTCCCTCTGTCAGTAGAAATTTTATAACAGATTGCTGTGAGTCGCACTTAAGAGTCGATGTTACATGAAACATCTATCATGTAAAGATATTGTCAACAATATTTATAGAAACTTGTCCTTGAATAATAAACTGACCGAATTATTGTCATGTACAATATGTGTACTTTGTTGCACGTGGAAAGACGAAAAGTCCGGGTAGGTCTATGATCGGTTACATGTAACGACGATAATAATGCATTCACTCGAGAAATCGAGAACGTAAAAACGTTGGAAAAATATGAACGGATTAACTTTAAACAAACAAAAAATTCAATAAAAGATGTGGACATAATATGTTATGTCATAACAATTATTAAACACAATAGATGATATTTTCTTTACATACAAAAAAAGTGATGGTAAACATTTTTCACTCAAATCCTAAATAACGTGAGCACGAGAGAACTAATCCTGACAATATCGAGCTCAAAGTATTCCAATTCCATAATAAAAACGTTTGTCAAGATTTAATTTAGTTATATACCATACCAAACCAATTATCTACTGTGATAAAGTTATGTGACTCTGGCATATATACTTTTGGAGATATGCGCGACTCAAGATTGCATACTCTGTATGCTATATTTCAACTTAGTCAAGGGCACGATGAGACGATGTCATGATGAGACTATTACACGATGCAATAGAACGATGCGATGGCACGATGAGATGAACACAAATCTTACGTGAAATTCGCGAAAGTGAGTTATTAAGTAACATAAAAAACTAGATAACTAGCCAACTAGATAAGATTCGTGTTACCACTTACATCTAGAAGCCAACGTTGCATTTATGAATAAGTGGTAACACGAATCTTAAGTGAACTTTGCGAATTTGAGTTATTAAGCAACATAATAAGTGGTCAACAAGATAAGATTCGTGTTACCACTTACATCTAGTGTAAACTTTCAAGCCTGATTTTAGTTTTATGATATTTATCTTACCGAAAATGTATCACGAATATTAATTAGATAGCTAGATAATCATCGTGATAAGTAGGTGATTAACACGAAACAATTCGCGAACGCAATCATGCTAACTGGTGGTAGTAATATGCCACCATACATATTTAAAGTAATATTATGCTCTTTTGTGTTCTTTTTTTTTGTTCATTTGTTTACCTAAACAAACATGAAAAATATATTTCCTACAGTTAAAACATCAATAAATATGCATTGACAAAGAATGAACTCATAGTGTATCGATGCATATTTGTTGAATAAAGATGTGTGTTCATCATAAAATTTAAAAACAACTTCCAATTTTTAACAATCAGGCTATTTTATCAGTGTTGTCTGTTAGTAATACGGTAAACAAGATACGTTCACCCGGTTATACATTGCAATAGTTCTTATTAGAGATGGTTTAGCCAATGTAACAACAATACTGGATGGAGCCAACATTTTATGTTCAGACGAGCCAGATATATCTTTTAACATTGAATTACATAGTTACGATTAGTCCAGTGTTATACTACTTTTTGCATGTGCTTCACATGGGTAATGCAATATGACGTTAGATCATACAAGATGTCCATTGCGTAGTATATATGATCAGCGAAGGTAAAATACAAAATGAAGCATTTCTTAATAAACGCGAAGAAAGTTATAAATAAAATTAAATCGTGTTAAATCATTAAATCCTCGGTTCTTATGTTTAAGCTTTCAAATATTCACAATACTTAATTCTAGACGGCATCACAGTCAAACACAAGAGGTTATCGTCTGCAGGTTTTTTTGTAAAACACCCCTGAAAAATGAAAAATATGACAAACACACAATCAGGATGTCGCAAATTTACGAACACTTCCTAGTCTACACATTTCACGACCACGGCTCATATACTATTGATTAAACTGTTTGGTAAATATTTCCTTACAAATAGTTTCATTTTCGTGTTTACAAGTATATGTTTTACGTGTCACGCATTCCATGCAAAACAGAAACCTGTTTACTTGCTCTGGTAAGTTCAAGGTAATTTAGTGGTGTTCCTTTCACACATTCTGAATAAGTCGAATAGTTAACAAACAAATCATCTTGAGTCAGATTACAGTTTATAATTTAGGATAAACAGGTAAACACTAAGGAATGTTGACAAAGGTAAACAAATTCGTACATTTGATACACACTTAGTAAATGCTGTACACATACATATCTGAAAAAAGTATGTTAGCCTACACCATACTGAAACGCGATTTACTTGGCTAATACACCTAAATCTTATCGAAAGCGAATCATATGACATGTGTGTGAATAACACTCTGTAAAACTGACATTTGTTATAATTGTAATTGAGAATAATGTGAGTTCAAACAAGAAAGAAAGACGGCACATTACTAGTTTTACCTTAACAAAGTTAAGACACTGTTAATGAAATGCAGAAAGAAGATACATGTATATAATTATAGCTATATCTAGATCTGCATAATGTATTACAAGTATGATAAACAAGTACACATATATCTTGTCAGCAGTGTAGATCATGATATCTCCATTACAGTTATGCTACTAGTGTGTTATCGACTATAAAACATGCATTGATTGGTTGTATTGTCTTGGTATCAAAGACAACAATACAATTAAAACAGTATCACACAAGTTGCTGTCCGATGAACCTTATTCAGCTTAACAAGCGTTTTGACAATTGAGAAGTTAAGAAACACCCTATCACCACTATTCATGGGGAGCACCAGAAGCACACTACACTGACCTGTAGGTTTCAGCTTCATTAAGTTAATAATCCATTCATATCCGACGTTGTCAATCCACGCATCTCACAACCTCCAACACTCTCGGTTATTCACAGAGCAGAAACAAAAAAGTTCTGTTACGTTTGGGGTACACTGTAAGCACATTCAACATTGTCGTGTGAATTGGCTTCACAAAAACATAGCTACAGATCGGTTAAGTATTCTGCACAAAGAAGTTAATGATGACGTATTTCTGCAGACATACTAAATGCTCGAACACCGGTTGGCTCTCACAACACTCAGTGAAACCAACGCATTTCCTTTGTGTACAATATAGTCTAGCTGGCGTTGCTTGGCTGGAATCAACACCTGTATAGTTCGATCCTGTACTGCCAGGATACGTCGCTTGAGATTCAAACATTTTATTACGAGCTTTTTATATTAATGTTGATACAGTTATGGAACGATTAAATAATAATCACATTTGGTAGACTGTCGTCTTATTAAGACAACTAATATACTAAGTACGCTAAGTGTTTAAGATTGGCCATCGTTAATACCGTCTTTACGGGACCGCCTATCTACAGTTTTTGCCGAGATGCATGTTAAGTTATCCTTTACACATGTGCAATTCCTTTTCTTGGTATAATATTCATGATCTCTCTCCCAATTTGATGTTCTATTATCCACCTTTCGACCAATAATTACTGACTTGTTTTGTTTGTTTTGCGATGTACTACATCCATTAAATTCCCCCCTTTTTGTCCCCCTAAATTCGCCATAGTTGTTTTTGACCATATGATATCTTGAAGTGTGATGCTCTACAAACGTTCACTAATTTGTGTATGTATACACCTTTAAATAAACATGGTCACACATTAATAATTTATGTTGATGTACGTCTGTAATTGATTCTACGCAAATCTTGAACTTTGATCTCTGAAGCGATTTAAATATATATGAGTATAGCCATGTATCTATGAGTTAAATTCAACAAACAATTCCACTGATAATGCTACATTCAACCAGCTTAAGTAATTAAGAGCACAAAATCGTCACCCAAATAACCTGACTAAGGCTGCTTGTTTTTTTCCATATACTGACTGATATATACAGTGTATATGTTATTGTATGCGTTATGGTTAATTGCTTTTAATGATTCGTTATGGCCAGCTTAGTCAATTTATTTGTATGTGTAGAAATCAATGATCTTAAAGCGGTTAAGTGTAAGGTTGGGTGATAAGGTAGCTTCTAAATCGATTAAGCCCCCACCCAGTATATTTACAGTTCAAAGGCTGTTAAATGGTTGTGGTTATTATTTCAATTTATGTCCGTGTGAATATGTATAGAAGGTAACATGTAAAGATGTGTACAATCCTTATAACTCCAAATCGCCTTTTGAAACGTCCCCCATTAATGTTTATGTAATCAATACCCATCGTGACCTCACATTGCATCAGTTGAATGCGTGTATAAATGACAAAAATAGTAACGAGTCAAATTTCCAATAAAACCTTCGAAAATAATGTTTAGATTTTAAAAGGAACTATATTTGATATTGATTTAAATTTTAATTAAATATGTGCATGAACACTATTATTTCTCGCCAATTATGTATTCTGTATAAGCAGTAGGTGGAGTTCAATGTCGTGGTAGGAGATAAACATGTCGAGTGAGCACGCATCGGATGAAATTCTCACATTAAAAAATTGACTAATGGAGATATCAATCAGATATTCGCTACCATTTCCTTTATACGAAATCCGGTATAGTTGTCAGTTTATGTATGCCTTTATTAGACTGCATCCCATGCGTGCTCGACAGATATCAAACATCACGCAGCGGTTTTCTTCCCTTGCAGTACAGCAGAACTCCAATAATTAAAAAGGGAGAATACTGCGTATGGGATTTGGAAGACATGTTTACCTCTGGCGCGACCTTGAACTATTCTTCTCGGCAGTATGCTACTCTTTTTTTCGGCAGTAGGCTACATATAGCCGATGCGATCCGATTGCTCCACATCAATCCTAACTGTACGGAATCATGGGCGGAATGAATCGTTTCATAAAACATACCATAGAGATAAATAGTAAATACAAATATTTTAACATTGGTGTGTAAAATATTCTATAGTATTCGTGCGGTAAATTAATGGTCAGAACCTACTCCGAAATATTGTTACAAGAAAAACATTGATGCATAGCATCAAGTCGGCGTAGAACCTATTGTACAAAGAAAGCTTAATCATTTATGGGTGTGTGGAAAAGATATGATGTTTGGTTAAACATCTGTCTTCTTAGGAAAGTGTTTCAACCATGCAATTGCGGGCACAATTAGTGCCATATAAAATATTTACTGCGACATTCCATCCTGATGTTTCAAAACTCTTATATAGTCATCATGCATGAGTTATATATAATTTTGGCAAATGAAATTCTATCTTAAATGACGTTTAGCCAGTCATGTACTATTTCATTTGTTCATTCAAATAAGTATTCGTGACTTATTAGAATTCTATTAGTCTGTTAATCAAGTTTGAGACAAATTGTTACAGTTTGAAATGTCTTTGCTATGAAACGTCTTGGAGCGACATAAGCAACAACATGGTAGAGTACACTAACGTAGTGGTTTGCGAATGCGTTTCTGATATAGATTGTCTTTTTACTGTCCAGTATGGGAATAACGACTAAAGACAAGCTGCAATTGGAAAAATGGATTGGTGCTGGACATAAAACATTCAGACTCCTATATTCTATTAAACGGGATGGGTGCAGCAGTACCGCATTTCACAAGCTATGTGATAAGCAAGGCCCCACGGTAACTGTTCTGTACACGGAAGATGAACGTGTTTATGGAGGGTACTCGGGTGTCAGTTGGGGTGGCAGTAACCAGTACACCAGCACTAACAGCGAGTTCCTCTTTCTGATGAAGCTTGATGGAAAAGAACAATTTTGCAAATTTTCTTTAAACCCATCCAAAGCAGAAAATGCTGTCTACAACCATTCCGACTACGGACCGACATTTGGCTCGGCACACGATTTGATGACATTTAAGAACACAGTGGACACAACAGATGATAAGTTCACATTGAACGGACAAGTGCAAATCGGAGAAACATATGATGACCGCAATAATTATGCAAGCCAATTAAACAATGGCAACATGACAGTCGTAGATATGGAGGTGTACACAGTGATGGGTATGTTATTATGTGTGGCTTTTTTAATATGTTTATAATATACTGCTTATAAACCGCGGTCAGTTTACCTAGCAAGATTCCTAGAATTTTATAACAACCAGTGCTTACTTGCCCTTCCGTAAGCAGCTGACAAATGAACGTAGCCAAATGTCACGGAACGGCAAGATCAGCCAAGACCAGCTATCGAGCCCGGACCTCCCGGGTGACAGCCTAGCCTTTTAACCACTGAGCTAACCGGGTAGGATATCTCATGTAGAGTAAGATTATCTAAGGACGAATGTAATGACTTCATAATATCGATTGAAACATAACAATGCTAACTTGTTTAGTTTAAATTGATTTTGAAACCAGTCTCCTTTTAATCATCACTGTCACTGGCTGCTCCTGGGCTATTAACAAGTTTTTATGAGACGTATTAATTTTCTTATATCCCTTTATATGCACTTTTTTATAAAAAAAAATAAACATGAATACATAATGAAAAGACTACTAACGAGTGACGCGAAAATAGACTAAAGAACATCCCATAAAGGTTGCTTTCTTTCATCTATGTAAACCCATGCTGTTGTTTAACGAGATAATAACTCAAGAATAACTAATCTTTTAAAATTGTGGTTAATGCAGCAATTGTTCTGGTATATTCAGTGGTCAGTTGACCAGCTTGCATGTAATTAATATTTAACCAGTTCTAACTTGCCTTTCCGTAAACAGCTGATAACTTCCCTAAATGAATCAGAGAATGGGGACAAATGACCGTAACCAAATGTCTCTTAAGGGCATGACATGTCCCGCCCTAGAATCAAACGAGGATATTCTAAGTGACAGCCATGTGCTATAACCAGTGACGTAACTATAAGGGCTAATAACTCGACCGATAAAAATACATCGAAAGAAATCGTTTTTTTACAGGCAAAGAACTTGGTTCCGACGAACTGCCTGTCTGGCGTAAGACTGGACTCTGGGATCGTGAGGTAAGAATTAGAAACAGTGAACACATGTTTTCGTTATGGCGGTATTATGTAGTGGTGGTGGTTGTCTGTCTGTCCGTCTGTGGGTTAGTATCTTGCCACTCGCTCATTTACTTGAGAAGGCGTTGAACTACTATCTTCAAATATTGGTCATAGGCAGTTAATAATACAAAAATAGATAAAACCTGATAAAAAACTCGATCCTCCAACATAGACAGTAATTGACCCTTGTTTAAGGTCACTAGGTCAAGGTTCAGTTACCGAATTAATTGTATTAAGTATTTGTGTAAATAAGACGGATCGATGAGTCTTGATATTGTTGTTAATCACTTGATAATGTTAGCAGAAACACTAGGACCACTCATGTTAAAACATGGTGTTTATGTATGTTTTGCCTCAGAATGGGTTTTACATGATGTGAGGGATATAAATATTTTCACGAGCGTCTTTAGGCAAAACCATTATCCTGTGTAAATTTGTATCGGTCAGTGAATGAGCTAAATACTATGATATTTCAAAGCGTGACTGAATTAATTGATCATTAAAATACTGACCTAACCGGGTGGCCTCATATTTGGCGCAATAATGTTTATATGCATACATCTATATCGTTACAGCGGTTGGATGAATTAAAACGAGAGATAACTGAATTTCGGCCAATGGCTGAGCTGAATATCAACATTGCACGAATTGTGTTGATAGGACCAGTAGGAGCGGGAAAATCTAGCTTTTTTAATACCATTGATTCAATCTTTCGTGGTCGTATTACACAAAGGGCGTGTAGCGGTAATGCAGAGCAAAGCTTGACGACTTCTGTAAGACAAATTATGACATTTATTTGATCTAGCAGTTTCATGTTTATATTTGAGTACATGTATTTAGTTCTTGGAAACAGGTAATCCATGATGTATGTTGTAATTCGGACAGTTTCAGACATCTATTATGTCATAATATATCACTCAGTAATATTGTAAAGCCGTTGTTGTATAACGGGTGGGAAGCAGAACTTCCACGCCGAAGGTTTGGGATTCAGTCTTATTCAGAAAAACAACCTTATGTAAATGGAACTGGAACAAAACTTTTTAAAAATAGAACTGGCAGATCAATATAATTTGTTTATACTCATCAAAGCTAAAGTCCTATCATGTTGATATATAATATTAGTTTGCACATCGTAGTCTGATGATGAAAATATGCGCCGATTATGTTTCGGTATTACACATATCTCGTTATTCATGTTGCTGCTACCATGTTCAATTTTTATGTAATACTTTGTTCTTGTATTTTCCTCGTTAATGAGTTGTAAATTATTCCGGCTTGGTTATTTACTATAAACAATTCTTACCGTTAATACAATGAACTTCTTGACTCGCACCTGTAACCAGTTGATGAATCCTTAGAGCTACTGAAACATCATAATGTGTTTATATTTGTAAAATATTTCTTATAAATAATGCGCTTGCATAAAACAGATTCAAAATTACCTTCTTTGTAACGGAAAGTTGAAGATCTGCTAATTACTTATAATTAGTACAATTAAATAGTATTGTGCCATCAGATGTTGGTCTTACCTTCGTCCATCAATTGTTAACAGGCACTCATGAATATTCATACAAATTCATTCAATATGGTACAACTATCACGTGGCAAGTCGACAAGAACGACGATTGTGCCCGAAGTAGATGAATGAGTACATATCCAATGCTGTCGAATAATATAATATATGTCTTTATTAATAACTTTAAATTAATGTTTGCCACTGTCTTCATGCACAAACACCGTTCGTTGGTGGTATGCATACTATACTTATAGTTCTGCACACTTGGATTGTTTTGGTTACAAAATGTGAACGAGGTTCCTCTTTTATTTCACTCGTATATCGAATGAAAGATGAATCAATGTAAAAGAACAATCTGAAGAAAAAACATGAAACCCTGTCAATTAGCACACTCGACTTACCGACTTACAATGTATTCTTCTCCAACAGGCTTCCCTCATACCTCGACTGAAATTTATATTTAATGTATAACATGAGGAGACGTATGGCCTGATGTTTTGCACACCGGGGCGGATGCATACATTATTGAAAAAAAATTGTTCTTTAATCCTGTTTGCCAGTGACACATACTGGATGTGACGATGAACTACAGATGGAGTTACGATTAAGTTAATTTACTGTTTCTGTTAATTTGTTACGTTCGAATTGTTCTTCGTACTACATGTAAACATTATCATTTTGTCAAGTGTGCAAATATTTGTGTCGAGTATATATAACATGATTATAAAAGTGTACGGTTTGCTTTCCTTAGTACACGCCGTATACAGTCAGGACACCATCTGGAACGGTGTTGAACTTCCGGCTATGTGATACACGTGGTCTAGAAGAGTCCAACGGTCTTGATACACTGGAGTGTAATTATTTATTGGATGGAAACATACCTGACTTCTTTGAGGTTTGTGTGTTAAACTTTAGTTGACGTATATATTTAGTTTATATCACTTGAAAGTTCAGCTAAGGACTTATTTACGAATAAGGCCATGTTGTTCTCTTATAGATATACGAACAGTGTGCAATACTGTTATATGTAAACATAATAAACCATACGCGATATACTGAACCTTCTGTAGAACCAGCGCGATCATTTGCAATATAAAACAATGACAATTCAGTGACTATTACACGGTAGAATAATTTAATCAACTTTGATTATGAGATACAGTTGACGAAGTGTATAGGACCTACTTTCATCCAGCCATCTCCTCTACGAGAGGCCATAACCTTCGTTACCTGGTCCCTTTCTGTAGAACGGACAGCTACCGCCATTCCTTCTTCCCCTCTAGTATAAGACTGTGGAATCAGCTCCCAGAACAGCTAGCCACATCCCAAACCCTAGAGGACTTCAGATGTGGACTGGCAGGCCAGTAGCAAGACAGGCACATGTACATAAATGTTTTAGTAGTTTTACTGCTTTTATCATCACTTGTTGTTGCGCCTCGCACATTACCCACACAAATTGTACGACAATATCCCAGAGGGATCATGTACTATATCAGAAGAAGAAGAAGAAGACCCAATGTTGTTTTCTCAACAATGCGGTCAGAGTTCGACTCAGGCGGGTAGCACTTTATTCTTTTTTTTCTGGACCATGTGTAAGTACATAGATGCAGTTTTTACTCGTGCCTTTCTTCATGACAGTTTGAGTTTCCCTCTGACAGCATACGCATACATGTATTTCGCAACTACAGTTATAAGAAAATTCAGTGTCGAATTCTGTCATCAAATATGTCGTAAAGGTTTCAATAATGTTTTCTTCAATTAGTTTATTTTCTCACGTGGCGGTGTTTCGAATCATTATATTATTGTGATAAAATACGATACAACTGTTGTAACGTGGCTTGTATTCAGTAGCCAAGTGGCAAAGGAAGAAGCCATTCAATCATGGCTTGACAGACATGGTGTCATATATTCACCGGGCATGTTGAAGGCAGATATATTTGAACTCTGTAAGAGTAACAAGCCCAAACCAAGTTAAGTATTATTCCGTCTCCCTCAATACTGAATGTCATCGAATTTATATGGACACATATCAAGGAGAAAATAGCTTGTGCCTAACGTCACATACAAGTACTAATCGTTATGAAGCTACCCAAGAAGATATCCATTCTGTCACCGACAGCTATTTGAAAGCCTGTTGCAGATATGTCCGTGATGTCGCCGAGGTAGGTGAAGAGAAGACGGACACAGCCACTGATGTCGAACCCAATACAGATATTGCCATTGAGACCAGTGACTATTCAGACACTGACACTATGTTAGAAATCTAGTCGCGCGGCATTTCAATTAAAATTCATTGTTAATGTTTCATCATGTTTTGAATTGTACAAAGGCATTTGGATATCAGAGGGATTCAGATTTATAAAACGAATACAATTAATGTAAAATAATAAAAATATAGATACTAATTACACAAATAACGTGTTGTTTCTCCTTTACCATAAACTAAAAGTCTAATAATTTTGGTGTACGAACTCGCGTCGAGAACGGTTAGAGTCAAATATGTCACACTATCCGTACAACAGCACACGTGTGCCGATTATTTTTTAATTTTAGTCATATGAATAAAAGTGATTTATTGTAAGTTTTCACAGGGACCGCTACATACCCAAGACAATGCATTCCCACACGGACTCCCGGAAAACCAACAAAACATCAGGCACTAAAGAGGTGCAAAAGGATAAAAACTGAGGAGGTTCAAGGGACAACAATGGGGGAATTTTAATGGATGACATACTTCACAAAACAAGTAAAGAAAGTGACGTAAAAGAATTGCACATGGGAAAGGGGAACTTGAAACACATTGAGCATTTATTGGACTGGTTTATAAATTACAAGGCACAGTTAGTGCAGGCACCGACAGACGAGTTGGATGCCATCCTACAATACTCGTCTCATCCGCAGTATGAAGCGTAGATACCAGTATGTAGACGCAATCAGCGACAACATTCGATCGTGAACCTTCAGTTTCACCCTCCTTTGTTTAGGCCTTAAAATTCAGCTCATATACAACATTTGTTCTTTCGTGCTACATTTGTCGTACGTCCCAGAACACTATATTTTATTTCGCTTTTGACATCCAAATAGTAGCGCTGTTTAAATATAATAAGTGTATAAGATGGTGCGTTTTCTTTGACCGCCGCATTATGCCAGATAATTTCTGTCTTCGGCGCTACGTGCCTTAATTCAATAAACAGTCGGACTTCGTCCATTCGAATCCATCGAGTCCGAAATTTTATTTCGAAAAATAATTGTTTCGAAAAATCCATTTCAATTGACGTGCATAAGAAGATACATCGGGAATTGATACCGAGTATTCGGACAGAAGGTTGTCGAAAAACGAGGTCCGACTGTATGACACATTGGGCTTATTTCCATTACATAATCCGTTTACCAATAAACCTACCTGTTTGCATATAGTGACACGGGAGCCGAAATTGCATTTGACCTTTAAGCACGTGTGGATTATACTTTGAATATACAATAACTTACGTGACCTGGAAATCGAGCTATATAGTCAATTTTTATTTACTTGAAAACGATTGTTAACAAGCTTTGAGGTGGCGAGCTAACTTTAACAAATGAAAACATGCAAGATGTCGACCAATAGAAATAGTACACACAAAAACGGTATATCTCAACTAATTTTGAATCGACAGTATAATCCAGTGGGTTGAACATACACAATTATCAACAGTTTATTTTATTTTATTTTCAGTTCAATCCTTCCGTTCCAATAAAACCTGGAAGTCAAGGCTTTAAAGCAAGACCATCCGAAAGTGACATGGTTCATTGTGCAGTATTGGTGTTGGATTCAACGACCATGGAAGTGATTTCTTCCAAAATCGTAGAGAAAATTAAGAGTTTCCAAGAATTAATGAATAGAAGAGGTGCGATTTATTTATTTAGTCAAGCTCAGCTCAGTTCAATTATATTCAGTTCAATTTAATTCAATTCAATTCAAATTAGATGATATTCTTCATAATCAATTCAAGACTTAATTCTACAAGTCTTCCCGAATTCCTTTTTTGAACAATATTGTTTGTTTTTTGGCCATTTATATAATAACATGCATTTTATTGCATAATAACAATTGGATTCATTTATCGTAGTTACCGTGCATTAATTGACAGGCATTATTTGATCGACTCATTTATTTGTGTTGGTAAAATGTTGAGGAATTGAAAGTCTTAATGATGTAACAGTCCGCCGTTTTCTTCTAGTTCCTAAACGTACTTGCTTTTACAATGGTTCTACGTCTGATTTCGTGACTAATCATACGGTTCAACATACAGTTCTAAGCTTTCTGTCGTTATCTAAAAGTTACCGTGGTGGGTAGATATCTCAATAAGAGTGCCTGGAATATCGCGTAGTGTTGTAGCAGTCATTTGTGTTCCATTTGTTTGTCTAAGGAATACTGCATATGTGTGACGTAACGCGGGGGAGCATTCTATCGTTTGGTGTATGTTCAAGTATTGGTGATTACCCACAATCGGTGTATTCAAGTTATAAGAAAGTACTGATTACAGGTGGTTATTTCCATCGTGCGTTGTAGACATATGTGTCAGCTTGCAAATTTCCATAAATGCCAAATAAGTATTTTATGTGGATCAGTGCTTTGAATCTAGCTACAACGTATCTATTCCACAATTTGCATACATGTAGCAAGTGATTTTGTACCGATAAATCAGGTGCGTGTCATAACTGGAAAATACCCAGTTCATGTATTTTTGCAAAAGTCAATTTACTTGGTCATTGATAATTGGGTTAACATTGTCAACTAATATGTCGGCACCCACGGAGGATTCTAAACGCAGATCCTTAATGGAAACAAAACTTTCAATTGCATCAATTTAATTGAATTTCATTCAAATCTAGGTTTATTAAAATATCTTACATCATTTTATTGGAATAATATTTATTTGTATCCACGATATACACAAATTGCCTCACAGCACTGATATGTGTATCATAATTTACACTATGATGTAGCTTGTACAGTCAGTAATATTATATCACATCTAATCTCTATAGGAATACCCCAGATAATACTGCTTACAAAAGTTGATCGGCTCTGCCATGGTGTCCAGGCTGATGTTTCAAATGTTTACAAGAGCGAGATAGTCGAACAGCATGTCGATAAAGCTTCTCAGCTCCTCGGAATTCCACGAGCAAATGTGCTTCCGGTGAAGAATTATGAGAATGAGCAACAACTAGATATGAATATAAGTATCTTGGCTTTGTCGGCATTGAGACAAATGCTTAACTATGCTGAAGATTTTCTGTTTAATATACTCGACAGGAGAGGTGACACAATGAATGCGGTACCTGGGAAAATTCAAATGTAGGCTTAGAGACATAACACATAAAACATTAATCACCATACAGTTTGTAAAATTTTATTTGCAGTAGTGTTTATCAATATTAATGATATTGCTTTTCATTGAATATTTATATGTATATTATTTCTTATTTTGTGAATGAAATTACATTTCGTTCTTTAATAAATGTATAAAAGATAGAGAAAGTCACCACATACACAAAACAATGCCTCCACACACAGACCCCGAGGAAACAACAGTCAACAAAACAACAGACACTGATGAGGTGCAAGAATAAATACGCATGGTAATAGGGGCGCAAGAAATGGCCTGGCCGGTCATAAAGAATAACTATATTATAAGGAGAATCAAAGAGGACAAACAGGGGGGAAACTTAATGATCCACTGCGAAGAGGTAAATCTACCGTACTGGTATCATACATGACAATTCCTGATAATGATTATTTTTACGAAGAAGATAACCACCACGAAAATAGATAATATAAGCATGTGTACATTTACATAACATTGTGTATGAGCTGTTACTTTCTACCGGACGAAATGTTGCGATATTAGCACTAATCTTACTGATATGTCTGTATTTTGTTTCTTCTAACATATTACAGATATGAATATACTATTTGCTTTGCTTATGAACTATAAATTAGTACAAATACATGTATATCAGATTAATTTGGATTGTCTTCTTCTTTCAAATGCCCATATCTCTATGGTTACTGCTGTTTGTCAATGATACGATATTGGACTTGAAGTCATATTCTACTTGAAGATGTTGCAAGCACATGTGTTGTTGTGTGTTAGAACGAGAACTACAGGGAATGCCATCAATTTTTTTTGCATTCAATTAAAGTTGCAATTCGCATAGTTCTTATATCGGGCAAAAACTTTCATATGTGAAGTAAACTCGACTTTTAATGATGGTAGAACAAGTTACATTTAACAATGAGGTTCTCTATATAAATATAGAGACATACAGTTGAAGCGATGAATCTTAATTTATTTGGATAAATATAAGAATGAGACAAAGTTATTTATTATTCAGAAGTCGCTCTACGAATTATAAAAGTGCGGATGTATGCCGGGAGATCAATGAAAACATAATTCAAATCGGGTGTTATCAGAAGCTTATATATAATTATGATACTCCTTTATGTATTCATTGTAACGAATTCAGTGAGTGCTAAGGATGTTCTGGACCTGTATATACCTCAATATAATTAAAGTTGCATTCATTAAGAATAAAGCCCAATTGTTTTTTTTCCTAATGACCTATGTATTCATATCCAACAGCCTATGAATAATGTTTGCAAGTTATCTACCAAATTTCGTTATAGTATCTATTCAGCAATGATAAAGTTGAGATTATACCTCTTTTATGCTAATTTTCTTGGGTGCAGACATGTGTAAAACCCGCCATCACTTTTTCAAATATAAGAAACGTACAACTTTATATAACAGTGGGGGGCTCCTATGGTTTCATCTGTATAGTCAATGAACAATTCCACCCTTCAGTGATGTCTACCAATATTGTAAATACTTTTAAATCGGTGTGTCAAAAATTGCAACGGAATATAAGGAATATTACAGATCTGAACCATTCCACGCCCAAATGCCTTTTATGGTATATTGAGATTTCCTGTATTCTAAATAAAAATAAAATGACAGGAACAAAAGTACGCAAACAACCAAAATATCCCATACTTACAAATGCCCGTGATATTACAGCGATGAGATTTGATAGAAATCGTTTAAAACGTTTAAAACGCACTAAAGGAATTTAACGAAAGCTTATTTTGTGCACGAACGGTGGTTTTAAGTCTTATGCAACATCTGAATCTGCAGTCAGGTACTGATTAACTCGCGGTGTGCTGAGATGTACTTCTTTCCAAACAGTGATATTAAATATACAAGTATTCACATGATATTACGATACGGCATTATCGGTGTGAGATAAACTGTTGTATAAACAAGAAAGGTACGTGGGTCACATTCTGCTTAAGTTTTAAAATTCTTTATTTTACATGAATTTGAAACAAGTCGTAACAATCTAATGATATAATTATAAATCACTCTTGTATATTGATGTCTTGGTATCTAACCAGTACTCACGACTAATACAGGAACTTTGATGTTCTTGGTTCAAACTCGCATATTGCTAGATTTGAACACGTAAAGTTGTCAGTTGCTCTATCACTTTACAGCTGTGTCTCCTTACATTATGAAAGTTTTATATTATGAGAAGGAAGAATTCAGAACGTTTATATTTTAAAACACTCGCGTATCAACAAGCAATCTACAATATATTTACTAAACATAGACTTATCGATAAGGTTGCAATTATTATTTTTAAAATTGGCAAATTTACTGTAATTATTTAGATTTTATACAAAAATGTTAACAATTGCTAAATATACAGAAATACAAATTGTAGGGGAAAGTGCAAAAGTACATGTATAGTGTCGATTAAACAGCTATTTATGTTTAACAGGTGCTTGATTCAATTGTAAATCATGTAAAATAGGTTATCAGATCGCGGATTTTCGGGAAATGTACATTGTATTTCTAACGCCTGCCTTTGTCACTACTATTGGAAATTACCGTGTTCTATTTTTATTTTATCACTGTTCATAAGATGTACTTCGTTCATGAATTGTTAAATGAGGATGGTCTTTGTTCGCTGGAAATGATACACATAAATTATGCAGGGTGTTGGCATAGACAAGGGTATACATTTATTTAGTTATATGAAATCTTGACTAATATGTAGAATCTATCAGAATAATATAATTTCATGAAATAATAGAGGAAACTTTAACCTAATACGATATATACACGGGATATAAACCATGGATTGGAAACTACTATGTCTATGTAGATTTGTTTGAACTCTTGCGAGTAGCGTGGTTTCTTCCGGGATCAAACCCGTGGTAAAAATGTTGCTGCGTCCGCTATCTTGTTTCTGAATCGAGAGAAGATGACAATATTTGACCCGCCATGATCGTCATATTTATACATTTCTTCAGTCTTAATTAACACAATTTTAAATTAATACATTTAGACGATGCATAATTACACAGATAAATAAGTCATAACACGGATATTTAAGCGCTAAACTACAGAGCCTGCAACGGACGTAAATGAACAGAGATTGTTGACTATCGCCGATCGATATTAGTGGTGGAAATTCACGAAACGTACTAGCGCGCTCTAAGGTCCGGCGTGTTGCCCAATGCACGTCATGATCCGCCGTCGCCGTACGGCGCCGGTAAATTGTCCCATTCAATTTGTTCTAACACGGCGTCCTAACTCATCCCATATGTGTTCGATGGGATTTGGATTTGAGTCAGGACTACTCGCCGGCCAGTCTAAAACATTGAAGTTATTATCCGCCAAAAAACGTCAAGTAAGTACAGCTGTATGGGGACGGGCGTAATTATCATGCATAAGTGTGACGTTCGGGACGTGGAACACCTTCTGGTTCAAGAACATTATTGACGTAGGTCTGGGCATTGATGTTTCCTTCAATAACGATTAGGTGGGTCTTGTGTACATCCATAATTCCACCCAAGACTAATACTGAACCTCCCCCAAAGCGGTCTCTCTCAATGACGCACGCATCAGCGTAACGCTCCCCCCGACGACGGTTAATTCTCTCACCTCCGTCGGCATGACTCAAATTGAATCGAGACTCGTCCGAAACCAATACTGATCTCCAATCAGCACGTCGGAAACGCCGGCGACGTCGGCACCAGTCGAGTCTCGCAGCCCGATGACGTCTGGTTAAAATTTGGCAAAAGTACGGTCTGTACGGACGAATCGGGTCATCATTTTGTCGCAATCGGTTCTGAACTGTCTGTGCACTGATTCCATGTCGTCGCCCTGTTGCTGATGCCGACAGGCGTCGGTTACATAAGTGTTAAACGTGATGTACCTATCATCGGCCGCAGTCGTCACACGTGGCCGACCGCTTCGGGGACGGTCCCGAACGTTTCCCCTGATCTGGAAACGTCTTCGCAAACGCTCAATTGTCTTCCTCGTGCAGCCGATCAGCCGGGGTACTTCGGCTACTGTAGAGCCAGCATTCAGCATCCCGATCGCCTGATTTCTTTGCTCGTTATTTAGTCTTGGCAGTGCAATTTGACTTGATTTTATGTGATCTTTTTGTATTGTGCCTAATTTCTGGTCAATAAATGCAGTCAGATACCACCACCGGATATCAATTGTCGCTGCACGGAGCGCACGTCCAAAACAATTTAATCGGGCCTCACGGCTAAGCGCTTAGCTGATTATTGATTAAACAAAGTTTGACAGGTACTCCAACCAATACATGTACATTAGTTATAGCTTATTTTGACAAATTATTAATATCGAGGAAATAATTAAAAAAATAAAAGTGGGTACTTTCTTTTTTAAAGTTTAAATTCAACAAATTGCCTTTTTCTCTGTTTTAGTTTAGGAATGATATTAAATAACTATCAACTGTATTTACGACAAGTGTCTTCCATATCAATGGAATATTGTTTCCTTCCTTTTAGTCGACATAATTAGAATGGCAGGATTACTGAAAGACAGTGACATGGATCAGTTGGAACAATGGATTGGAAAGGGTCCTAAAAGATTTACTCTACTGTATTCAATTACCAGAGACGGTTGTAATAATACAACCTTCCATCAGAAATGTGACAATCAGGGTCCTACAGTTACCGTACTCTACAACCAACAAGGGTCGGTATATGGGGGATACACTGGTGTCAGCTGGAATAGTAACGGTGCCTACCAGAATGATTCTACGGCTTTCTTGTTCCAATTAAGATATAATAAAAACCAAACCGCACAACAATTCAGGAGTAACGGTAATGGTTATTCCTTGTATTCAGAGTCAAGTTACGGACCAACATTTGGAGGCAATCATGACTTGAACACCTTTAAAGGAAGCGTAACAAACTCCGGGGGATATTATACACTAAATGGGAGTATCAATATAGGTCACAGCTACTACAACAATTCAGGGATCAGTATGAATAACATTAACAATGGCACGATGAATGTAACGGAACTTGAAGTGTATCATGTCACAGGTAAGTTATATATCCATATTACAGACATAATATGTTAAATACAACACCGTCACTTAATGATGGTATCATAATTGGGCACATTAATTTCACATTAACATAGACTGAGTACTCATTTCATTTATCTTATAAAGTCTCAAAATGCATTGATCATTTAAATGAAGTATTTACCAGTAGCCTTTGACATGTTATAGTAAAAGATACTCAACAAATGATTTATTATTTCTTTTACCACCACCATAATCTGATATGTATATAGTTCAACGTTACGAAGAGAGTCTCAAATCGAAACTGAAACTAACGATATTGAGTGACATGACATGACTGCACAACAATACAACATGGAAAGACACAATTAATTATGTACTGCCAAACAACTAAACAAATTATTAACGACTGAACCAGTTCGTTATACACCCAACAATATGTACACGACTCTTCCAAATGATATGTACCTTAATGAATAGAAATCATGCAGGTATACCATTGATGTAATTAACTGGAAAATGAGAACTTTTGAACCATACGAATTATCTGTAGCAATAATTGATATAAAACAATATGATACATTTTGGTGGATTTTAGTATCGGCTTATTAAAAACAAATTTAAGAAACGGTTTCTTTTTAATACTTGCAGATGGTAAAAGGACGAGAACAAAACCACAAGCATGGCGTAAAACGCAGACATGGAATGAGAAGGAAATAGAAGTATATGTAATTGATTGAAAAAAAATCACTTAAGACCAGAAAACGACAATATACATAACTAAATATAACGTTAAAATGCCTATATTCACAGCACTATTTAACCATTTGATTTTGCCTGAAAGAAATATACACAAGAGTACATATCCTGCATATTTATTTTGTTTATTGGTAATTACTCTCTGGTTCATTATTCTAGTTTTTGGATGGTCTTACTGAAGACATTATGGCATACAAGCCAATCTCTGTCAATGTCAATAATATGACCGCAAAAATATAAATATATCATTGACGGAACCCAGCTTAATCAGTTATATGACAATTAGAGACTGAATATTTATTACGCTGATGCAGATTATTTTACTTTTTACTTAATTTATTTCACTTTGCAAGTTATATGTACATACATTGTATATTACATTTTTATAGTATTTACCAATCTGAGAGACGTTTTGGAAACATTGGTCTATATTTGAACACTTCTGCAGATGAGTAAACGATTGTGACACTCACTTTTGGGTATATAAGTAACTGAAGTATTCATAATATAATGTTCAAAACGATGTTTATATTCTACAAGTAACCAGTAACTTAATACCAGGAACAAACGCACTGCTACTGTTAAAATACAACATGTAACAATAAATATGTTACACAATGATGTTATATGTGCGATAGTACAAGTTCATGTAATAAAACATGAAGGAGACAAAATATATTACAACATGCACAATGTATATAGATTTATAGACATTGACTAATCATTTACTTACGGCCAAAAATTGTAATATTTACTCACTGCAAATTCATTTAAACATTTCGCTGCACGGCAAACAACAGCGGAGATGTAGCCACCGGCACTAGCACCAGCCACGCCTAATTATCTGTCAACAGAGCCACCTTTGTAAACACTTTTGAATTAATAGAATAAAGCTTGTGTCATTTAAAAAGGCTCTGTCAGTATAATTTACAACTCATTACATACACAATATTATCAAATCTCTATCAGGTAGCTTAAATCAGGAACGTGGACTGAATGTTTTGTCAGTTCTTACGTAAGATAAAAAGAGACCCTTTACTTCATTTTGCATATCCTAAATATCGTGTAATCGTTGACGTGATGTTACCATTGTGTGATTCAAGAGTTCATGATAATAGGAAATGAAATAATGAATAAATAAGTTATGAATGGTATTTCGTAGTTCTCTGTTGCATGATACACAATACGACCGTGTCTTCAGTAGAATTACACCTAATGTGTAAGTACTAAGTATATAACAGAATATAACATTCCTAAACAGTGAACATGCTCAACACTAGATTACAGTGTGAATATTAAAATGTCGATGCAAAACACAAATAGTTGTTGTTTGTTTACATACAAATGTATTCGTGTTTTTGGGGATTCTGCTTGTTTTTGAAGATCCATTCCCTGCTCGACCTCAATATTCATGCGCGGATTTAGCAATTGATGTCAGGGGGTTCAGGGGTCAAGCTCCTGGCATAGTAGCGAGTATAAGTCATAAGTAGTTAACTGGTGGCAGAAATATGCCACCATAGTATTCAACTAACTATATTCAACATATACATAAGTGATCGTATTGGGTTAAGTCGTTAAATTTAAAGGTTAATAATTAAATTAATACCTCGCAAGAATTTTACAAACATTCTCAGGTGTTTTTCTACATTTGGTAACATTGCCATCCCCATGGAAATATACAAATACCGGCGATGTCGTCTGTCTGCAGGCAGGTATGTCATCTACGAGTTTATGAATAAATAGCAGGGTCTCAGTAGTTCATTGTTCGGAAGCCACAAATATAGCTATATTAAAACTACAAAATTGGTAGAAAATATGAAACTTTACCACTAAATCATTGTTGAAGAAATGTAGAAAAACAAACGAAGTACCTACGTTCAGATATGCCATTATGTACAGTAAACGTTTGACATTGAAGTTTTGCTTGCTTACTTGGAAACTTCAATTCAGCTGATCTATATATATATTTCTTCTTTTTTAGGAACAGATTTGTGAAATATCCGCTGTCACATTTTGTCAGATATAAGAAAGATTGTTTTCTTTCTAATGACCGAAGTATTCATATCCAACTGGGTATGAATAATTTTTGTTAAGTATCAACCGAATTTCAAACAGAATTTGTTTTAGTCTTTATTGAGCATTGATCAAGTTGAGATTATACCTCTTTTTATGCTAATTTCCTCTTTCTTGTGTGCAGATTTACGAACTTTCCGCTGTCACTTTTTTCAGATAAAGGACAAATACAGCATTATATAACTGTAGGAGATTCCAATGATGTCATCTGTATAGTCAGTGATCATTTCTATCCCTTCAGTGATGTTTACCAATATTGTAAATACTTTTAAACGGTATGTCGATATTTGTATGAAACATTAGATCTGAACCATTCCTCGCCCAAATGATTCTAATGGGATATTCAGATTTCCTGTATTCTATATAAAAATAAAATGACACACACGTACACACACATAATATCACATACTTAACTATGCCCTTGATATTACAGCGATGATAGTTTAATAAAAATCGTTTGAAATGCACCAAGGTAATTTAACGAAAGCTTATTTTAAGCACGAACGGTGGTTTTAAGTCTTATGCAACATATTATTCTGCAGTCACGTTCTGATTAACTCGCGGTGTGCTGAGATGTACTACTTTCCAAACAGTGATATTAAATATACAAGTATTCATATGATACAACGATAGTGCATTATCAGTGTGAGATAAATTGGTGTATACACTAGAAAGGTACGTGGTTCACATTCTGCTTAGTTTTTAGAAATCTTTATTTCACATTAATTTTGAAACAAGTTATTACAATCTAATGTTATAATTATACATCACTCTTGTAGATTGGTGTCTTGGTATCTAACCAGTACTCACGTCTAGTACAGGAAGTGTGATAATCTCCGTTCTAACTCGCCTATTGCTAGATTTGAACACATGAAGTTGTCAGGTGCTCTATCACTTTACAGCTATGCCACTTTACGTTATTATAGTTTAATGTACATGCAATGTTTATATTATGGAAAGGAAGACCTCAGAACAAGTTTTGGAAGGTTTATATTTGAAAACACTCGCGTATTAGCACGCAATCTACAATATAAATTAAACATAGATTTATGGATAAGGTCGCAATCATTACTTTTGAAATTTGCTAATTTACTATATTTAGATTTTATATAAAAATATTAACATTGCTAAATAAAAATACAAATTGTCGGGGAAAGTGCAAAGTACATGTATAGTGTCGACTAAACAGCTATATATGTTTAACGCAGATACTTGGTTAACAAATAAACCATGTAAAATAGGTTAACGGATTTTCGGAAAATGTACATTGTATTGGTATCGCCTGCTTTTTATCGCTACTTTCGGAAAATATCGTGTTCTATTTTTATTTTGTCACTGTGCATAAGGCGTACTTCGTTTATTAACTGTTAAATGAGGGTGTTCTTAGTTCGCTGGAAATGATACACATAAAGTACGCAGGGTGTTGTCATAGACAAGGGTAAACATTAATAGAGTTACATGAAATCTTGGTTAATATGTAAACAGAACAATATAATTTCGTGTAAAAATATAGGAAACTTCAACCTTATATGATATCAACACGGGCATTTGCCCTTGTCCGTGTGTTTGTCTGTCCGTCCTTCCGTCCGTCACAAAATTTGTGTCACTCATATCTGCAAAAGTATATGAGCCAGAGTCATAAAAGTGTACAGGAATGTTTAGCTGTGCCCAGTAAGTGCAAGATTATGGCCCTTGACTTCGTTAAAATGTAGCCTACAGAGTATGCAATCTTGTGGCACTCATATCTCCAAAAGTATATTAGCCAGAGTCAAAACACCTTACATGAATGTTCACCAGCATGTGAAGTTTGTGCACCTGGGGCTTCATGTTTGGCTGTGCCCTGTAAGTACAAAGTTATGGCCCTTGACTTAGTTAACATATAGTCTACAGAGTATGCAATCTTCTGTCACTCATATCTCCAAAAGTATATTAGCCAGAGTCATAAAAATGTACAGGAATGTTCACCAGCATGTGTTATATTGCATCTGGAGATTCATTCTGTGAGCCTAGTAAGTGCAAAGTTATGGCCCTTGACTTATTGAAAATATAGCGTACAGAGCATGCAATCTTGTGTCGCGCATATCTCCAAAAGAATTTGAATCAGATTCATAAGACTAACAGCAATGTTCACCAACCTGTATAGTTGTGCACCTGGGGTTACATATATGGTTACGCTCAGTAAGTGCAAAGTTATGACCATTGACTTATCACCATAATCAGTACAGTTGTTCACTTGGTAATGTGGATACCCATTCACACACTTGTATGCAGAATAATAGCATTTGCTTTTTGACAAAGGTTGCAAGTGTATGTATCTGTGTCTATAGACACATTACTAGTTATTTATTTTATGAATTTCTTTTTGGAATGATTGTTGTGTTTTGTCTTGTAATTTGCATGTTCACTATTGTGAATTTTGGCATGAATAAAATACAAATAAATCGATCAAAAACTAAATTAAAAAAACGATAAAAATTAAATAAATAATAAAAAATACACACAAAAAATAAATAAATAAAGCAACATTTTCAAACAATAAATGTTTACTATTGATCGGTAACCACAAAAAAACGAAGTCAACTGCATGTCGTTAAGACGATACGAACTCAGAACCACACGTTTACTAGTCTTATGTCATATCTACTCACCTATCACACTTGATGGAAGTTATATCCGATCAAATAATAATATTATAACCTGTCATATCGTGGTTAAATTTTCGTAAACCATACGGACTTGATCGAAAGTGGCCTTAAATGTTATAAATGTCTTTTACATAGTACATAGCCACATACATACATACAAAACATTATATTGTAAGGTTTCCCTAAAGTCTACAAAACTACTGTCCAACTACAAGCTATATGTTTTTTTACTTTTTATAAAAATGACATCTTTGAGTTGGACAGTAATTTTGTCAAGTTGAAAAATATTTAGTCATATATATACTCAGTACATTTAAAAACGCACATATTTTACCAACCATGCTTCTTTAAATTCAATGTTATTACTTTTGACACTCATTTGTATGAAAGCTTGAGTCGATTGTCAAGATATTTTTTAGCTATTATGTTGCCTACGCATGCATTATCGTGTCAAATGTTTTTTCAAGTTCCAAAAAAATCAGTCGATGAAAATTTAGAAACCCTACATTGTGCGTTTTAAACGTACTGAGTTAAGTGAAGGCCAAATGTTAAAAGTGACTATTGAACGTAAATGCCAACACACAATAAGGGCAAGTTCAACATGTTAAATGAACTATGTTTCAAATCAACAATTTAAAGTTTACATTCAACAAGTTGCTTTTTTGCTTTGTTTAGTCTATGAATGACATAAAATATCTAGCTACGGTACTTACGGAAAGTGTCTTTCATATAAATGGAGTATTGTTTCCCTCCTCTTAGTTCACATAATCAGAATGGCAGGACTACTGAAAGACGGTGACATGGATCAGTTGGAACAATGGATTGGAACGGGTCCTAAACGATTTACTCTACTGAATTCCATTACCAGAGACGGGTGTATTGGCACGACCTTCCATCAGAAATGTGACAATCAGGGACCTACAGTTACAGTACTCTACAACCAACAAGGGTCGGTATACGGGGGATATACTGGTGTTAGCTGGAATAGCACCGGTGCCTACCAGAATGATGTTAAGGCTTTCTTGTTCCAACTAAGATTTAATAAACAGCAGGCGACAACAAAATTCGTAAACAAAACTAATACCAATTCAATATTTGGCAACGGAGGCTACGGACCAACATTTGGAGCTAATCATGACTTACACACCTTCTCGGGAACAATAAATAATTCCGGTGGATATTATACTCTAAATGGATATATCAATATAGGAAACAGCTACAATAATAATGGAGTGAGTATGAATAACATCAACAATGGCAACACGAATGTAACGGAACTTGAAGTTTACCATGTCACAGGTAAGAAGTTATTTGTCCATGTATTATACCTAGGTGTAAAAGTATGTGTGTTTCAGGTTTGCCGACCTACCCTTTCTGATGCCCCGACCCTAGAACATTTTTTCGCGTGTTAACATTTTTTTCTTTTTGGTAAAAATTATTTGTTTGAATTTTTTTTCGTTCATATTTCTGTTCAGTTTTTAGACGCTCTATGAGTATTCCAGCTTAGAGTATTATATTTACCTTGATTATACTTCATGCATGTTAAAAGCGACAGGGGATTTGTCTTTTAACATATATTCAGTTAAATCTATGTTTAATTTGTTTCGTTTGAAAATAAAAAAATCTCCAAAAAAACAACATTTTCCGACCTTCCTACCCTATTTTTTGGGGGCATGAAACCTGAAACAAACATATTCTTTTAGGCCTTAACATGTTACATACAACACTGTTACTTCATCATAATATCATCATTGAGCTCTTTAATTTATCATTAGCCTTGATTGTGCACTCAATATAATTATCTTAAATTGTCCTAAATTCATTTATTATTGATAAAACAAGAAGTCTATACTAGTAGATTTCGATCTGTTGTAAGATAATACAGGTATCCGCTTTATTACCACCACCACCATAACTTTTATGTCATTATCTGAATTTAGTTGCTTCTATGAAATTTATATAGTACAACATACCGAAGAGTCTCAAACCGAAATTAAAAAGTACGATTACTGAACAACAATACAGCACGAAGAGACACTAACACTGACTTCACTGCCTAAGATTATATCACTGTTAATAATGTTGTTGCCAGCTGTCTTGACTTGTCCTGTTATGGATTCCATCCACTTAATCCCTTCCTCTCTGTTTGCCCTCATTCATTCTCTTTAATTATATCTAATTGTCGACCATGCCATTCCTTGTGCCCCTGCTCTCTTGCGAATTTACCCTAGTATCTCCTCAAATGTCTGATAGTTTATGGACTGTTGTTTTCCCGGATGTCTGTGTGGGGAGACATTGTCTTATGAATGTGGCTTTCCATGTAGCAACTTGTTTTCTCTTTTAAACCAGTTAGACAGCATCGCAATTAAAAATGATACTCTCTAACATCCCACATTTAAACAAACTTAACTAAGTTGTGAAAAGTTTCCCGTTAATTATGTTCCAGACACGAAATGATATGATAATCAATTGAAATCATGAAAATATAACAATTATGCAATTAACCAGAGCTGATGAACCGTATGGATTATTTTGATTTTCTGTAGCGATAATTTGTAATGTAAAACAATATGATACTTTATCTTTAGTTTTATCATCTGCTTATTCAAAACAAATTTAAAATATCGTGTTTGTAAATACTTACAGATGGTAACAGGACGAAAATAAAACCACAAGCATGGCGTAAAACGCAGAAATGGAATGCAAAGGTAAAAGAAGTACATGTTTTAAACATTTAAAGGCAATAAACGACAAGGTATATAACAATATTTAACTTCAAATGTCTTTATTGATTATACTATTTAATTAATTTTATTTTGCTTGAAAACAAAATGTACACAAGAGTTCATATCCTACACAATTATTTTGTTTATTGGTAATTACTCATTGGTTCATTATTCTAGTTTTTGGATGGTCTTACTGAAGACATTATGGCATACAAGCCAATCCCTGACCTGGACGTTAGTGAAGCAAGAATCCTTATGTTAGGTCCTGTTGGTGCTGGGAAATCCAGTTTTTATAATACAATCAACTCCATATTTCGTGGTCGTATAACACAGAAAGCTGGCAGTGGTTGTGCAGAACAGAGTCTCACTACAGCGGTATGGAATCTTTGAAATGTTTGTTTAATCATGTTTTGTATTTCTATTCCCATATTAATGTATACGCGTGCACCCTTTCAATGCCTAATGTTTTGATGACCGTTGTTTCCCCGGGGTCGGTGTGGGGAGGCATTGTCTTATGTATGTGGCGTTCTCTGTAGCAACTTAATGTCTTTTATTGCTCGGATCATTGTGTTTCATAACTCAAACATAACATTGTTTAATGCGTTACAAAATTTTGACGAGATACTTTTGACAGTCTAGTTGTACATACACATGATGAGTTTTCATGGTGTATATAATGATTATTTTCGTCTCAATTAAATTTATATGAAGCATTTATGTGATAATTCAATACATATAAGGCAGTCATTTGTCATTGTTATCTATAAATAAATAGAATGGAAACATGTTAAAAGTGCAACATGCAATTATAACTTTTTTAACTGTTTTAAAAACAATTCAACACCAGTACATTGCCTTTGGGACGATAAATGTTGCTAACCTCACTGTTTCTTGATGACTATATAATAAAAGTTTACTTTCATGTCATCTTTCATGTTTAACATTCTATTTTAATAAATACATGAATAATTACTGTTTAACACTCTGCTTGAATAATTAGATCAGGGAAGAATGTATAAAATGAAAACTATTTAAAAAGAAGAAATTCAATACCCCACCCACTTTTCAACTCATGTCTTTAACTGGTCCTTTATTTTTGTGATTTACTGTTCTTAAATGTTTCAAAGATATACGTTTCTACAAAAACGCAACGATCGTGATACATTTCCTATTTATCTACAGTACACTCCATATTTTGTTCGAGCTCGCTCAGGAGGTACTCTCAATTTCCGGCTATGTGATACACGTGGTTTAGAGGAAGCACAGGGAATTGATATTCTAGAATGCAATTATTTACTGGATGGAAATGTACCAGAATATTACCAGGTATGTTCAGTAATGTGTTCTTAAAACATCTATTACAAAACATTCTCTTTTAGGTTGAAGCGATTTCCTTCTTAATTCTATTAGCCAAAATCGATCCGATAGATTTATCGATATCGTCGTCTCAAAGGAGACAATTATCTCAGTAAGCCAACAATTGATCATCCATTTCTGGATACAGTTTACTATCAAACGTGGTAGACGTATTCAGTAAGGTGTGTCAGGGAAACGAAGTGACCAAGGATGCCTCCTGATCCAAAAAGTCTTGACTTCGAGTGCAGTTTTGGCTTGACGGACGTGCGAGGACTGGTTTTAAACACAAGAAGTAGTCGTCGTGTACAGACAGGTTGAATATAAATTACAGTCATTAAGCTTAGTCATGTATTTTATGAACAGTTCAATCCTGCAACACCAATTGCGTCGGACACGGATGGTTTTGTATGTAAACCTACAATGGAGGATAAAATCCACTGTGTTGTGTTTGTACTGGACTCCACCACCTTAGAGGCGTTACCAACAAAAATTATACAGAAGATAAAGAGCTTCCAAAACTTAATGAATCAAAAAGGTAACATAGCTCATTTGTTTACATATAGGCATTTCATGTCGTTATTTTACATATATACGAGTATTATATACGTAGGGGATGCGCCAACATCTAATACTTATCTATAAATGTATATGTATTAACATACAGATATATAGTTTAAGTTATAGATAATTTGTCCCTTGATAAACATATATGTACAAGGTATGAATTGTTCCGTCGTCGGAACCAACGATTCTCATTCAGTAGGTTCGCATTGAATAATCCCTTCATTTATAGAGATAACTGACTGTCATTAATTAGTGAAATAATAGAGCAAATTATTTCATTGGTGGAACATTCCGTGCATTATTCACTACGGATCCATCGACATGTATCAATAATAGGTCCACGTGGTTGAAATCTGATTCTGATGTGAAATAATATTAGTTCTGACAATGGGTATTAAAATACTGTATTATCTAATGCTAGGAATACCACAGGTAATTCTTCTTACCAATGTTGATAAGTTATGCACAGATGTTGAGAAGAATGTGGCGGATGTATTCCTTAGCTCAGTTGTTGAAGAACATGTGGGAAAAGCTTCACAGTTACTAGGGCTACCACGTGGAAATGTACTTCCGGTGAAGAATTATGAGAATGAAATGCAACTTGAGAATGATATCAGCATTTTGTCACTACTATCCCTGAGGCAAATCTTGAATTTTGCGGAAGATTACATGGAGAATGTGCTAGATAAAATAGCATCTACCCATAGGAGGAGAGAACGACGAGGGAAGTCGAACGAGAATGGTAAACAATAGAGAAACTTGGTATCATCTTGCAAAAGATAGATAATGACTATTTTTAGAAACAGTAAAATGAGTGAAAGGTTAGCACATAGACAATGTTAAAGCAGATTATGTACTTATTTTGTTGCTTTTGCGTGTAGTTCATTTATTTCCCGACTTACAATTTGTTGTTTAGATTTATATTCATGTAAATTATATCTGTACTAGAGTTTTCTTGCCCAATTACTAGTCTCGAGGAAATGCTCACGCGTTTTCTGTCAATGAATACTATTCGCTGAGTTATCGTAAATATACCAAATATACTGGTCAAAAGTACCTACCCGCTAGGACTGTTAAGTATACAACATTAACCATGGAAGTTTGTAAAAAATAGGAGTGATTAATTTAAGTGAAGTGCTTATTTTATATCAATAAATGTACAACACAGCTGTCGTTATATGGCATATTAGCTGGCACGAGTATTTTAAGATGAATGTTTTCTGATCTGATAAATTCTGAGCAAGTCTTGTATGCCTCCCTGCATGTTGTCTTAAATGCACCTGAAATGTATCGATAATGAAATTTACATAGATCTATGTTAATATTATTATTACATCGTGTAGTGTATTGCTATGATACTTATTATTAATGAAATCGAAACTATGTTTTGATATGACATTTAGCAGATACGATCACAAAACTAATTATTTAA
Source organism: Mactromeris polynyma (assembly GCA_032209605.1). NCBI lineage: Eukaryota > Metazoa > Mollusca > Bivalvia > Venerida > Mactridae > Mactromeris > Mactromeris polynyma. The sequence continues at coordinate 2,122,685 of JASFXZ010000021.1, read as the reverse complement.
TGTAATTTATTTTCCCGCCTACTTGCATTTTATTGTTGTTATTAGATGCAAATACATGGTCTTGAAGTGCATTATGGTGTGTAACCGCTTTACAGTGTTGTGTATTATTCTTGTATCACTGTTTAAGTTGATGTTCATAACACCCCAAACGAACCCTTAAAATATAAGTTTTATATCCACTGTCTCGTGTGCTTCCTCTGACTTGGTGTGACATTCTATAATATATATCGTGTAAATGTGTCGTATGAACAATATATTATTATTTTTAGCATTTATACTGTCAGTTGTATATTGCAAACGTTGTCTTCTTTTGTAGCATAAAACAGTGAGAGTTATTGTTGTTATGAATATATACATTTTGCTTTAAAGCGCTCCAATATTATTTTGCCTTCGTAGGTAAGCTAGGTAATGAGTTAGTACTGGATCACAATACTCCCTAATTTTGTCGGTCGAGTGACACATTTCAGGTATATAATGTTTTGGAGAGTCGTTAAGCAGCAAATCCAAAAATCCTGAAGTTGCTGGCTCAAGTAATCAGAGATATACTTTAATTTATGCAGTGATTTGAACTTTAATTACGCTTTGTTGCTTCACGTGCCTAATTTTGTTATTATTTAAATCAATGTAATCAATAGTATGTTTTGATATACATGTATATGCTTGATACATGTAGATGGCGTGTGCTTTGAACCTGTCATTGTGTAGCTTCTTGGAATTTAATAGAATATTAATACGTTAATTGAATGCTTTGAACATATATTTCATACCAGTATTACAAATGAGTCTTTTTTGTTTGTTTGTTACACAGTCCCTACACTTACCATAGCAACCGTCTCTAAGTTTATCGTGTTCTGCTGCAATAATCAGTGTAGGTGGAAGGCCTGGGAAGGCTGCAATATTACAGACGCTTTTGTTAATCCCATTTCGCGGGACCTTTAATCAAAAGAATATTATTTCAATTATTGAATTTTTGAAAAAAGTCAATGTCAATCTTGTTAAAAGCAAATTCATTCAGACCACCTTGTCATTGGTTGTAGAAATTATCCGAATTTGACAGGGCGAGTTAGTTCATAAAAGCAGTATACATTAGGTGACTTCATACGAAGGGTTGCTTCAGTTAATGACATATCTACAAAACCGTGGGTTCTACATCAAATGTTATAAGCCTGGATTCCAATCTGTTGTTTATCAATCATTCAAGAGAACTACAAAACGACATCTACAATCACCAAACGTTGATACTGCAGACAATTTGAACTGCATAATTGTCAATAAAAGGACCGCAAAAATAAATATATATATCCTTGACGGAACCCAAATTAATCAGTTAAATGACTATCCGAGACTGATTTTATATTTCGCTGATACAGATGTATTTAATGTTTACTTCAGTATACATTTTATTTCACTTTGAAAGTATTTATATACATTGTATATTACAATTTTATGTTATTTCCAATCTGAGAGACGTTTTGGAAGCATTGGTCCATATTTGAATTCTTCTGCATATGTGTAACGTTTGTGAAACTCACTTTTGGGTATATAAGTAACTGAAGTATTCATAATGCAATGCTGAAAACGATCGATGTTTATATTCTACAAGCAACCAGTACCTTTAAACTGAATTGGTACTTTAATACCAGGAACAAACGCGCTGGTTCTGTTAAAATACCGGCCAAATGTAACTATAAATATATTCATATTATTACAATGATGTTATATGTGTGTAATAGCATAGTTTATGCAATAAAACACGAAGCAGACACAATATATTACCACAGTACAATGTATATATATTTATAGACATTGACTTATCATTTACTTACGGCCAAAAAACATAATATTTACTCACATCAAAATCGATTAAACATTCCGCTTCATGCCAAACAACAGCAGACTGTCACCAGCCACGCCTATTTTACTGTCAACAGAGACACCTTTGCAAAAACTTTTGAATGAATAGAATAAAGTTGGTGGCATTAAATCCATATTTGAATTCTTCTGCATATGTGTAACGTTTGTGAAACTCACTTTTGGGTATATAAGTAACTGAAGTATTCATAATACAATGCTCAAAACGATCGATGTTTATATTCTACAAGCAACCGGTACCTGCAAACTGAATTGGTACTTTAATACCAGGAACAAACGCGCTGGTTCTGTTAAAATACCGGCCAAATGTAACTATAAATATATTCATATTATTACAATGATGTTATATGTGTGTAATAGCATAGTTTATGCAATAAAACACGAAGCAAACACAATATATTACCACAGTACAATGTATATATATTTATAGACATTGACTTATCATTTACTTACGGCCAAAAAACATAATATTTACTCACATCAAAATCGATTAAACATTCCGCTTCATGCCAAACAACAGCAGACTGTCACCAGCCACACCTATTTTACTGTCAACAGAGACACCTTTGCAAAAACTTTTGAATGAATAGAATAAAGTTGGCGGCATTAAAAAATGCTCTGTCCGTCTAATGTTCAACTCATTACGTACACAATACTATAAAATCACTATCAGGTGGCCTAAAACAGGAACGTGGACTGAATATTCTATCTTGTCAGTTCTTACGAAAGATCGGTAGCGATCTTTTATTTCATTTTTCATATCCTAAAACCGTGAAATCGTATACTCGTTGATTTAACGAGTAAGTATGTGATTCAAGAGTTCATGCTTATGGGAAATGTATTGTGAAGAAATAACTTATGAATGGTATTTCGTAGTTGAATGTCGAATGATACACAAAACGACTGTGTCTTCAGTAGCATTACACCTATTATTTTAGTACTAAGTGTACAACAGAATATAACATTCCTTAACAGTGATTATGCACAACAATAGATTACAGTGTTAATATTTAAATGTCAATACAAAACGCAATTATAAACAAGAAATGCATTGATGCAAAGCATCCAAGGGCGCCGCAAAACTGGTGCACAATGTTTTGGAATAGCGTAATGGCGGGAAAATGTTTTGGAATAGTCCATTTTTATACTATCATTGGCGTGTATTTCCTTTTAAACACGGTAACTTGCATAAATATCCACGTTACATGTACCAATGTGTTAATATTGATATAATAAATTGAAAATGAAGATTTTATAATTATTTTTTTATTATTTTATTATCGACACCTAACACACATGCTGTTTATGTAGAATCTTTTCGGGGATCAGCAAGTGTTTATCATAAACATATCGTTTTAACTTTGTAAAATACATTTATTCGACAATACAAATGCATTAAAAATATGTTATTTCTAAATCATAAAAATACAAACAGTAACGTGTAATATTTACTGCAGTTTAACCCTATAACAAAATAGATTCAATTATAAATTGATGCTCCTACCATAGTCTCAAAAATTTCGTGATTCCATTAAAGGCCCCACCCTCATTGTCGGCGCCAATGAAATCCAGTGCCATAACTAAAACTTGAAAATCTTTATACCAATATATTACTTTTTTTTCACTGACCATTTAACGACTCTCTTTGCATCGTCATGGTTGGCTGGAAATACACGTTCCAGTGCCAGTCTGTATTCTACATCATTCACAATATAATGTGTGTTACTGGTTAATAAAGAACATAGGATGAATTATAGAGAATTTCGGACTTTTTGTGGCTTATATCCCTTTGTCATTGTGATTGTTTACATACATGTGTGTTCGTATTTTCGAGGATGCTGTTTGCTTTTAAAGAGCCATCACCTGCTCGATCTCAAAATTCAAACGCGGATTTAGCGATTTACGTCAGGGGGTTAAGGAAGTCCAGCTCCTGGAATGGCCGCGTCTCTAAGTCAGCTGATGGAGTCCCTTGATTTCTGCAATTGCATTTTTTAAAAGGTATACGCTAATTTTGGATAGAAACAGTGAGGCACTTTCATTTTTCTCTTGATGTACGATTATATATAGACAACCCTTTTTTGCCAAAATCGCAGGTGGAGTCCGGACTGCGCCCTCTGGATCCGCAAATATTTTTGTTTATGATATAATGTTAACATTTGTTTGTATACGCCAGAAACTGTGAACAAATAGTAACATTTTAATCAATTTGACATAAATACGTACATGTATGTTAAGAATATATTACGAATAATATTACATATTCTTACAGTACGTGTAAGTATTAAATCAAGCAAAAATAAGGACGAAATGGTTAATATATAAAAAAATACACCAATGGTCATCTCTTTTACCTCTTTTTATGATAATTTCTTCTTTTTGGGGCACATATATGTGAAATATCCACTGTCACATTTTTTAGATGTAAGAAATATGCAACTTGATGTAACTGTTCGAGAGTCCTATGATTTATTCTGTATAGTCAGTGAACATTTCCACTACTTCAGTGAATGCCTATCAATAGTGTAAATACATTTAAAACAGGGTGTTGAAAATTGTTACGGACCATAAGGAATAATACAGATCTGAACTATTTATAACCCTTATAACGAATTTCTAGGAACCTGGAAATTTACTTCGTTATATTCAAACTTGATTATATACATACAACGAACTTTCGTTATAATTGTATGGATATAACAAATTTCGTTACAACATATCCATTCCTATTGACATGTTTCTTGTTTACACCTGAAGTAGAGGTGTGTGTAGTGATACAGAATATTAGTGTATTAATGGATTGTAGGTATATTCGTATTATTAGTTATACAGGTTGTTGACAGGGTAAATGGGGGAATATAACCTGACTGTCTCGCATATATCCCGAGGCGTTAGCAGACAGGTTATATACCCCCATATACCCTGTCAACAACATGTATAACGAGTTTATAATACTGCAAATCCATGTTTCATAAGACTTAAGTTAAACCACTGGTATGCAACCATGTCAATCGTGATGCAGTTCTAAACGACGACGCGTCATCGATTCGCAACGAAAAATGTCATCGTTTCTCTCCTGTTATGAGGACACATCTCGGTAAGTATGTATCTTATGTTGTTTTTAAAACAGAGCAAATGTTTCTTCTTCGTTTTTCAGCCAGGGTATGAACCACGATGCATATCTATGTCCTTCAGTATTTATTTCGGCTACACTAGTACGAGTGGAATTGGTATTTTGTCATATTATCGTTTAGAATCGTTTACTTTGGAGTGTATTTTATCATTGCAGTTCAATGGCTTAAAAACATACATTTTAATCACAACTTTGATTTTCTCAATATAACATTGTCCATATAATGCCAAAACAACTAATTTCACACAAAAATAACGCCTGGTAACTGTATATTTTACGATTAAGTTTTCTTCGCATGTCATGGTTTCTCGCAGAGTGTGTCATGATGTCTCAACGAAATCGGATTTTGTGTAATAGATAGATAGATAGATTTATTCGGTAAAAATATGAACATAACATGGCACTACATAATGCAGACAACTTATAAAATATTATTATCAATGCATAAACAATAGAAACCATGAAATGCACACACAATACCAAGGATAACACAAAAAAAGAGAAAAATGATTTTCACTTATTTCCATTGTGGTCCTTGAAATTGGTGGCAGTAACCATGGAACAGTCATGTTATTTAGCAAAATTATTAAGTACAAAGATAACAAATCTAGACAAATTTCTTAGCTTATATCACAGAGAATTACATAAATGATATCACAGAACTTATTGACCTTATCACACTGCATTTGTGGCCTATACATGTATTATAACAAAACACTTGCAACATAAAAATTTAAAAAAAAAATGAGATCATAAATGTAACCAGTATGGAATGTAATTGCCTTGCAAAAACTGTAAAACAAACTTAACATCACAATGAAATATGATAAGATATAAAGTAATGCATATGAATAAGAAATTTATATACTTATAAAATGAATTTATTATGATAGCTAAAACTGTAAATTTAAAATGACCTTTAGGACTGCAATAGGTACTGTTTGATGGCAGCCTTGAAATGGTTTGGTTTTGAAATATCCCTTATATTTTGAGGAAGACTATTCCACAAATTAATACCATTGTTTGAGAATGTCTTTGTCCCAAAACTACCTACCCTAGCTTGGAGAAACGACCAGTATCCACAAAGGTAAAATTATCCGCAAAATGATCAGACACTGGCTGAGCTACCTTATTATACCTTGTACAGCAACCGTGCACATCACTTAGTGGTTTAAAATGCTCACCAAGATACTCAGGGGCAAGGCCATTCTTTACCTTATGGACATGACAAAGCATAATTTGCTCTACCCTTTTTGACACAGGTAGCCAACCTAAACTTGAAAATTGCCCTTGACCAACATGAGACCTGTTATCCATCTGTAAAACAAACCTGGTCATCTTATTTTGGGTAGTCTGGAGTTTATTTTTAAGTGACTGGGTAAGACCTGGATACCAAAAGGAACAAGCATAGTCATAGTGGCACTGTATAAGGGACATAACCAAGAGTTTTCTGGTGTGCATATTTAAGAACTTACTTTTTCTGTATAAGAACTTTAACCTGGAGTTTGTCTTACTGATAACTGACTTGGCTATGGACTCACCAGACAGACTCTGATCTATTTTAGCACCAAGGTACTTAACAAAACTTGATGGAGTAATTGGCACCCCATTACAAGACACATTTAGCTTGGATTAGACCTTAGTTTGGGCTTTGATCCAAACAATATTGATTCTGTCTTGCCAAGGTGTAGGGACAGTTTGTTGTCCACTAGCCACTCACTAATGAGTTCCAGGTCCCTTGAAAGAATGGATTCAATTTCTGATATGCTTTTACCAGCTACCAAGATGCCCGTATCATCAGCATAGAGCAATATTTTATTGTTAACCACAGCGGCCATATCATTCACATATATTAGAAATAAAAGAGGGCCAAAGATGGAACCCTGAGGGACACCACATGTGACAGTGGCCTCTGAGGACAATGTGCCAGATACGTCGACACTCTGATGGCGATCTGAGAGATAGGATTGAAACCATCTAACAGCGTCAGCATGGAGACCTATAGCCTCAAGTTTCATCAGTAAAATACCATGATTGACCGTATCGAAGGCCTTCTGAAGGTCAAGTAGTACCATTCCAACCATTTTACCTTCATCCATTTTAAAACGAATAAAATCAGATAAATGGGTAAGACAGGTGTATGTGGAGAAACCTCGCCTGAAACCAGATTTATGACTGCAGAGATCTCTAAACGAAAGCATTAATGCAAATGGAATAGTTTCTAAGCGTTTTTAATTTTGTTTCAGGATAACAAGCGATCAATTACGAATCTCTGTTAGTAAAATGGTAAGAGCGTACTCTTATTCTTGAATTTAATGTGTTTCTTTTTATATAAATTTTATGAACGAATTGCTTATTTTATCATATTTGCTGCAAATCTTCAGTCTACAACCTACGATCAGAAAACCATTCCCTAAACTAGAGTAAGAAGTCAAGAGTTATCTCGTGCTGACAGGAATACTCCTTTTACCACTGTTATCCAAATTGTTCCAGCCCAGTCGAGTGTGCACAATGACCACCATGGATGCATTTGTATACGTTGCACTTGCATGCATCATTTCGGCATCAAACGTCATGAAATTGTTTACCGGTGGACTACTATAGCGTTTGCTTGCACCCTTACTGAACAAATCGTTTTGTTTTGTTTAAATGAGTTAAGTTAAATGAGTTGCGCATCATATTATCAATCTTAAGACCACTTTGTTGTATACATCGATCTGTTTCGCTACTTTTACTTCTGTTTCAGGATCACCGATTTAAATGCAGCTTTTGCGAAAATATGGAATGACAGCGCAGAGAGGGCAGTAAGTCATTGTATACGTTATCATAAACATGAAAAAATGTCATTTCTGCAGTTTTTAATATGTGATGGCAAAGTGAAGTTTAAATCACGTTCTTTTACTGTGTTGGGTAGGGATATAGAATGTGATCCTAACAATGTGTTTCTCAATAAACAGACTGGTAAGCTAATTATTCCAATAGGTAAGGTGTGTTGCTCAGGTCTGGCTTGCATCTCTGTCGATTCCACGACCACAATATTACTTAGTTCCAGCGTATTAACGAAAACAGATTCTCCATCATAGGAAACTCCCATGGTCGTCGTTTAGTATCTGTAACACCTTTGTTTAGAAACGATGACATAATATTTGATTTCGTTTAGTAATGGTGACATTTGTTGAGGCATCGATAACATCATTTAACACCAAACAAAGCTTTATTTTACATCGAAAATAGATCAAGTGCACATGATTTTATATAACATGAGTATAAAATTCATTAAAACTCTTGTTGTGCATTATTCCATTGCCGTTTAAAGTATATTTACTGAAATAAATGATATTTAATAATATTTCTTAAACCTCAGTTGTACAATTGTGCCAATAATTGTGTTTATCCGTATAATTTCCGAAAACATAACATTGAATACATAAGCTGAGATTAAATACTGTCAAAAGTTGAATTACACAGCCAAGAAAAATCACGATCGTCTCTGGAACTTAATTATTTTAGACTTCCATACAGCGAAATGGTCTGCATGTCCTCGTTAGTGGAGAGAAACGATGACATTTTTCGTTGCGAATCGATGACGCGTCGTCGTTTAGAACTGCATCACGCATTGACATGGTTGCATACCAGTGTAAACAAGCAATGTTTCGATGCCTAGCTCTATATGTATGTGTATGTTTGCGTTTTTGGTTAGTACAATTGTTTGGAGTGTATAAGTTAAGTTTAATATCAGTAATTCAAACGTATTCCTTTTCAAATATATCGGGAATACCTTGCCATAGATAAAATTTCTTTTATTTCACTCACACGTATATTATCTGTATTGTGTACCCCATTGGGTACCTCAATACACATGGTTAAGCGCACGCCGGATTCTAAAATTAATTATTTTCAAGCGTCTGATAATATGAACTTTATCGAGCTGAATTTGGCTCAAACCTCAAAAACATATATCGTTTTGAATATTAATACAAGCACACATGTAATTTTTTCAATATTTATTAACTCATGTATGAAGATCAAATTCTAGTAACTTGCGGATATCAATCGATACAATATTTTCAAGTCGAGCCGTCATTAATTGCAAGTTAGTGCAGCCATGATTTTATTATTTTTAGTAAAGTATCCTGACCAATAAGTAAACTTATTAATTAATAACATGATTAAAAAAATCATAATCCATTTTGTAAAGATAAAACAAAACTGTTACCTTTAAACCACATGAAATATAATAATCATTGCCTTGTATAACTTAGAACAGTAAATCACTTTCAACAAACCTTGTTGTAAATACATGTAGAATAAAACACGCACTTATAGTATGTATAATTATATTAGGGCATCGTTTTCACAATATTTTCATGGACAATAAACGGTTTCAATGTTTTCTTAACTATTTAATTGTAGAAATGTATATATATGTTTAACTCAGACCAGCGCATGTATTTTGTGTTTATTTTCATTGTAAATTTAAGTCATGTTCCATATTGTGAGCTAATTAAGTTAAATGTTGGTATTTTGCTCTTCTGTAAATACCTTCACCCATTGTGTTTATTGTCATTATGCACCTTTGTTGACTTTCTATAAACAATGTATTGTTTTATGCAATAAACATATTGAATTTAATTGATAGACGAGTGGGATGCCATCCCACAATACAGGATTCAGCGTCTCATCCGCAGTATGAGGCGTAGATGCCACTCTTTAGTAGAGGCAAACGGCGACCAAAGTCGTTTGTGAACTTTCACTTTCGTCCTATACAAACATTTGTTTTTTCGTGCTCGTCCATTCGAATCCATCGGGTCCGAAATTTCAAAACAACATGGTTACGAATAGTGCATTTCAATTTGACAGCATTAGAAGATACATCGGTAACATGATATTCGGACGGGTTTCGGCTTATTTCCATAACATAATACCTACCTGTTGGCATATAGTGACACGGGAGCCGATATTGCGTTAGAACTTAAAGCACGTGTGGATTATACTTTGAATATACAATGACATACGTGACCTGGAAATCGAGCTATATAGTCCGTTTTTATGTACTTGAGAACGATTGTTAACAAGCTTTGTGGAGGCGAGCCAACTTTATGAGCCAACACATGAAAACATGTTTGCAAGAAGTCGCTCAATAGAAACAGTACACACAAAAACTAATTTTGAATCGACAATATAATCCTGTGGGTTCAAGACACACAGTTGTCAACAGTTTATTTTTTTTTCAGTTCAATCCTTCCGTTCCAATAACACCTGGAAGTCAAGGCTTAAAAGCAGATCATCCGAAAGTGACATGGTTCATTGTGCAGTGTTTGTGTTGGATTAAACGACCCTGGAAGTGATCTCTTCCAAACTCGTAGAGAAAGTTTCCAAGATTTAATGAAAAGAAAAGGTGCAATTTATTCATTCAGTTAAGCCCAGCTCAATTTAGTACCTATAAATCCGGTGCGTGTCTTAACTGGAAAATACCCAGTTCAATTATTTTTCGAAAAGGAATTTTATTTGGTCATCGATAATTGGGTCAACTTTGTCAACAAATATGTCAGCACCAACGGGGGATTCTAAACGCAGATCCTAAATGGAAACAAATATTTCAATTGCATAAATTTTATTGAATTTCATTCGAATCTAAGTTAAGTAAAATATCTTACATCATTTTATTAGAATAATATTTATTTTTTGTATCCACGATATACACAAATTGCATTACATCACCGATAAATGTATCAGAATTTACGCTATGGTGTAGCTTGTACAGCCACCCTTATGAAAAAAACAAGCCTCCTGCAAACTTTCTTGCGAATTTGCTGCAAAGTTGCAGCAAATTTGCCGCAAACTGTTTTGTTGCAAACTTTTATCATGCAAATGAGGTTTGCTGCAAATTTGCCGCAACCAAAATTATGGAAATGAAGTTAGCAGCAAATTTGCAGCAAACCTCATTTGCATGGTAAAAGTTTGCTGCAAATTTGCTGCAAACAATTTTGTTGCAGGAAGTTCACAGCAACTATAACAGGACTCCGCCTACTGCGAACTTCCTGCAAAGTTACCGCGATCTTCCTGCAAAGTTACCGCAAACTTCCTGCGAAGTTGCCGCAAACTTCCTGCGAAGTTACCGCAAACTTTCTGTGAAGTGACTGCAAACTTCCACAATATACAGACATTTACTAAACAATGTAACACAATAACAATTTATTCAAATTAATGATCAATATAACTGTCAAGAGTAACCTATATTTTGAACTCACACAGCACAATATTTAACAACTGGAATATAACTAGCAGGTGATGAGAGGCAACAAGATATGAATTAGTTGTCATTATCAAGTTAAAAATGGTTTGATCACAAATTATTTTCATACAAGTCAATGAAGTAGAAACATGATTTATGATAATCAAACAACAAGATGGCATTAGATCACTCACCTGAGTGTAATGACTATCATATGCATAACAGGTAAGTTATAAAACTCATTGGTTACTATGGAAGCACATGTACATGGTTGCTAAGAAGACTCATGGTTGTTAAGGTGGATTCTAAGGAAGTTTAGTCAAAATCCATCAAGAGGTTTAGGAGAAGTTGTTTGAAACATATTGTTCATAACACATGACGGACACAGGGCGATCACAATAGCACGACTTTAGCTCTCGCGAGCTAAAAAAACAATGTGCACAAAAAGAACACATAATATGCATTGAAACATAATATATTTGCATTTTTAGTAATATGTGAATAATTATTTCTATAAATATTTAAAAGACGTTATATTAGATACAGTCAATCTTGTATTAAGAGACCACCAAAGGTTCAGACAAAAAGTGGTCTCTTAATGAAACAGACTTTTAATACAAAGCTTGGATCCAGACAAGATATCAGGTTTCAATATTTTCTAGTCTGCTACTATACATACATTTGTACTTAAAATGTGCTTCAACATGTTAGAAATACAATGTACAAAACAAACAGTTTTATTCTTTTATGTGTAATAAAAAAATATTCACCTGATCTTATGAAATATGTCTTCTATAAAACATACATACACACACTTAATCTTTATAAATTAATCTGCGGTCTATTATGAATTAGCAGTCGTTTAAAGAAAGGAAAAAAATGACTGAAAAAACTTTGAGCGACGACCAGTTGCGTTAAACAAGTCGCTTAGCAAAACGTAAAGATATCGTGAAAATTGTCGGGAATTTTTCAAAGATGACGTTTACTGCATATGACTCTCAGGAGGGTGTGAACGCCTTCACAATACAGCTTTTGTCCATCTTAAGAACTTCCACTGCATAGGCTGACCGCTGTAACAATTACAAGAAAACATTTAACATCTTTTATTTAAAGACTAAGTGATCAAAATACCTTTTAAATGTCTATGGTGAATACAGGAATTGGGTTAATGAGTGAGTGACAGTGTGAGAGTGGGGTGTGACAGGTTGGGAGAGGCTGAGGGTGGGGTGTGACATGTTTGGAGACGGTAAGAGTGGGTTGTGACAGATTGGGAGAGGATGAGAGTGGGGAAAGACAGGTAGGAGACAGTCAGAGGGGGTGTGACAGGTAGGAGACAGTCAGAGTGGGGTGTGACAGGTTGGAGACAGTCAGAATGGGGTGTGACAGGTTGGAGACAGTCAGAGTGGGGTGTGACAGGTAGGGAGACCGAGAGTGGGGTGTGACAGGTAGGGAGACAGTGAGAGTGGGGTGTGACAGGTAGAGAGATGGTCAGAGTGGGGGGTGACAGGTAGGGAGACTGTGAGAGTAGATTGGGACAGGTAGGGAGACAGGGTGAGAGTGGTATGTGACAGGTTGGGAGACAGTGAGTTGTGTAAGGTAGGGAGACAGGATGAGTATGGATGTGACAGGTTGGGAACAGGGTTAGAGTGGGGTGTGACAGGTAGGGAGACAGGGTTAGAGTGGGGTGTGACAGGTAGGGAGACAGGGTTAGAGTGGGTAGTTACAACTTACAGGTAGTGAGACAGTGAGATAGGGGTGTTACAGGTAGGGAGGCAGTGAGAGTGGTGTGAGACAGTTGAGAGTGGTGTGACAGATAGGGAGATGGTCAGAGTGGGGTGTGACAGGTTGGGAGACAGGATGAGAGTGAGAACTCCAATAGTTCACAAAGTTTGTCCAGGGAACTGGCCCAGTTGCCTGAGATAAAGGCACTGGACAGCGAAGGCCTCATAAGGAAGAACTCTTTCTCAGTCTGAAACATAGTGAAGGTTCATAGTGGGTCTTGACAGTAGCAACCGCAACCCACAGGTCTCAAAGATCAACTTTTCAGGACTATGTCACGACTCGTCTCAAAAAATTATTTCTCTCCAATATATCTATGACTTAAATCCAATATAAATCACTAAAGGAATTTTAAACCTTTTTAAGAACTTTCTTTAAATATAAATATGCAGGGGCCGCGGCCTACACATTTCCCCAGAAAATATACGCCAAAACGCACCTCTGACATTCTAGGGTCAAATTTTTTTATGGGGCAGCATGCCCCCAGACCCCCTAGATCTTGGCCTACACATTCATTTCATCCAAGCTACGCCCCTGATATGTATACAGATCGATCATGCTAGGAAACCAACTTGTATGTAAGTAATCTTGGGACTAGGGTAACTAGTAATGATAGCAGTATTAAAAAAATCCTTTTTCTGTACAGAATATTATTTCACAATGATTCTCAGTTAGTATAAGTTATACAAGTGATATTTTATATTAAGAACATTAATTTATTAACAGAATCTCAGACAAAACCAGTGTTTGACAATCAATGTATGTATCCCATTAGGCTGTCATACTTACAAACTTCTTGTTGCCCATGAAAGGGTATTTTTCAATAATGTTGGAAACACCCACATCCGCATCAGACCCGATGTATGTTCGCTGCTCCCATAATATCCTCCTCTGAGCTGCAACAAGTAAGCAATGAAAGGTTGACATACATAGATGTTGTTAAGGATTTAACCACATGAAAGAAGTATGTAAAATCATGATCAAGTTACTTTGTGACCGTGTGAAACTGTATGATTCAAAATTGCAATATAAGCGAAGGTGCTTACCACAGAAAAAGAGGTAAAGGTCTACTGAACTTTTATCTTGTTTTCAAATACAACTCATTTTCGACTGAACAAACTAAAAATGCTTAATACTATATGATGTAAAAAAATGTGCGACCAAACTAGCATAGTAATCGGACATTTTCGGTTTCCACCGGTTCAGTGACAGTGTGCACCGATATTTAGTGCCATCCGTATACGGGTCAGCACAGTGAAACAACGTCAGTAATAATGAATTTGGATTTATTATGGATGGGTTATTTTGTAGAAGAAACCTTATTGGAAGATTAAACTATGCCTTTAAGCATGTTAATGCAATTTAGCAATTCTAAATATTCCATCACCACTCCCCACCCACCCATTTTACAACGAAATTCACACCAAGTCATATATACAACCAAAAAATACATGAATAGGAAGGAAAAAAATGTAAACTAGCATAAATCGTGATAAGGAAACATATATTAAAATATTACCTTCAAATTCTTGCTAAAAGCGACTTTCCTTTCCCTTGGCGCCCTCGTTCCTGGCAGACGCTTGCATGACGCTTGATTGGCGCGTTTATCTCACGGATACAATTTAAGCACGTTTACAGTGCGGAGGACAGGTTTATTCCCCATCTGAATAATGTACAATTTCAGATTGAAAACATGGCGCCCCCTATTAACTTTTTCAAGATCTTCAAGATCTGATGATTATAGTATCAATTTAAAGGTATTGTTCTATAGTTTTAGATTATAGTAAAAAAATATAAATCCATTGGGTATTTATATATCTATACCTATTTAAAAATGAGCAATTTTTCAGATTTTTTTCTTAGATAATTCTGTGTTGGAAAAACTCATTTTTGTAATATTTTATCGCGCGAGAGAATTTGCTCGGAAAACATGGCGCCCCCTATTTATTTATAAGCGTTTAGATATTTAAACAATTTATACGGTCTGAAAGGTTATGTTGTCTAGTTTATAAATATGTAAACTTTATTAAAATTGGTCCATTAAAACTTGCTTTATCGCGTTATGAAGTTGACCAATTTATGCATTTTTATCGCACTCAATAATGCGCTCGGAAAACACGGCGCCTCCTATTTCTTCTTACTCATGATACTGATATTTTTGTGTTCGAAAAACACGGCGCCCCCTATTAACTTTTTTATTAATCATTAAATATTTTCAAACTGTACATCAGTAGAAAGGTAGTCCTATATAGTTTTTCTATATGTAAACAATCAAAAATTTGATTGAGAAAAACTCGAATTATCGCGATTTAAATTGGACTCATTTTTGTTATATTTTCTCGCGCTAGAGAATCTGCTCGGAAAACACGGCGCCCCCTAATTATTTTTTTATTAGTATTTGAATCTTTTAACAATTTATACGGTGTTAAAGGTTATGTTGTCTAGTTTATGAATATGTAAACTATATCAAAATTGATATATTAAAACTTGCTTTATCGCGTTATGAAGTTGACTCATTTATGCATTTTATCCGCAATACATACAAAATATGCATAAAATGTATTGTTGCGGACAGTAACCTTATATTAATTCAATTTCGAAATATTTAGTAATAACTTCTTCTTCATTATGAAATGTAAAAAGCTTTAAAAACAAATCCTATTAGTTATTCTGTCCATTTTCGTTAATTGATCGGCGGGGCAGTCATTCACTAATTGCTTTAATCAGTTTGTTATATTAAAGTGTCAATAAGTTTGATGACACTTATTAGATAAATGAAAGTCGGCCAATGGTTTGATATTACAAACTGTGAATAAAAAATAAAATTCGGCTGCTTTGAAAATGTGTCTTTAAAGGAACTGTTTTTCACGTTGGCGAGAGGTGTTAAAAAAGTCACAAACTCATTTTTTTCTCTTCACATTTTTCTTCATTACGTTGTACAAGGCATTATCATTCATTTCAAAAATCGAATTATTGGCATTGTTCTATTCTGTTCTATTCTCTCGTTGTATTATTCAAATAATGGCGTTGATTGTTGGTCATAGTCAGACAAGGTATCTTGAGAACTTTGTGAATAAGGACCAGACTGTGGTTAAGTGTTACCCTGGATTTAAAATTAAGGATTTATCAGAGGAGAAAGGATTTTTGGACATCGTTCCTGATGTACCGGTAAGTTTCTCTATGTTTCATATTTCTAAAGACTAACGCATTTAGTTCTATGTAAATGTTGTAGGGAGGCAAAGTGATTTCTGCGATTCGCAATTTTTTTAGACACGCGATATTATCCCCTTATACAGTAATTATAGTCCGTAGAAAAGAGTGGTGGTTTATTGACCTACTCGAACTTCGTTGATGTAATAGCGTTTGGTTGATGTTTATTATATTTTTGAACGATATATACAATTCTATCAATGTTGATAACCTTAACGAAAATGATATTAACTATTTGTCTGTATATATATATATATATATGTTAATTTTTGCGGATGATAAAGCGTTATTTACTACAGATTCAATTTGTATACAATCACAATTAGATAATAGGTATACTTAAAAATTAACGTTAACAAAACGAAAGTATGCATTTATAAAAAAAGTAAGCTATCACTTTTTGATTCTTTTATAACTCCGATTTTATTATATGGATGTGAAATCTAGGGTGTATAATTATTGTGACTGGGAGAATGAGCGTTCGTTGAAATATAGGATAAAATGGTAAATGGTTATAATATACTCCACGCCATTAAACCTAATTTTCTCTTTAAGATAAGTTTTTAAATTAATGCAATTATCAATTACATAAATGATTCACAATAATTGGGAAAATAGTTTTTGTTTTATTACAGTTTTTATATACAATTACCGACTGTTCCTCAGTTTTACCTTTTTAATATTGTTGACTCGAATTTGATATTTATAGTACTATGATAATTTTTTATGGATATTTAATCAATCAATAAATCATTTATTGCGTGGCAAGTACTATAAATGGAGTATAATACTTTTCATATGTGTACATATGTATGTTCATTGGTTATGTTTTAAACTATTCCAGACGGTTGCTGTAATGATCGGTGCCAATAATATCCCATCAAGAGAGGGGTTTGACATATTGAGCGATCTACAGTCACTGTGTTATAAACTACGAGATCTGAATCCAAGGTAATTGTACTTCACTTTTTTAGTTTCTTAACTGTAAAATCACAACATATACAAGCCATATAGATTAAAATAAAGAACGAAACAGAACAGATTTGAACATACTATAAGTTTATTATTGACTTAAGCAATAATAATTCCCTAATAATAATGTGGAGAAGAAGCTTATCTATGATATACCATATTGAATTCCTTAGGTCCTCAAATTCAATCAAATTAACAACATTTGCAAATTTAATACGTAGATGAATATTACAAGTGATTGTGTATTATATAATCTTGGCATTGTATTTACATCAGGTGGATCGCTTAGTAGCTCAAAATACGTTATCCACATATCGGAATCACCCAAATATGTTCAAATTTATACAATTAATGCAAAATGAGAATGAAACTGTTTTGAAAAAAATAAGCCTGTTTACATATCATGCATTTAAGCTTAGAAATGAAATGTTGTATTTGAATTGATTGTCTTTTGTGTACGTTTTACTATTGTTTTACTATTGTTTACATGTATATATTATTGTGTACACATTGTAATGTAACGTAATAGGTAATAGACCCATGTGCTGTATCTCGCATATCTTCTCCACAAAATAATGAACATGCTCTTTATTATGTTATTATATACACATGTACTGTACCACTGTTCTGTCAGTATGCTTTGTATTGTCCTCATGGGCTATCAGCCTTTTGGAAATAAATATCTATCTATAATATATGATTATTATACATTAAGTATGATATTTCTCCTGGTTAATTGCGTGTTGAGTGAATCAGGCCAATTTATATAAAATAAATTTCTCAATTGATTGAAGGTAATTGTTTAATAGGATTATATAATATATGATAATACATTAAGTATGATATTTCTCTGGTTAAGTGCGTGTTGATTTAATAGGATTAACGAACATCTTTCACACCTTTGGTAATTACTGCGTATGCGTACACGAGCATGTCAAAATCACTAGTTTTCCCGATTTTTGTGGCTGGTTGCTGTTTATTGCACCCATTCGTGCGGATTATACCAAAAATTATACAATGTAACTTATGTGATCGTAAATTAAAACGTAAATTTTCAATTCTCTGGTGTTTAGACTACTGTTTGTTGAATCATTCCATTGTAATGAAATTTAAACATGATGCGTTTCAATTAAAGAATACTATATATAAAGTACATGACTATCATAATTGTGCATTTCAGTGTCAACGTGCTGGTATCAGCCATATTGCCTCGTGCTGAAGATCGTTTTCCGTCGTCTAGAATCACGCCAAAGTTTCTGCAACGTTTCAACACACTAGCAGCTGACATTAATGAAGTTCGTATGCGACTGAACGATATTGAACCATGGTTCAACTTTGTACCCCAGCCAGATCGTCAAACTTAACGTAAAGCTACTAACGGACAGAGCCGAGAAAGACTGCAAGAAGAAAGTGCATCATCCGGCAAAACATGTGAAACAAGCGCCAAAGAAAATGAGATTCTCGAAGCAGCGCCAGACAGAAGATGTCGGAGGAGTCGACACCAGAAATCGATTCGGTTGCCTGCGTGTGGAGAAAACAAGGAATGTTTCGCATCTTCTAATTGTAAAACTAATGAACATTTGACAACATTTCCAGATAATTATTGCGAAAATGGTAATACTGATATAAATTTTATTGATAATTCAGATGGCTTGAGTGATTGTTTTAAGGACAAAAACATTACCACAATAGATGATAAAGAAGATTATGAACGGAAAGGAATAGAAAAAAATTTATCTCAAAAAATGTTAGCGGAACAAGTTATTCAGAAAGATTTAATTAAATATGTATCGTCAATGAATGCTTTTATGGACGAGGGAATAAAGGGAGCTAAGCGCGTTGTTACTATTAAGCCAAAGGAAACGTGCAGTGGCATTTGTTACCACATACTTGCTGTAAAAATGGCGCTTAATTTAAACAATGACTGCAAAACGACTAGTTTAAATTTTTTATCTGTATTAAAACGAAATAGCCGACCTCGTGTTGCAAAAAAAACAGGTCAGAAGCGCCCCAAAAAGACTGATTTTGAGGTTAATCCTGCGGCGGATTCTATTTTGTGTTCTACACCAACTCATAATACAATACCACCAACGCCATCATTAAGTACCCAATCTGATATATCTGAATATCGAGATACATCTGTAACACCAACAACTCTTAGAAAAACTAGCGCAAAAAAATCTTCTCTGAAGAGATCACTGTATACACCCGACCGACAACATTTAAACAAGAAAATTGCAACTAACAGCAAAAAAAGAATTAAATTCGAAGATAATATTAATAACTGCAGTACCATCGCGGAAGACATATTAGAAGAAGAAATGGCTTTACTCAGTGATTCTGACTGTGAATGTAATATCAATGATGATAATAAGAACTCGTGGATTCGTAAATACAATCTATATAATAACGACAAAAATCTTATTGAAAATAGTTCAGGGTGGTTGAATGACAAAATAATAAATGTTGCGCAATCATTGATAAAAACGTACTCTAAGAGTAATGGCATGCAAGATACTCTATTTATTCCTACTTTTTGTGAAGCAAACGGCACTTGGACAATAAATGATAGTTGGAAACGCCAAATAGCACCAGCCTCACAAATTCATTACAATGGTAGTCATCATTGGCTGATATCTTATCAAAATTTAGAATATGGACCTATATATGTATTAGACAGCATTAAATCTTCACAATCAATATAGTAGTAATACTAGATCTCTTGAAATTTTAATTCCAGACATTCAGCGACAAACTAACTCTTCAGACTGTGGTGTATTTTCCATTGCATATCTCACTGAACTTATTTTTAATGATTTTAATGTTGACATTTCTAAAGTTCGTTTCGATATTCCATTAATGAGATCACATTTACTGAATTGTTTTCTAAACGATAAAATTCTGCCATTTCCTAAAGTTCTAAAAATGCCCAAGATGCCGACTAATGATCCAAAATGCAATACAATAAAATTATATTGTTCATGTAGACTTCCAGACGTTATTGATAATCTAATTAGGTGCAGCAATCAAAAATGTAAAATAAAATGGTACCACAAGCAATGTGTGCAATTAGGTGTAGACGACAATTTCCTGTGTAAAATATGCTCATGGTAATATTCATTCTTATACACAAATATCTTTGTTCTGTTCTGTGTTTGCTTATATTACATGTTTGTTATTGTATTATAATCTCGTATTATGTTTATTTTGTTAATTGTCAAAGGCACTGTATGTGCAGATTGTACCAATAAACGTATAGTATAGGTAACAAATTCTTGTTTGTATTACTGATAGTATTCAATGTGATGTCTAATTTTTGTCGCATAGATATGTTGCGTCATTTTGTTTTACATGCTTTTGAATTGTGTCATGATTGATCAAGTATGTGTCTGTTGTGACATATGATTATAGTATTTAATAAAATACATGTCTATTAAATTGTGAATATCATAATATTGTCCTTATTTTTGCTTTACTTTTCTAATGTGTTATCGTTATTGAAGAGAATATGTTGAACATTTGTCCGAGAAAAAACAACACAAAATAGTGATATATGTTTATTAAGTGTCCATACAGTAGTCGGTGAAATTATACAACACACAGTATGTGAATTATGATGGTACAGTTATAAAGTTGCAAAAATTAATACATACTGGAATAGAAGGCGCCGTGTTTTCCGAGCGCATTATCGAGTGCGATAAAAATGCATAAATTGGTCAACTTCATAACGCGATAAAGCAAGTTTTAATGGACCAAGTTTAATAAAGTTTACATATTTATAAACTAGACAACATTACCTTTCAGACCGTATAAATTGTTTAAATATCTAAACGCTTATAAAAAAATAAATAGGGGGCGCCATGTTTTCCGAGCAAATTCTCTCGCGCGATAAAATATTACAAAAATGAGTCCAATTTCAATCGCGATAATTCGATAAATTTAAAACCGTTTGCATATATAAAAACTAGATAGGATAACCTTTCTACTGATATACATTTTGGAAATATTGGATGAATAATAAAAAAGTTAATAGGGGGCGCCATGTTTTTCCAACACAAAATTATCTGAGAAAAAGATCTGAAAAATTGCTCATTTTTAAATAGGTATACATATATAAATACCAAATGGATTTTTTTAATATATTCTTAAACTATAGAACAATACCTTTAAATTGATACTATAATCATCAAGATCTGATGAAAAATAAAAAAGTTAATAGGGGGCGCCATGTTTTCAATCTTATTTTCAGTAAAATCTTGCTAGGCGCCGGGGAATAAACCTGTCCCAGTGCGGATAAGTTAAAAAGATATACGTGCTTAGATGTTAAAAAATGTGTATCAATATTTTTCCATTACATTGCATTTAGACTTGACAAATGGATTAGTTTGGCATTAAAATAACATTGCTACAAAGTGTCAAACTAACAAAAGAAAAAATGTCAAACAAATAATGGAAGAGCAGATATTGGGCTGACATTTGTTTTGATTTAACTCTGGCCAACATTGGACCGATGATAACATATATATTTTTTCCAAAATAATAAAAACTAGTTTTTTATGTTATAATTGTTACAAAGATGTAATATTAAACACTACTGTATTTGCACACATAAAAAATAGTCGAAATGCCAATGTTTCCCGCAAACTTCTTGCAACATGATTTTTTGCATTAAAGATTCTTGCGAACTTCTTGCAACACAAATTATTTTATTCAAGTTTGCCGCAAACTACTTGCAAAGTTGCAGCAAAGTCGCAGTAACTTCACCGCTAGCCGCGAAGTCCTGCGAACTTCTTGCAAACCTTACTGTGACTAAAAAAGTTTGCGGCTAATTTGCTGCCAAGTTGCAGCAAATTTGCTGCAAACTTTCTGTTTTCATAAGGGCAGTAATATTATGTAACATCTAATCTTTAGGAATACCCCAGATAATACTGCTTACAAAAGTTGATCGGCTCTGCCATGGTGTCCAGGCTGATGTTTCAAGTGTTTACAAGAGCGAGATAGTCGAACAGCATGTCGATAAAGCGTCTCAGCTAATCGGTATACCACGAGCAAATGTACTCACGGTAAAGAATTATGAGAATGAGCAACAACTAGATATGAATATAAGTATCTTGGCTTTGTTGGCATTGAGACAAATGCTTAACTATGCTGAAGATTTTATGATTAATCTACTCGACAGGAGAGGTGACAACACAATAAATGCGGTACCTGGGAAAATTTAATTGTAGGCTTATAGACATAACATGACATAACACATAAAACATTAATCAAAATACAGTTGTAAAATTTGACATTTTATTTGCAGTTGTGTTTATCAATATTACTGATATTGCTTTTCATTGTATATTTATATGTGCATTACTTCTTATCATGTGTATGAAAACACGTTCCATGCTTTAATAAATGTATAAAAAGAGTAAGTTACGATATATATGAAATCATGAAATTGTGATATTGTGAAATCGTGAAATTGTGAAGTTGAAATCGTGAAATCATGAAATGGAAATCGTGAAATATTGAATTTGAAATGTCACCACCGGTCTTTCGTAATAACCAGATAATTTTCGTGTTCATGACTTGTATATACCTCGATTTAATTAAAGTTTCACTCATTAAGAATAAAGTCCAAACCTTTATTTTCTAATGACCAAGGTATTCATATTCAACAGGATATGAATAATGTTTGCTAATAATCTACCAAATTTCGAACAAAATCTGTTATAGTATTTATTGAGCAATGATCTAGTTGAGATTATACCTCTTTTTAATATGCTAATTTCCACTTTCTTGGGTGCAGATATGTGTATTTTCCGCTGTCACCTTTTTCAAATATAAGAAACATACAACTTTATATAACTGTGGGGGACTCCTATGATTCTTCTGTATAGTCAATGAACAATTCCACCCTTCAGTGATGTCTACCAATATTGTAAATACTTTTTAATCGGTGGGTCAAAAATTGCAACGGAATATAAGGAATATTACAGATCTGAACCATTTCACGCCCCAATGACTTTAATGGTATATTCAGATTTCCTGTATTCTACATAAAAATAAAATGACAGGAATCTATTGGGAAAAATCACAAGTACACACACAACCATAATATCACCGTAATTTGAAGCGATGAGAGTTTTTTTAGAAAAAGCTTAAAACGCACTAACAGAATTAAACGCAAGCTTATTTGAGCACGAACGGTAGTTTTAAGTCTTATGCAACACATTATTCTGCAGTAACGTTCTGATTAACTCGCAGTGTGCTAGATGTACTACTTTCCAAACAGTGATATTAAATATACAAGTATTCATATCATATTACGAATGTGCATTATTCGTGTGAGATTAACTGTTGTATACACAAGAAAGGTACGTGGTTCACATTATGCTTAGTTTTTAAAGCTCTTTATTTAACATGAATTTTGAAACAAGTTGTAACAATATAATGATATAATTATACATCACTCTTGTAGACTGATGTCTTGCTATCTAACCAGTACTCACGTCTAATACAGACACTGTGATGTTCGCCCATTGCTAGATTTAGACACAAGCCTTTTACCGCTATGTCGCTTACGTGATTATAGTTTCATTTACATGCAATATTCATATTATGGGAAGGCAGAACTCGGAACAAGTTTTGAACGTTTATATTTTGATACACTCGCGTATCAGCACGCGATCTACTATATGAGCTAAACATAGATTTATGGATAAGGTTGCAATTATTATTTTTAAAATTTTCAAATTTACTATATTTAGATTTTATATAAAAATGTTAATACTAAATAAAAATACAAATTGTCGGGGAAAGTGTCGGGGAAAGTGCAAAGTACATGTTTAGTGTCGACCAAACAGCTATTTATGTTTAACGCAGATACTTGGTTAAAAAATAAACCATGTAAAAAAGGTTAACGGACCGCGGATTTTCGGAAAATTGTACATTGTACTTGTATCGCCTGCTTTTATCTCTACTTTCCGAAAATACCGTGTTCTATATTTATTTTATCACTGTTCATAAGATGTACTCCGTTTATTTTTTGTTAAATGGGGGTGGTCTTAGCGCGCTGCAAAAGATACATATAACGTATGCAGGATGTTGTCATAGACGAGGGTATACACTAATTAGTTACATGGAACCTTGGCTGATATGTAGAATCTATCAGAATAATATAATTTCATGCAATAATATAGGAAACTCCAACCTTACATGATATTAACACGGGCATATAAACCATGTATTAATTGGAAACTTCGTACTATATCTAGGTAGATTTGTTTTTTACTTTTTATAAATGTGACATATCTTTGAGTTGGACAGTAATTTTGTCAAGTTGAAAAAAATCTTAGGCATATATATACTCAGTACATTTAAAACCGCACATTTTTTACCAACCATGCTCCTTTAAATTCAATTTTATTACTTTTGAAACTCATTATTATGAAAGCACGTTTCGATTGTCATGAAATTTATCATGTTGCCTAGACATGCAATATCGTGTCAAATGTTTTTTCTTGTATCCTAAAAAGTCAGTCAATGTAAATTTAGAAATCCTACATTGTGCGTTTTCAAACGTACTGAGTATAGTATAGGCCAAATGTTTAGGGTGACTATTGAACGTTAATGCCAACACAAAAAGGGCATTTTCAACATGTTAAATGTACTATGTTTCAAATTAACAATTTGAAGTTTACATTCAACAAGTTGTGTTTTGCTTTGTTTAAGTTTAGGAATGACATAAACTATCTAGCAACTGTAGTTACGGAAAGTGTCTTCCATATACATGGAATATTGTTTCCCTCCTCTTAGTTGACAGAATCAGAAAAAATGGCAGGATTACTGAAAGACGGTGACATGGATCAGTTGGAACAATGGATTGGAACGGGTCCTAAAATATTTACTCTACTGTATTCAATTACCAGAGACGGGTGTATTGGTACGACCTTCCATCAGAAATGTGACAATCAGGGACCTACAGTTACAGTACTCTACAACCAACAAGGGTCGGTTTACGGGGGATTTGCTGGTGTCAGCTGGAATAGTAACGGTACCTACCAGAATGATCCTAAGGCTTTCTTGTTCCAACTAAGATTTAATAAACAGCAATCGAGAACACAATTCGTAAATAAAACTAATACCCAATCAATACTCGGCAACGGAAATTACGGACCAACATTTGGAGCTGCTCATGACTTAAACACCTTCACGGGAACAGTAAATAATTCCGGTGGATACTATGCTCTAAATGGTAGTATCAATATAGGAAACAGCTACAACAATAATGGAATCAGTATGAATAACATCAACAATGGCAACATGAATGTATCGGAACTTGAAGTTTACCATGTCATAGGTAAGTAATTATGTGTCCATGTAT
This sequence comes from Mactromeris polynyma, assembly GCA_032209605.1. NCBI lineage: Eukaryota > Metazoa > Mollusca > Bivalvia > Venerida > Mactridae > Mactromeris > Mactromeris polynyma. Next base: position 2,097,113 of record JASFXZ010000021.1, on the reverse strand, counting down.
CGTACATGTTAACTATAACACCGTTATTGTATGATAGTACCATCATTGAGCTATGTTAACATTAGCCTAGATAGTGCACTCATTTTATTTATGTTATATTGCCCCAAAATTCATTGATAATTTATAAAACAAGAAGTATATACTAGTAGTTTTGACCTGTTATAAGATGCTTAACATATATATCTATATCTATACTTTTTATTACCACCACCATTACGTTAATGCCATTATCTGAATTTAACTGCTTTCATGAAACATTACGAAGAGAGTCTCAAACCGAAATTAAAAAGTACGATATCGGGGGCCTCACTGTACTCAACAAAAAACAGCATGAAGAGAAACTAACAATGACATCATTGCCGTAGATAATGTCATTTTTCATAATTGGGGGCTTAAGTGTTGTTGCCAGCTGTCTTGACTTGTCCTGTTATGGATAGCATCCATTTAATTCCTTCTGCCCTATTTGTCCTCATTAATACTCCTTAGTTATCCATTATGGTTGGCTAGGCCATTCCTTGCGACCCTGCTCCCTTGCGTATTTACCCTTAAGCCTCCTCAAATGCCTGATGTTAATGGACTGTTGTTTTCCCGGAGGTCTGTGTGGAGAGGCATTGTCTTATGCATGTGGCTTTCCCTGTAGCAACTTATTCCCTAATTTAAACCAGTTAGCCAGCATGGCAATTAAAAATTATACTGTCTAACATCCCACATCTAAACAAGCTTAACTACGTTGGTATTATTTCCAGTTCGTTATACACCTAACATTATGGACAAGACACGAAATAATATGTACCTTCATCAATAGAAATCATGAAAGTATAACAATTATGAAAATAACCGTAACGTTTGAACCATATGGATTATTTCGATTTTCTGTAGCAATAATTTGTTATGTAAAATCAATATGATACATTTTCTTTGGTTAAAGCATCTGATTATTTTATTCAAAGCAAATTTAAGATAACGTGTTTTTAAATACTTACAGATGGTAAAAGGCCTAAAACAAAACCACAAGCATGGCGTAAAACACAGAAATGGAATGAAAAGGTAAAAGTAGTACATGCTATTAAACACTAAAAGGCAATAAACGACAAGGTATATAACAATATTTAACTTAAAATGTTTATATTGACAGCACTATTTAATCAGTTTTATTTTGGTTTAAAAAGAAATGTTCACAAGAGTACATATCCTTCACGTTTATTTTGTTTATCGGGAATTACTCATTTGTTCATTATTCTAGTTTTTGGATGGCCTTACTGAAGACATTATGGCATACAAGCCAATCCCTGACCTGGACGTTAGTGAAGCAAGAATCCTAATGTTAGGTCCTGTTGGTGCTGGGAAATCAAGTTTTTATAATACAATCAACTCCATATTCCGTGGTCGTATAACACAGAAAGCTGGCAGCGGTTGTGCAGAACAGAGTCTCACTACAGCGGTATGGAATTTTTGAAATGATTGTTTAATGATGTATTCCCATTAATGTATACGCTTGCGCCCCCTCAGTGCCTAATGCTTTGTAGACTGTTGTTTCCCTGGGGTCGGTGTGGGGAGGCATTGTCATGTGTATGTGGCGTTCCCGGTAGCACCTTAATCTCTTTTATTACTCGGATCACGGTATTCACTCAAACATAACATTGTTTAAGATGTTACCTTTTTTGACGAAACACTATTGACAGTCTTGTTGTACATACCATAACATAAATACACATCAGTCGTTTTTTCTAATTCGTTGAGTCCGAAATTTGATCTCGAATACTATTTGGTGTAATTAACTATCTATATACTACAATGTCGGACCTCGTATCGAATTTGTCGGTACACAATTTTATTTCGAATAATACATGGTATAATTTAATATCTATAATATCTATACACTACAACGTTAGATAGTTTAATGGAATATAATGTATACTTTTTACAATTGCATATAAATGAATAGTTGTTACAAAAAAAGCACAAGAAGCATTTATGTGATAATCTCACAGTCACTACACAAAAGGCAGCCATGTAGTTATTACTGCTTTATAAAAAAGGTTTCCACCCCAGTACAATAATTTGGGAAGGTTAATGTTGCTACCTCTATGTTTTGAAAAAACGAAATTGTTCCGAGTGTCTTGGTCCATGACTGTATAAGAAAAGTTTACGTTCATGTCATTTAATGATCTGTTTACTATTCTACATGAGTAATTACTTTTCTACACTTAAATTATTAGATCTTGGAAGAATGTATAAAATGATAAATATTTAAAAAGAAATAAATCAATACCCCACGCACTTTTCAATTCATGTCCTTTTCTGTAATTTACTTTTCTAAAATATTTCAAGGATATACGTTAGAACTATAAAAACGCACCGATTGTGATACACTGCCTATTTCTCTACAGTACACACCATACTTTGTTCGAGTTCGCTCAGGAGGAACTCTCAATTTCCGGTTATGTGATACACGTGGTCTAGAGGAAGCACAGGGAATTGATATTCTAGAATGCAATTATTTACTGGATGGAAATGTACCAGAATATTACCAGGTATGTTCAGTAATGTGTTCTTAAAACATCTGTTAGTAAGTTTTATTTTATAAGGTTGAAACGTTTTTTTCTATATTTCTATTAGGCAAAATCGATCCGATAGATTTATCGATAGCACATTTTCACAGGAGTCAATTATCTCAATAAGCCAGCGTCTTGTCATTAATTTCTGGATACGGTATACTATCAAACGTGGAAGATATTTTCATCGCAAATATTCAGTAGTGTGGCAGGGATACGAAGTGACCAGGGTAGCCTCCTGATCTAAAGGTCTTGAGTTCGAATGCAAGCTTGGCTTAACAGTGGTTGAACTTGAAACTCCGAATTATGCGCGAAGACTGGTTTTCATCGTCGAGAGAATAATACGTGTAACAGTCGGAAACATCTTGGTGCGCAATGCAAGGGACGAGACAAGATTGGTGCAAAATATTGTTTTTAATTTAACACGTACGTGTTCAACTAGGTAGCATTTATTACAGTCATTAAACACCGTCATATATTTTATGAACAGTTCAATCCTGCCACACCAATTACACCAGACACGGATGGTTTTGTATGTAAACCTACAATGGAGGATAACATCCACTGTGTTGTGTTTGTACTGGACTCCACCACTTTAGAGGCGTTACCAACAAAAATTATACAGAAGATAAAGAGCTTCCAAACCTTAATGAACCAAAAAGGTAACATATGTAATTGGTTAACATATATAGTCATTTCATGTTGTTATTTTACAGATATATAGAGAATAATAGGTTAGTGACTGACGTGGAATGAGTAAGTTTATCAGGCAAGGCGGAGGAATTTATAACTACCGGAGCCGAGCCTGATAAACTTTCTCATTCCACGTCACTAACCTATTGTTCTATCTATCCTGTCACTTCTTGTGTTAAGTAAGGGGGTTTGTTTACAAGTGATGAGAAATGTCTAGCGCCTAAGGACACGTGAAAAAAAGTGATATTTACATCTATTTCATTTTCCGCACGGTCAGCCCTGATAAGTGCAAACGCGGATGGACCCGACTTTCCGAAATGATGTTGTTCCAATGGTGTAAACAGCCGACAATTTGTTTGCTTACGTTGTTTACTACGTGTTCCAGTTGATAAGCACTTACATTCGGGTCAAAATGCAGACCGGGTTTGTCTAATAACGGATAAGATTAAGCACCGCTTGAATGAAATAGAACAATTTTGTGGAAATTAACATTTTATTTTAGATTATACAAAAAATATGAAAAGTGTTATAGTATTCAGTTGAAAAATCCATTGTTTTAGTAAGTCCGGAAAAATGATAACATCGCGATTCTTAACTAAAAATAGTCCGGCTAGTCACGTGGTCATTTAACGTGAGATAAAAGTCATGTGACCTGATAAAGCAAAAAATATCAGGCACCCTGTTATCCGGTCGAAATTACAGCAAGTGATAGGATAAATATATATATCTATATAAACATACAGATATATAACTTAAGTTATTGATCATTGGTCCCTTGATAAACATATATGTACAACGAATTGCTTGTATCGTCGTCGGAGCCCACGGTTCTCATTCAGTAGGTACGCATTTAATTATCCCTTCATTTATAGAGAGATTGAGTGCCATGTTTTTTTATGAATATTAATAAGTGAAATATTAAAACAAATTATTTCATTGGTCGAACATTCCGTGCTGTATTCACTGCGGATCCAACGAAATGTATCAATAATAGTCTGATTCTGACTGATTTTAAAATACATGTGAAATAATATTAGTTCTGACTACGAGTATTAAAATATTTTATTATCTAATGCTAGGAATACCACAGGTAATTCTTCTTACCAAGGTTGATAAGTTATGTGAGGATGTTGAGAAGAATGTGGCGGATGTATTTCTTAGCTCAGTTGTTGAAGAACATGTTGAGAAAGCTTCACAGTTGCTGGGACTACCACGTGGAAATGTACTTCCGGTGAAGAATTATGAGAATGAAATGCAACTAGAGAATGATATCAGTATTTTGTCACTACTATCCCTGAGACAAATCTTGAATTTTGCGGAAGATTATATGGAGTGTGTGATGGATAAAATGGCTTCTACCAATAGGAGAACGAGAACGACGAGGAAAGTCAAACGAGAAAGGTAAACAATAGAGAAACGTGTTATCATCTTGAAAACGATTGATAATGAATGTTTTAGAAACAGTAAAATGAGTGAAAGGTTCGCACAAAGATATTTGTTAAAGCAGATTATGTAATTATTTTGTTGCGTTTACGTTTAGTTAATTTCTTTTATTACTTACTGTTTGTTGTTTAGATTTATATTCATGTAAATTATATTTGTACTAAGAGTTTTCTCGCCCAAATTTTAGTCTCGAGAAAATGCTTACATAATGTTTTCTGTCAATGGATACAATTCATTCGTTGTTATCATAAATATACCAAATATACTGGTCAAAAGTACCAACCCGCCAGTACTGTTTCATATACTTTCTTAAAAGGCTAATGGATGCATATTATGTTGATTGTTTTTGCTCTAAACAACATTTAAATAAATCATATGACTTTAACTATCTCGTATAGCGTCAGTGTAAAGGTGCCAGAATCACTTGGTCATACTTTAGTGAAGATTCTCAAAATATATAATGGCGAATTAGTTCTTTTGACTAGTATATATACACGTAAACAATTATTCTAGAGCAACACTTGTTTGTTTGCAACGTCTTAGAACGTTTTTTGAAATAATTTATGCTAGTTCTTAATATGTTCTGTAATTTTAACGATATGGAAAGTAACACCATACGTTTTTATTCATTTACTACATCATCACATTTTCAGAAATCACATAAAAACACATAATTGTCAAGATTTACAAACGAGTGAAAATGTAAGTAAGGAAAGTGTTACTACAAACTAAATAACATCGTTGATATGTCATATCTTAAGACTTTTAGTTTACAGAACCCAATGCCTACACCTTTGTTTTCTTACAAATGATATACGAATGTATACATGTATATATTTTATTTGGAAATGGTGAATATATATTTTTTTAAATAATAATGTATATATATTTTGTGACTTTTTGAGGTCATGTAATAAAAAAATGACATGATGTCACCTTTTGATTTCGTTGAAAGATATTATATTTGTCCTGGGGTAAACACAAGTTTACACAAGTACTTTCTGCAGTTTTCAAGTCATTTGTAAAATAACCAGTACTGTCGCGACCATGATTTGTTAAGTATATTAATTTTTGCATGGGAGTTTGTAAAAAAAAGGAGTGATATGAAGTGCTTATTTTCCATAATAAATGGTACATGTACATAACAGATGTCCTTATATCACATCAACTTAGCTGGCACGATTATTTCAAGATGAATGTTTTCTGATAAACTCTGAGCAAGTCTTGTATGCCTCCCTGCATGTTGTCTTAAATGCACCTGAAATGTATCGAGAATGAAATTTGCATAGATCTATGTTGATATAATTATTACATCGTGTAGTGTATTACTATGATACTTACTATTACTGACATCGGAACTATGTTTATAATATTACATTTAGCAGATACGATCACAAAACTAATTATTTTAATGCAAAATCTTTTCCGCCTTCTTGCATTGTATTTTTGATTTTAGATGCAAATGCATGATATAATTGAACTTCAGTATGGTCAAAACTTCTAAATTTAATTCAGAAATACAAAATAGATACGAAGTTTTTGACATACATGTATTACACTACATAATACAGTCGTGTAACCACCGTTAAAGTGTTATGCATGATTTCTGTATCACTGTTATAACTGATGTTCATAACACTGTTTACACCCACTGACACGTGTGCTTCCTTCAATTGTGTGTGACTTTCTATAATACATATCGTTTAAATGAATCGTATGAAAAATATATTATTATTTTTAGCATTTATACTGTCGTCTGTATATTGCAAATGTTGTCTTGTTTTATAGCATATTATAAATATACATTTTCGTTCAAAACGCTCCAATATTATTTTGCCTTCGTATGTAAGCTAGATAAGCAGGTATTACTGGAAGACAATACCTCCTAATTTTGTCAGTCGAGTGACACATTTCTGGTATATAACTCTTTGGGGAGTCGCTTACCAGCAAATCCAAAATTTCTCAAGTTGCTGGCTCAAGTAGTTCGAGATATTTTATAATTTATGTAGTGATTTGAACTTAAATTACTCTTTGTTGCTTCGCGTGCCTAAGTTTGTTATTATTTAAATCAATTTAATCAATAGTATGTTTTGATATGCATGTATATGCTTGATATATGTAGATGGCGTGTGCTTTGAACCTGTCATTGTGTAGCTTCTTGGAATTTAATGGAATATAAAACGTTAATAAAATGCTTTGAAAATATATTTCATACCAGTATTACAAATGAGTATTTTTTGTTTGTTTGTTACACAGTCCCTACACATACCATAGCAAGTGTCTCTAAGTGTATCGTGTTCTGCTACAATAATCAGGGTAGGTGGAAGGCTTGGGAAGGCTGCAATATTACAGACGCTTTTGTTAATCCCATTTCGCTGGACCTTTAATCAAAAGAATATTATTTCAATTATTGAATTTTTGAAAAAAGTCAATGTAATCTTGTTAAAAGCAAATTCATTCAGACCACCTTGTCATTGTGTGGAAATTATCCGAATTTGACAGGGCGAGTTAGTTCATAAAAGCAGTATACATTGGGTGACTTCATACGAAGGGTTGCTTCAGTTAATGACATATCTACAAAACCGTGGGTACTACATCAAATGTTATAAGCCTGGATTTCAATCTGCTGTTTGTCAATCATTCAAGAGAACTACAAAACGACATCTACAATCATCAAACGTTGATACTGCAGACAATTTGAACTGCATAATTGTCAAAAGAAGGACCGCAAAAATAAATATATATATCCTTGACGGAACCCAAATTAATCAGTTAAATGACTATCCGAGACTGATTTTATATTTCGCTGATACATATGTATTTAATGTTTACTTCAGTATACATTTTATTTCACTTTGAAAGTACTTATATACATTGTATATTACAATTTTATATTATTTCCAATCTGAGAGACGTTTTGGAAGCATTGGTCCATATTTGAATTCTTCTGCATATGTCTAACGTTTGTGAAACTCACTTTTGGGTATATAAGTAACTGAAGTATTCATAATACAATGCTCAAAACGATCGATGTTTATATTATACAAGCAATCAGTACCTGCAAACTGAATTGGTACTTTAATACCAGAAACAAACGCGCTGGTTCTGTTAAAATACCGGCCAAATGTAACTATACATATATTCATATCATTACAATGATGTTATATTTGTGTAATAGCATAGTTTATGCAATAAAACACGAAGCAGACACAATATATTACCACAGTACAATGTATATATATTTATAGACATTGACTTATCATTTACTTACGGCCAAAAAACATAATATTTACTCACATCAAAATCGATTAAACATTTCGCTTCATGACAAACAACAGCATAGTTGTAGCCACCGGCACTGTCACCAGCCACGCCTATTTTACTGTCAACAGAGCCACCTTTGCAAAAACTTTTGAATGAATAGAATAAAGCTGGCGGCATTATAAATGCTCTGTCCGTCTAATTTTCAACTCATTACGTACACAATACTATAAAATCACTATCAGGTGGCCTAAATCAGGAACGTGGACTGAATATTCTCTCTTGTCAGTTCTTACGAAAGATCGGTAGCGATCTTTTATTTCATTTTTCATATCCTAAAACCGTGAAATCGTATACTCGTTGATTTAACGAGTATGTGATTCAGGAGTTCATGCTTATGGGAAATGTATTGTGAATAAATAAGTTATGAATGTGTTTCGTAGTTGAATGTCGAATGATACACAAAACGACTGTGTCTTAGTGTACAACAGAATATAACATTCCTTAACAGTGATTATGCACAACAATAGATTACAGTGTCAATATTTAAATGTCAATACAAAACGCAATTATAAACAAGAAATGCATTGATGCAAAGCCTCCAAGGGCGCCGGAAAACTGGTGCACAATGTTTTGGAATAGCGTAATGGCGGGAAAATGTTTTGGAATAGTCCATTTTCATACATTTATTCGACAATACAAATGCATTAACAATATGTTATTTCTAAATCATAAAAATACAAACAGTAACGTGTAATATTTACTGCAGTTTAACCCTTAATAAAAAAATAGATTCAGTTATAAATTGATGCTCCTACCATAGTCTCAAAAATTTCGTGATTCCATTAAAGGCCCCGCCCTCATGGGCGGCGCCAATGAAATCCAGTGCCATAACTAAAACTTGAAAATCTTTATACCAATATGTTACTTTTTTTTCACTGACCATTTAACGACTCTCTTTGCATCGTCATGGTTGGCTGGATATACACGTTCCGGTGCCAGTCTGTATTCTACATCATTCACAATACAAGGTGTGCTACTGGTTAATAAAGAACATAGGATGAATTATAGAGAATTTCGGACTTTTGGTGGCTTATATCACTTTGTCATTGTGATTGTTTACATACATGTGTGTTCGTGTTTTCGAGGATGCTGTTTGCTTTTAAAGAGCCATCACCTGCTCGATCTCAAAATTCATACGCGGATTTAGCAATTTCATCAGGGGGTTAAAGAAGTCCAGCTCCTGGAATGGCCGCGTCTCTAAGTCAGCTGATGGAGTCCCTTGATTTCTGCAATTGCATTTTTTAAAAGGTATACGCTAATTTTGGATAGAAACAGTGAGGCACTTTCATTTTTCTCTTGATGTACGATTATATATAGACAACCCTTTTTTGCCAAAATCGCAGGTGGAGTCCGGACTGCGCCCTCTGGATCCGCAAATATTTTTGTTTATGTTATAATGTTAACATTTGTTTGTATACGCCAGAAACTGTGAACAAGTAGTAACATTTTAATCAATTTGACATAAATACGTACATGTATGTTAAGAATATACTACGAATCATATTACATATTCTTACAGTACGTGTAAGTATTAAATCAAGCAAAAATAAGGACGAAATGGTTAATATAAAAAAAATACACCAATGGTCATCTCTTTTACCTCTTTTTATGATAATTTCTTCTTTTTGGGGCACATATATGTGAAATATCCACTGTCACATTTTTTAGATGTAAGAAATATGCAACTTGATAAAACTGTTCGAGAGTCCTATGATTTATTCTGTATAGTCAGTGAACATTTCCACTACTTCAGTGAATGCCTATCAATAGTGTAAATACATTTAAAACAGTGTGTTGAAAATTGTAACGGACCATAAGGAATAATACAGATCTGAACTATTTATAACCCTTATAACGAATTTCTAGGAACCTGGAAATTTACTTCGTTATATTCAAACTTGATTATATACATACAACGAACTTTCGTTATAATTGTATGGATATAACAAATTTCGTTACAACATATCCATTCCTATTGACATGTTTCTTGTTTACACCTGAAGTAGAGGTGTGTGTAGTGATACAGAACATGCATTGTATTAGTTTATTAATGGATTGTAGGTATATTCGTATTATTAGTTATACAGGTTGTTGACAGGGTAAATGGGGGAATATAACCTGACTGTCTCGCATATATCCCGAGGCGTTAGCAGACAGGTTATATACCCCCATATACCCTGTCAACAACATGTATAACGAGTTTATAATACAGCAAATCCATGTTTTCATAAGACTTAAGTTAAACAAGCAATGTTTCGATGCCTAGCTCTATATGTATGTGTATGTTTGCGTTTTTGGTTCGTACAATTGTTTGGAGTGTATAAGTTAAGTTTAATATCAGTAATTAAAACGTATTCCTTTTCAAATATATCGGGAATACCTTGCCATAGATAAAATTTCTTTTATTTCACTCACACGTATATTATCTGTATTGTGTACCCCGTTGGGTACCTCAATACACATGGTTAAGCGCACGCTGGATTCTAAAATTAATTATTTTCAAGCGTCTGATAATATGAACTTTATCGAGCTGAATTTGGCTCAAACCTCAAAAACATATATCGTTTTGAATATTAATACAAGCACACATGTATTTTTTTCAATATTTATTAACTCATGTATGAAGATCAAATTCTAGTAACTTGCGGATATCAATCGATACAATATTTTCAAGTCGAGCCGTCATTAATTGCAAGTTAGTGCAGCCATGATTTTATTATATTTAGTAAAGTATCCTGACCAATAATTAAACTTATTAATTAATAACATGATTAAAAAAATCATAATCCATTTTGTAAAGATAAAACAAAACTGTTACCTTTAATCCACATGAAATATAATAATCATTGCCTTGTATAACTTAGAACAGTAAATCACTTTCAACAAACCTTGTTGTAAATACATGTAGAATAAAACACGCACTTATAGTATGTATAATTATATTAGGGCATCGTTTTCACAATATTTTCATGGACAATTAACGTTTTCAATGTTTTCTTAACTATTTAATTGTAGGAATGTATATATATGTTCAACTCAGACCAGCGCATGTATTTTGTGTTTATTTTCATTGTAAATTTAAGTCATGTTCCATATTGTGAGCTAATTAAGTTAAATGTTGGTATTTTGCTCTACTGTATATACCTTCACCCATTGTGTTTATTATCATTATGCACCTTTGTTGACTTTCTATAAACAATGTATTGTTTTATGCAATAAACATATTGAATTGAATTAATAGACGAGTGGGATTCCATCCCACAATACAGGATTCAGCGTCTCATCCGCAGTATGAGGCGTAGATGCCACTCTATAGTAGACGCAAACGGCGACCAAAGTCGTTTGTGAACTTTCACTTTCGTCCTATACAAACATTTGTTCTTTCATGCTCGTCCATTCGAATCCATCGGGTCCGAAATTTCAAAACAACATGGTTACGAATAGTGCATTTCGATTTGACAGCATTAGAAGATACATCGGTAACATGATATTCGGACGGTTTTCGGCTTATTTCCATAACATAATACCTACCTGTTGGCATATAGTGACACGGGAGCCGATATTGCGTTAGAACTTAAAGCACGTGTGGATTATACTTTGAATATACAATGACATACGTGACCTGGAAATCGAGCTATATAGTCCGTTTTTATGTACTTGAGAACGATTGTTAACAAGCTTTGAGGAGGCGAGCCAACTTTATGAGCCAACACATGAAAACATGTTTGCAAGAAGTCGCTCAATAGAAATAGTACACACAAAAACTAATTTTGAATCGACAATATAATCCAGTGGGTTCAAGACACACAGTTGTCAACAGTTTATTTATTTTTCAGTTCAATCCTTCCGTTCCAATAAAACCCGGAAGTCAAGGCTTTAAAGCAGACCATCCGAAAGTGACACGGTTCATTGTGCAGTGTTTGTGTTGGATTAAACGACCCTGGAAGTGATCTCTTCCAAACTCGTAGAGAAAGTTTCCAAGATTTAATGAATAGAAAAGGTGCAATTTATTCATTCAGTTAAGCCCAGCTCAATTTAGTACCTATAAATCCGGTGCGTGTCTTAACTGGAAAATACCCAGTTCAATTATTTTTCGAAAAGGAATTTTACTTGGTCATCGATAATTGGGTCAACTTTGTCAACAAATATGTCAGCACCAACGGGGGATTCTAAACGCAGATCCTAAATGGAAACAAATATTTCAATTGCATAAATTTTATTGAATTTCATTCGAATCTAAGTTAAGTAAAATATCTTACATCATTTTATTAGAATAATATTTATTTTTTGTATCCACGATATACACAAATTGCATTACATCACCGATAAATGTATCAGAATTTACGCTATGGTGTAGCTTGTACAGCCAGTAATATTATGTAACATCTAATCTTTAGGAATACCCCAGATAATACTGCTTACAAAAGTTGATCGGCTCTGCCAGTGTCCAGGCTGATGTTTCAAGTGGTTACAAGAGCGAGATAGTCGAACAGCATGTCGATAAAGCGTCTCAGCTAATCGGTATACCACGAGCAAATGTACTCACGGTGAAGAATTATGAGAATGAGCAACAACTAGATATGAATATAAGTATCTTGGCTTTGTTGGCATTGAGACAAATGCTTAACTATGCTGAAGATTTTATGTTTAATCTACTCGACAGGAGAGGTGACAACACAATAAATGCGGTACCTGGGAAAATTTAATTGTAGGCTTATAGACATAACATGACATAACACATAAAACATTAATCAAAATACAGTTGTAAAATTTGACATTTTATTTGCAGTTGTGTTTATCAATATTACTGATATTGCTTTTCATTGTATATTTATATGTGCATTACTTCTTATCATGTGTATGAAAATACGTTACATGCTTTAATAAATGTATAAAAAGAGTAAGTTACGATATATATGAAATCATGAAATTGTGATATTGTGAAATCGTGAAATTGTGAAGTTGAAATCGTGAAATCATGAAATGGAAATCGTGAAATATTGAATTTGAAATGTCACCACCGGTCTTTCGTAATAACCAGATAATTTTCGTGTTCAGGACTTGTATATACCTCGATATAATTAAAGTTTCACTCATTAAGAATAAAGTCCAAACCTTTATTTTCTAATGACCAAGGTATTCATATTCAACAGGATATGAATAATGTTTGCTTATTATCTACCAAATTTCGAACAAAATCTGTTATAGTATTTATTGAGCTATGATCTAGTTGAGATTATACCTCTTTTTAATATGCTAATTTCCTCTTTCTTGGGTGCAGATATGTGTACTTTCCGCTGTCACCTTTTTCAAATATAAGAAACATACAACTTTATATAACTGTGGGGGACTCCTATGATTCTTCTGTATAGTCAATGAACAATTCCACCCTTCAGTGATGGATGTCTACCAATATTGTAAATACTTTTTAATCGGTGTGTCAAAAATTGCAACGGAATATAAGGAATATTACAGATCTGAACCATTTCACGCCCCAATGACTTTAATGGTATATTCAGATTTCCTGTATTCTACATAAAAATAAAATGACAGGAATCTATTGGGAAAAATCACAAGTACACACACAACCATAATATCACCGTGATTTTGAAGCGATGAGAGTTTTTTTAGAAAAAGCTTAAAACGCACTAACAGAATTTAACGCAAGCTTATTTGAGCACGAACGGTAGTTTTAAGTCTTATGCAACACATTATTCTGCAGTAACGTTCTGATTAACTCGCGGTGTGCTGAGATGTACTACTTTCCAAACAGTGATATTAAATATACAAGTATTCATATCATATTACGAATGTGCATTATTCGTGTGAGATTAACTGTTGTATACACAAGAAAGGTACGTGGTTCACATTATGCTTAGTTTTTAAAGCTCTTTATTTAACATGAATTTTGAAACAAGTTGTAACAATATAGTGATATAATTATACATCACTCTTGTAGACTGATGTCTTGCTATCTAACCAGTACTCACGTCTAATACAGACACTGTGATGTTCGCCCATTGCTAGATTTAGACACAAGCCTTTTACCGCTATGTCGCTTACGTGATTATAGTTTCATTTACATGAAATATTCATATTATGGGAAGGCAGAACTCGGAACAAGTTTTGAACGTTTATATTTTGATACACTCGCGTATCAGCACGCAATCTACTATATGAGCTAAACATAGATTTATGGATAAGGTTGCAATTATTATTTTTAAAATTTTCAAATTTACTATATTTAGATTTTATATAAAAATGTTAATGCTAAATAAAAATAAAAATTGTCGGGGAAAGTGCAAAGTACATGTTTAGTGTCGACCAAACAGCTATTTATGTTTAACGCAGATACTTGGTTAAAAAATAAACCATGTAAAATAGGTTAACGGGCCGCGGATTTTCGGAAAATTGTACATTGTACTTGTATCGCCTGCTTTTATCTCTACTTTCGGAAAATACCGTGTTCTATATTTATTTTATCACTGTTCATAAGATGTACTCCGTTTATTTTTTGTTAAATGGGGGTGGTCTTAGCGCGCTGCAAAAGATACATATAACGTATGCAGGATGTTGTCATAGACGAGGGTATACACTAATTAGTTACATGGAACCTTGGCTGATATGTAGAATCTATCAGAATAATATCATTTCATGCAATAATATAGGAAACTTCAACCTTACATGATATTAACACGGGATAAACCATGAATTGGAAACTTCATACTATATCTATGTATATTTGTTTTTTTTACGTTTTATAAATGTGACATATCTTTGAGTTGGACAGTATTTTTGTCAAGTTGAAAAAAATCTTATATATATACTCAGTACATTTAAAAACGCACATTTTTTACCAACCATGCTCCTTTAAATTCAATTTTATTACTTTTGAAACTCATTATTATGAAAGCACGTTTCGATTGTCATGAAATTTATCATGTTGCCTAGACATGCAATATCGTGTCAAATGTTTTTTCTTGTATCCTAAAAAGTCAGTCAATGTAAATTTAGAAATCCTACATTGTGCGTTTTCAAACGTACTGAGTATAGTATAGGCCAAATGTTTAGGGTGACTATTGAACGTTAATGCCAACACAAAAAGGGCAAGTTCAACATGTCAAATTAACAATTTAAAGTTTACATTCAACAAGTTGTGTTTTGCTTTGTTTAAGTTTAGGAATGACATAAACTATCTAGCAACTGTAGTTACGGAAAGTGTCTTCCATATAAATGGAATATTGTTTCTCTCCTCTTAGTTGACAGAATCAGAAAAAAATGGCAGGATTACTGAAAGACGGTGACATGGATCAGTTGGAACAATGGATTGGAACGGGTCCTAAACAATTTACTCTACTGTATTCAATTACCAGAGACGGGTGTATTGGCACGACCTTCCATCAGAAATGTGACAATCAGGGACCTACAGTTACCGTACTCTACAACCAACAAGAGTCGGTATACGGGGGATTTACTGGTGTTAGCTGGAATAGCACCGGCGCTTGGCAGAATGATCCTAAGGCTTTCTTGTTCCAACTAAGATTTAATAAACAGCAATCGAGAACAAAATTCGTAAACAAAACTAATACCCATTCAATAAATTGCAACGGAAATTACGGACCAACATTTGGAGCTGCTCATGACTTACACACCTTCTCGGGAACAATAAATACATCCGGTGGATATTATACTCTTAATGGATATATCACTATAGGCACCAGCTACAACAATAATGGAGTGAGTATGAATAACATCAGCAATGGCAACATGAATGTAACGGAACTTGAAGTTTACCATGTCACAGGTAAGTAATTATGTTTCCATTATCATACTTAACATGTTAACTATAACACCGTTATTGTATGATAATATCATCATTGAGCTCTTTCATTTCACATTAACCTAAATTGTGCACTCATTGTATTTATGTTATATTGCCCCAAAATTCATTGATAATTTATAAAACAAGAAGTATATAGTTGTAGTGTGGACCTGTTATAAGAAGCTTAACATCAATATGTATACTTTGTTTTACCACCACCATTTCTTTAATGCCAATATCTGAATTTAATTGCTTTCATGAAACATTACGAGGAGAGTCTCAAACCGAAATTTAAAAGTACGATATCGGGGGCCTCACTGTACTCAACAACACAACAGCAAGAAGAGACACTAACAATCACTTCATTGCCTTAGATAATATAACTGTTCATAATTGGGGGCTTAAGTGTTGTTGTCAGCTGTCTTGACTTTTCCTGTTATGGATTGCTTTCATTTAATCCCCTTTGCCATGTTTGTCCTCAGTTATCCCCTATGGTTGGCCAGGCCATTCCTTGCGGCCCTGCTCCCTTGCGTATTTACCCTTGCGCCTCCTCAAATGCCTGATGCTTATGGACTGTTGTTTTCCCGACAGTCTGTGTGGAGAGGCATGTCTAATGCATGTGGCATTCCCTGTAGCAACTTATTCTCTAATTTAAACCAGTTAGCCAGCAATGCAATTAACAATTATACTGCCTAACATCCCACATCTAAAAAACTTAACTACGTTGGTATTATTTCCAGTTCGTTATACACCTAACATTATGGACATGATACGAAATGATATGTACCTTAATCAAGAGAAATCATGAAAGTATAACAATTATGTAATTAACCGGAATTTTCGGTAGCAATAATTTGTAATGTAAAAACAATATGATACATTTTCTTTGGTTCAAGCTTCTGCTTATTCAAAGATAATGTGTTTAAAATACTTACAGATGGTAAAAGGACGAAAGCAAAACCACAAGCATGGCGTAAAACGCAGAAATGGAATGAAAAGGTAAAAGTAGTACATGCTATTAAACACTTACAAGCAATAAACCACAAGATATATAACAATATTTAACTTGAAATGTCTATATTCACAGCACTATTTAATCAATTTTATTTTTCCTGAAAATAAATGTTCACAAGAGTACATATCCTACACGTTTATTTTGTTTATAGGGAATTACTCATTTGTTCATTATTCTAGTTTTTGGATGGCCTTACTGATGACATTATGGCATACAAGCCAATCCCTGACCTGGACGTTAGTGAAGCAAGAATCCTAATGTTAGGTCCTGTTGGTGCTGGGAAATCCAGTTTTTATAATACAATCAACTCCATATTCCGTGGTCGTATAACACAGAAAGCTGGCAGCGGTTGTGCAGAACAGAGTCTCACTACAGCGGTATTGTTTTTTGAAATGATTGTTTAATCATGTTTTGTATCTCTATTCCCTGTATACGATTGCGCCCCTCTCAGTGTCTAATGCTTTGTAGACTGTTGTTTCCCCGGGGTCAGTGTGGGGAGGCATTGTCCTGTGTATGTGGCGTTCCTGGTATCTCTTTTATTACTCGGATCACGGTATTCACTCAAACATAACATTGTTTAAGTGTTACCATTTTTGACAAAATACTATTGACAGTCTTGTTGTACATACACACCATGAGTTTTAATGGTGTATATAATGATTATTTTATATAGATTGATACAAAAATATCTGTTGGCTGAAGACCCATAACATAAATACACATCAGTCGTTTTTTCGAATTCGTGGAGTCCAAAATTTGATCTCGAATACTATTTGGTGTAATTAACTATCTTTGTACTACAATGTCGGACCTCGTATCGAATTCGTCGGGTACACAATTATATTTCGAATAACACATGGTATAATATGATATCTATACACTACAACGTTTGATAGTGTAATGGAATATAATGTATACTTTTTACAATTGCATATACATGAATAGTTGTTACAAAAAGCACAAGAAGCATTTATGTGATAATCACGCAGTCAATACACAAAAGGCAGCCATGTAGTTATTACTGCTTTATAAAAACAGTTTCCACCCCAGTACAATAATTTGGGAAAGTTAATTTTGATAACTTCTATGTTTTAAAAACAAAATTGTTCCGAGTGTCTTGGTCCATGACTGTATAAGAAAAGTTTACTTTCATGTCATTTAACGATCTGTTTAACATTCTACATGATTAATTACTTTTCTACACTTAAATTATTAGATCTGGGAAGAATGTATAAAATGATAAATATTTAAAAAGAAATAAATCAATACCCCACGCACTTTTCAATCCATGTCCTTAACTAGTCGTTAATTTCTGTAATTTACTTTTCATAAATATGTCAAGGATATACGTTAGAACTATAAAAACGCACCGATTGTGATACACTGCCTATTTCTCTACAGTACACACCATACTTTGTTCGAGTTCCCTCAGGAGGAACTCTCAATTTCCGGTTATGTGATACACGTGGTCTCGAGGAAGCACAGGGAATTGATATTCTAGAATGCAATTATTTACTGGATGGAAATGTACCAGAATATTACCAGGTATGTTCAGTAATGTGTTCTTTAGATATCTATTAGTAAGTTTTCTTTTATAAGGTTGAAACTGTTTTTTCTATATTTCTATTAGGCAAAATCGATCCGATAGATTTATCGATAGCACATTTACACAGGAGACAATTATGTCAATAAGTCAGCGTCTTGTCAATAATTTCTGGACACGGTATACTATCAAACGTGGAAGATATTTTCATCACAAATATTCAGTAGTGTGGCAGGGATACGAAGTGACCAGGGTAGCCTCCTGATCTAAAGGTCTTGAGTTCGAATGCAAGCTTGGCTTAACAGTGGTTGAACTTGAAACTCCGAATTATGCGCGAAGACTGGTTTTCATCGTCGAGAGAATAATACATGTAACAGTAAGAAACATCTTGGTGCGCAATGTAAGGGACGAGCCAAGATTGGTGCAATATAGTTTTTTTTAATTTAACACGTACGTGTTCAACTAGGTAGCATTTATTACAGTCATTAAACATCGTCCTATATCTTATGAACAGTTCAATCCTGCCACACCAATTACACCAGACACGGATGGTTTTGTATGTAAACCTACAATGGAGGATAAAATCCACTGTGTTGTGTTTGTACTGGACTCCACCACTTTAGAGGCGTTACCAACAAAAATTATACAGAAGATAAAGAGCTTCCAAATTTTAATGAACCAAAAAGGTAACATATGTCATTGGTTTACATATATAGTCATTTCATGTTGTTATTTTTCAGATATATATACATATCTATATAAACAAACAGATAATTAACTTAAATTATTGATGATTGGTCCCTTGATAAACATATATGTACAAGGTATGGCTTGTACCATCGTCGGAACCCACGGTTCTCATTCAGTAGGTACGCATTTAATTATCCCTTCATTTATAGAGAGATTGAGTGTCATTGTTTTTTATGAATATTACTAACTGAAATAATAAAACAAATTACTTCATTGGTCGAACACTTTCACTGCGCATCCAACGAAATGTATCAATAATACTCTGATTCTGACTGATTTTAAAATATTTGTGAAATAATATAAGTTCTGACTACGATATATATATTTTACAGATATATAGAGAATAATAGGTTAGTGACGTGGAATGAGAAAGTTTATCAGGCAAGGCGGAGAATTTATAACTACCGGAGCCGAGCCTGATAAACTTTCTCATTCCACGTCACTAACCTATTATTCTATCTATCCTGTCACTTCTTGTGTTAAGTAAGGGGGTTTGTTTACAAATGATGAGAAATGTCAAGCGCCTAAGGACACGTGAAAAAAGTGATATTTACATCTATTTCATTTTCCGCACGGTCAGCCCTGATAAGTGCAAACGCAGATGGACCCGACTTTCCGAAATGATGTTGTTCCAATGGTGTAAACAGCCGACAATTTGTTTGCTTACGTTGTTTACTACGTGTTCCAGTTTATAAGCACTTACATTCGGGTCAAAATGCAGACCGGGTTTGTCTAATAACGGATAAGATTAAGCACCGCTTGAATGAAATAGAACAATTTTGTGGAAATTAACATTTTATTTTAGATTATACAAAAAATATGAAAAGTGTTATAGTATTCAGTTGAAAAATCCATTGTTTTAGTAAGTCCGGAAAAATGATAACATCGCGATTCTTAACTAAAAATAGTCCGGCTAGTCACGTGGTCATGTGACGTGAGATAAAAGTCATGTGACCTGATAAAGCAAAACATATCAGGCCCCCTGTTATCCGGTCGAAATTACAGCAAGTGATAGGATAAATATATATATCTATATAAACATACAGATATATAACTTAAATTATTGATCATTGGTCCCTTGATAAACATATATGTACAACGAATTGCTTGTATCGTCGTCGGAGCCCACGGTTCTCATTCAGTAGGTACGCATTTAAATATCCCTTCATTTATAGAGAGATTGAGTGCCATATTTTTTTATGAATATTAATAAGTGAAATATTAAAACAAATTATTTCATTGGTCGATCATTCCGTGCTGTATTCACTGCGGATCCAACGAAATGTATCAATAATAGTCTGATTCTGACTGATTTTAAAATACATGTGAAATAATATTAGTTCTGACTACGAGTATTAAAATATTTTATTATCTAATGCTAGGAATACCACAGGTAATTCTTCTTACCAAGGTTGATAAGTTATGTGAGGATGTTGAGAAGAATGTGGCGGATGTATTTCTTAGCTCAGTTGTTGAAGAACATGTTGAGAAAGCTTCACAGTTGCTGGGACTACCACGTGGAAATGTACTTCCGGTGAAGAATTATGAGAATGAAATGCAACTAGAGAATGATATCAGTATTTTGTCACTACTATCCCTGAGACAAATCTTGAATTTTGCGGAAGATTATATGGAGTGTGTGATGGATAAAATGGCTTCTACCAATAGGAGAACGAGAACGATGAGGAAAGTCAAACGAGAAAGGTAAACAATAGAGAAACGTGTTATCATCTTGAAAACAATTGATAATGAATGTTTTAGAAACAGTAAAATGAGTGAAAGGTTCGCACAAAGATATTTGTTAAAGCAGATTATGTAATTATTTTGTTGCGTTTACGTTTAGTTAATTTCTTTTATTACTTACTGTTTGTTGTTTAGATTTATATTCATGTAAATTATATTTGTACTAAGAGTTTTCTCGCCCAAATTTTAGTCTCGAGAAAATGCTTACATAATGTTTTCTGTCAATGGATACAATTCATTCGTTGTTATCATAAATATACCAAATATACTGGTCAAAAGTACCAACCCGCCAGTACTGTTTCATATACTTTCTTAAAAGGCTAATGGATGCATATTATGTTGATTGTTTTTGCTCTAAACAACATTTAAATAAATCATATGACTTTAACTATATCGTATTGCGTCAGTGTAAAGGTGCCAGAATCACTTGGTCATACTTTAGTGAAGATTCTCAAAATATATAATGGCGGATTAGTTCTTTTGACTAGTATATATACACGTAAAAAATTATTCTAGAGCAGCAATTGTTTGTTTGCAACGTCTTAGAACGTATTTTGAAATAATTTATGCTAGTTCTTAATATGTTCTGTAATTTTAACGATATGGAAAGTAACACCATACGTTTTTATTCATTTGACTACATCATCACATTTTCAGAAATCACATAAAAACACATAATTGTCAAGATTTACAAACGAGTGAAAATGTAAGTAAGGAAAGTGTTAATACAAACTAAATAACATCGTTGATATTTCACATCTTAAGACTTTTAGTTTACAGAACCCAATGCCTACACCTTTGTTTTCTTACAAATGATATAAGAATGTATACATGTATATATTTTATTTGGAAATGGTGAATATATATTTTTTTAAATAATAATGTATATATATTTTGTGACTTTTTGAGGTCATGTAATAAAAAAATGACATGATGTCACCTTTTGATTTCGTTGAAAGATATTATATTTGTCCTGGGGTAAATACAAGTTTACACAAGTACTTTCTGCAGTTTTCAAGTCATTTGTAAAATAACCAGTACTGTCGCGACCATGATTTGTTAAGTATATTAATTTTTGCATGGGAGTTTGTAAAAAAGGAGTGATATGAAGTGCTTATTTTCCATAATAAATGGTACATGTACATAACAGATGTCCTTATATCACATCAACTTAGCTGGCACGATTATTTCAAGATGAATGTTTTCTGATACATGCTGAGCAAGTCTTGTATGCCTCCCTGGATGTTGTCTTAAATGCACCTGAAATGTATCGAGAATGAAATTTGCATAGATCTATGTTGATATAATTATTACATCGTGTAGTGTATTACTATGATACTTACTATTACTGACATCGGAACTATGTTTATAATATTACATTTAGCAGATACGATCACAAAACTAATTATTTTAATGCAAAATCTTTTCCGCCTTCTTGCATTGTATTTTGATTTTAGATGCAAATGCATGATATAATTGAACTTCAGTATGGTCAAAACTTCTAAATTTAATTCAGAAATACAAAATAGATACGAAGTTTTTGACATACATGTATTACACTACATAATATAGTCGTGTAACCACCGTTAAAGTGTTATGCATGATTTTTGTATCACTGTTATAACTGATGTTCATAACACTGTTTATACCCACTGACACGTGTGCTTCCTTCAATTGTGTGTGACTTTCTATAATACATATCGTTTAAATGAATCGTATGAAAAATATATTATTATTTTTAGCATTTATACTGTCGTCTGTATATTGCAAGCGTTGTCTTGTTTTATAGCATATTATAAATATACATTTTCGTTCAAAACGCTCCAATATTATTTTGCCTTCGTATGTAAGCTAGATAAGCAGGTATTACTGGAAGACAATACCTCCTAATTTTGTCAGTCGAGTGACACATTTCTGGTATATAACTCTTTGGGGAGTCGCTTACCAGCAAATCCAAAATTTCTCAAGTTGCTGGCTCAAGTAGTTCGAGATATTTTATAATTTATGTAGTGATTTGAACTTAAATTACTCATTGTTGCTTCGCGTGCCTAAGTTTGTTATTATTTAAATCAATGTAATCAATAGTATGTTTTGATATGCATGTATATGCTTGATATATGTAGATGGCGTGTGCTTTGAACCTGTCATTGTGTAGCTTCTTGGAATTTAATGGAATATAAAACGTTAATTGAATGCTTTGAAAATATATTTCATACCAGTATTACAAATGAGTCTTTTTTGTTTGTTTGTTACACAGTCCCTACACATACCATAGCAAGTTTATTGTGTTCTGCTACAATAATCAGGGTAGATGGAAGGCTTGGGAAGGCTGCAATATTACAGACGCTTTTGTTAATCCCTTTTCGCGGGACCTTTAATCAAAAGAATATTATTTCAATTATTGAATTTTTGAAAAAAGTCAATGTAATCTTGTTAAAAGCAAATTCATTCAGACCACCTTGTCATTGTGTTGTGGAAATTATCCGAATTTGACAGGGCGAGTTAGTTCATAAAAGCAGTATAGATTAGGTGACTTCATACGAAGGGTTGCTTCAGTTAATGACATATCTACAAAACCGTGGGTACTACATCAAATGTTATAAGCCTGGAATTTAAGCTGTTGTTTGTCAATCATTCAAGAGAACTACAAAACGACATCTACAATCACCAAACGTTGATACTGCAGACAATTTGAACTGCATAATTGTCAATAAAAGGACCGCAAAAATAAATATATATATCCTTGACGGAACCCAAATTAATCAGTTAAATGACTATCCGAGACTGATTTTATATTTCGCTGATACAGATGTATTTAATGTTTACTTCAGTATACATTTTATTTCACTTTGAAAGTATTTATATACATTGTATATTACAATTTTATGTTATTTCCAATCTGAGAGACGTTTTGGAAGCATTGGTCCATATTTGAATTCTTCTGCATATGTGTAACGTTTGTGAAACTCACTTTTGGGTATATAAGTAACTGAAGTATTCATAATACAATGCTCAAAACGATCGATGTTTATATTCTACAAGTAACCAGTACCTGCAAACTGAATTGGTACTTTAATACCAGGAAGAAACGCGCTGGTTCTGTTAAAATACCGGCCAAATGTAACTATAAATATATTCATATTATTACAATGATGTTATATGTGTGTAATAGCATAGTTTATGCAATAAAACACGAAGCAGACACAATATATTACCACAGTACAATGTATATATATTTATAGACATTGACTTATCATTTACTTACGGCCAAAAAACATAATATTTACTCACATCAAAATCGATTAAACATTCCGCTTCATGCCAAACAACAGCAGACTGTCACCAGCCACGCCTATTTTACTGTCAACAGAGACACCTTTGCAAAAACTTTTGAATGAATAGAATAAAGTTGGTGGCATTAAATCCATATTTGAATTCTTCTGCATATGTGTAACGTTTGTGAAACTCACTTTTGGGTATATAAGTAACTGAAGTATTCATAATACAATGCTCAAAACGATCGATGTTTATATTCTACAAGCAACCGGTACCTGCAAACTGAATTGGTACTTTAATACCAGGAACAAACGCGCTGGTTCTGTTAAAATACCGGCCAAATGTAACTATAAATATATTCATATTATTACAATGATGTTATATGTGTGTAATAGCATAGTTTATGCAATAAAACACGAAGCAGACACAATATATTACCACAGTACAATGTATATATATTTATAGACATTGACTTATCATTTACTTACGGCCAAAAAACATAATATTTACTCACATCAAAATCGATTAAACATTCCGCTTCATGCCAAACAACAGCAGACTGTCACCAGCCACGCCTATTTTACTGTCAACAGAGACACCTTTGCAAAAACTTTTGAATGAATAGAATAAAGTTGGCGGCATTAAAAAATGCTCTGTCCGTCTAATGTTCAACTCATTACGTACACAATACTATAAAATCACTATCAGGTGGCCTAAAACAGGAACGTGGACTGAATATTCTATCTTGTCAGTTCTTACGAAAGATCGGTAGCGATCTTTTATTTCATTTTTCATATCCTAAAACCGTGAAATCGTATACTCGTTGATTTAACGAGTAAGTATGTGATTCAAGAGTTCATGCTTATGGGAAATGTATTGTGAATAAATAAGTTATGAATGGTATTTCGTAGTTGAATGTCGAATGATACACAAAACGACTGTGTCTTCAGTAGCATTACACCTATTATTTTAGTACTAAGTGTACAACAGAATATAACATTCCTTAACAGTGATTATGCACAACAATAGATTACAGTGTTAATATTTAAATGTCAATACAAAACGCAATTATAAACAAGAAATGCATTGATGCAAAGCATCCAAGGGCGCCGCAAAACTGGTGCACAATGTTTTGGAATAGCGTAATGGCGGGAAAATGTTTTGGAATAGTCCATTTTTATACTATCATTGGCGTGTATTTCCTTTTAAACACGGTAACTTGCATAAATATCCACGTTACAAGTACCAATGTGTTAATATTGATATAATAAATTGAAAATGAAGATTTTATAATTATTTTTTAATTATTTTATTATCGACACCTAACACACATGCTGTTTATGTAGAATTTTTTCGGGGATCAGCAAGTGTTTATCATAAACATATCGTTTTAACTTTGTAAAATACATTTATTCGACAATACAAATGCATTAAAAATATGTTATTTCTAAATCATAAAAATACAAACAGTAACGTGTAATATTAACTGCAGTTTAACCCTTAATAACAAAATAGATTCAGTTATAAATTGATGCTCCTACCATAGTCTCAAAAATTTCGTGATTCCATTAAAGGCCCCACCCTCATTGGCGGCGCCAATGAAATCCAGTGCCATAACTAAAATTTTAAAATCTTTATACCAATATATTACTTTTTTTTCACTGACCATTTAACGACTCTCTTTGCATCGTCATGGTTGGCTGGAAATACACGTTCCAGTGCCAGTCTGTATTCTACATCATTCATAAATATAATGTGTGTTACTGGTTAATAAAGAACATAGGATGAATTATAGAGAATTTCGGACTTTTGGTGGCTTATATCCCTTTGTCATTGTGATTGTTTACATACATGTGTGTTCGTATTTTCGAGGATGCTGTTTGCTTTTAAAGAGCCATCACCTGCTCGATCTCAAAATTCATACGCGGATTTAGCAATTTCATCAGGGGGTTAAAGAAGTCCAGCTCCTGGAATGGCCGCGTCTCTAAGTCAGCTGATGGAGTCCCTTGATTTCTGCAATTGCATTTTTTAAAAGGTATACGCTAATTTTGGATAGAAACAGTGAGGCACTTTCATTTTTCTCTTGATGTACGATTATATATAGACAACCCTTTTTTGCCAAAATCGCAGGTGGAGTCCGGACTGCGCCCTCTGGATCCGCAAATATTTTTGTTTATGTTATAATGTTAACATTTGTTTATATACGCCAGAAACTGTGAACAAATAGTAACATTTTAATCAATTTGACATAAATACGTACATGTATGTTAAGAATATACTACGAATCATATTACATATTCTTACAGTACGTGTAAGTATTAAATCAAGCAAAAATAAGGACGAAATGGTTAATATAAAAAAAAATACACCAATGGTCATCTCTTTTACCTCTTTTTATGATAATTTCTTCTTTTTGGGGCACATATATGTGAAATATCCACTGTCACATTTTTTAGATGTAAGAAATATGCAACTTGATAAAACTGTTCGAGAGTCCTATGATTTATTCTGTATAGTCAGTGAACATTTCCACTACTTCAGTGAATGCCTATCAATAGTGTAAATACATTTAAAACAGTGTGTTGAAAATTGTAACGGACCATAAGGAATAATACAGATCTGAACTATTTATAACCCTTATAACGAATTTCTAGGAACCTGGAAATTTACTTCGTTATATTCAAACTTGATTATATACATACAACGAACTTTCGTTATAATTGTATGGATATAACAAATTTCGTTACAACATATCCATTCCTATTGACATGTTTCTTGTTTACACCTGAAGTAGAGGTGTGTGTAGTGATACAGAACATGCATTGTATTAGTTTATTAATGGATTGTAGGTATATTCGTATTATTAGTTATACAGGTTGTTGACAGGGTAAATGGGGGAATATAACCTGACTGTCTCGCATATATCCCGAGGCGTTAGCAGACAGGTTATATACCCCCATATACCCTGTCAACAACATGTATAACGAGTTTATAATACAGCAAATCCATGTTTTCATATGACTTAAGTTAAACAAGCAATGTTTCGATGCCTAGCTCTATATGTATGTGTATGTTTGCGTTTTTGGTTCGTACAATTGTTTGGAGTGTATAAGTTAAGTTTAATATCAGTAATTAAAACGTATTCCTTTTCAAATATATCGGGAATACCTTGCCATAGATAAAATTTCTTTTATTTCACTCACACGTATATTATCTGTAATGTGTACCCCATTGGGTACCTCAATACACATGGTTAAGCGCACGCTGGATTCTAAAATTAATTATTTTCAAGCGTCTGATATTATGAACTTTATCGAGCTGAATTTGTCTCAAACCTCAAAAACATATATGGTTTTGAATATTAATACAAGCACACATGTATTTTTTTCAATATTTATTAACTCATGTATGAAGATCAAATTCTAGTAACTTGCGGATATCAATCGATACAATATTTTCAAGTCGAGCCGTCATTAATTGCAAGTTAGTGCAGTCATGATTTTATTATTTTTAGTAAAGTATCCTGACCAATAATTAAACTTATTAATTAATACCAAAAAATCATAATCCATTTTGTAAAGATAAAACAAAACTGTTACCTTTAAACCACATAAAATATAATAATCATTGCCTTGTATAACTTTGAACAGTAAATCACTTTCAACAAACCTTGTTGTAAATACATGTAGAATAAAACACGCACTTATAGTATGTATAATTATATTAGGGCTTCGTTTTCACAATATTTTCATGGACAATTAACGTTTTCAATGTTTTCTTAACTATTTAATTGTAGGAATGTATATATATGTTTAACTCAGACCAGCGCATGTATTTTGTGTTTATTTTTTTTGTAAATTTAAGTCATGTTCCATATTGTGAGCTAATTAAGTTAAATGTTGGTATTTTGCTCTACTGTATATACCTTCACCCATTGTGTTTATTATCATTATGCACCTTTGTTGACTTTCTATAAACAATGTATTGTTTTATGCAATAAACATATTGAATTGAATTGATAGACGAGTGGGATGCCATCCCACAATACAGGATTCAGCGTCTCATCCGCAGTATGAGGCGTAGATGCCACTCTATAGTAGACGCAAACGGCGACCAAAGTCGTTTGTGAACTTTCACTTTCGTCCTATACAAACATTTGTTCTTTCGTGCTCGTCCATTCGAATCCATCGGGTCCGAAATTTCAAAACAACATGGTTACGAATAGTGCATTTCAATTTGACAGCATTAGAAGATACATCGGTAACATGATATTCGGACGGGTTTCGGCTTATTTCCATAACATAATACCTACCTTTTGGCATATAGTGACACGGGAGCCGATATTGCGTTAGAACTTAAAGCACGTGTGGATTATACTTTGAATATACAATGACATACGTGACCTGGAAATCGAGCTATATAGTCCGTTTTTATGTACTTGAGAACGATTGTTAACAAGCTTTGAGGAGGCGAGCCAACTTTATGAGCCAACACATGAAAACATGTTTGCAAGAAGTCGCTCAATAGAAACAGTACACACAAAAACTAATTTTGAATCGACAATATAATCCAGTGGATTCAAGACACACAGTTGTCAACAGTTTATTTATTTTTCAGTTCAATCCTTCCGTTCCAATAAAACCCGGAAGTCAAGGCTTTAAAGCAGACCATCCGAAAGTGACACGGTTCATTGTGCAGTGTTTGTGTTGGATTAAACGACCCTGGAAGTGATCTCTTCCAAACTCGTAGAGAAAGTTTCCAAGATTTAATGAATAGAAAAGGTGCAATTTATTCATTCAGTTAAGCCCAGCTCAATTTAGTACCTATAAATCCGGTGCGTGTCTTAACTGGAAAATACCCAGTTCAATTATTTTTCGAAAAGGAATTTTACTTGGTCATCGATAATTGGGTCAACTTTGTCAACAAATATGTCAGCACCAACGGGGGATTCTAAACGCAGATCCTAAATGGAAACAAATATTTCAATTGCATAAATTTTATTGAATTTCATTCGAATCTAAGTTAAGTAAAATATCTTACATCATTTTATTAGAATAATATTTATTTTTTGTATCCACGATATACACAAATTGCATTACATCACCGATAAATGTATCAGAATTTACGCTATGGTGTAGCTTGTACAGCCAGTAATATTATGTAACATCTAATCTTTAGGAATACCCCAGATAATACTGCTTACAAAAGTTGATCGGCTCTGCCATGGTGTCCAGGCTGATGTTTCAAGTGGTTACAAGAGCGAGATAGTCGAACAGCATGTCGATAAAGCGTCTCAGCTAATCGGTATACCACGAGCAAATGTACTCACGGTGAAGAATTATGAGAATGAGCAACAACTAGATATGAATATAAGTATCTTGGCTTTGTTGGCATTGAGACAAATGCTTAACTATGCTGAAGATTTTATGTTTAATCTACTCGACAGGAGAGGTGACAACACAATAAATGCGGTACCTGGGAAAATTTAATTGTTGGCTTATAGACATAACATGACATAACACATAAAACATTAATCAAACTACAGTTGTAAAATTTGACATTTTATTTGCAGTTGTGTTTATCAATATTACTGATATTGCTTTTCATTGTATATTTATATGTGCATTACTTCTTATCATGTGTATGAAAACACGTTCCATGCTTTAATAAATGTATAAAAAGAGTAAGTTACGATATATATGAAATCATGAAATTGTGATATTGTGAAATCGTGAAATTGTGAAGTTGAAATCGTGAAATCATGAAATGGAAATCGTGAAATCATGAAATGGAAATCGTGAAATATTGAATTTGAAATGTCACCACCGGTCTTTCGTAATAACCAGATAATTTTCGTGTTCAGGACTTGTATATACCTCGATATAATTAAAGTTTCACTCATTAAGAATAAAGTTCAACCCTTTATTTTCTAATGACCAAGGTATTCATATTCAACAGGATATGAATAATGTTTGCTTCTTATCTACCAAATTTCGAACAAAATCTGTTATAGTATTTATTGAGCAATGATCTAGTTGAGATTATACCTCTTTTTAATATGCTAATTTCCTCTTTCTTGGATGCAGATATGTGTACTTTCCGCTGTCACCTTTTTCAAATATAAGAAACATACAACTTTATATAACTGTGGGGGACTCCTATGATTCTTCTGTATAGTCAATGAACAATTCCACCCTTCAGTGATGTCTACCAATATTGTAAATACTTTTTAATCGGTGTTTCAAAAATTGCAACGGAATATAAGGAATATTACAGATCTGAACCATTTCACGCCCCAATGACTTTAATGGTATATTCAGATTTCCTGTATTCTACATAAAAATAAAATGACAGGAATCTATTGGGAAAAATCACAAGTACACACACAACCATAATATCACCGTGATTTTGAAGCGATGAGAGTTTTTTTAGAAAAAGCTTAAAACGCACTAACAGAATTTAACGCAAGCTTATTTGAGCACGAACGGTAGTTTTAAGTCTTATGCAACACATTATTCTGCAGTAACGTTCTGATTAACTCGCGGTGTGCTGAGATGTACTACTTTCCAAACAGTGATATTAAATATACAAGTATTCATATCATATTACGATTGTGCATTATTCGTGTGAGATTAACTGGTGAATACACAAGAAAGGTACGTGGTTCACATTCTGCTTAGTTTTTAAAGCTCTTTATTTAACATGAATTTATAACAATATAATGATATAATTATACATCACTCTTGTAGACTGATGTCTTGCTATCTAACCAGTACTCACGTCTAATACAGACACTGTGATGTTTGCCCATTGCTAGATTTAGACACATGCCTTTTACCGCTATGTCGCTTACGTTATTATAGTTTCATTTACATGAAATATTCATATTATGGGAAGGCGGAACTCGGAACAAGTTTTTGAACATTTATATTTTGATACACTCGCGTATGAGCACGCAATCTACTGTATGAGCTAAACATAGATTTATGGATAAGGTTGCAATTATTATTTTTAAAATTTGCAAATTTACTATATTTAGATTTTATATAAAAATGTTAATGCTAAATGAAAATACAAATTGTCGGGGAAAGTACAAAGTACATGTTTAGTGTCGACCAAACAGCTATTTATGTTTAACGCAGATACTTGGTTAAAAAATAAACCATGTAAAATAGGTTATCGGGCCGCGGATTTTCGGAAAATTGTACATTGTACTTGTATCACCTGCTTTTATCTCTACTTTCGGAAAATACCGTGTTCTATATTTATTTTATCACTGTTCATAAGATGTACTCCGTTTATTTTTTGTTAAATGGGGTGGTCTTAGCGCGCTGCAAAAGATACATATAACGTATGCAGGATGTTGTCATAGACGAGGGTATACACTAATTAGTTACATGGAACCTTGGCTGATATGTAGAATCTATCAGAATAATATAATTTCATGCAATAATATAGGAAACTTCAACCTTACATGATATTAACACGGGCATATAAACCATGAATTGGAAACTTCCTACTGTATCTATGTAGATTTGTTTTTTTACGTTTTATAAATGTGACATATCGTTGAGTTGGACAGTATTTTTGTCAAGATGAAAAAAATCTTAGGCCTATATATACTCAGTACATTTAAAAACGCACATTTGTTACCAACCTTGTCCTTTAAATTCAATTTTATTACTTTTGAAACTCATTATTATGAAAGCACGTTTCGATTATCATGAATTTTATCATGTTGCCTACACTTGCAATATCGTGTCAGATGTTTTTTCTTGTATCCTAAAGAGTCAGTCAATGAAAATTAAGAAATCTTACATTGTGCGTTTTTAAACGTACAGTACAGGTCAGATGTTTAGGGTGACTATTTAACGTCAATGCCAACACGAAAAGGGCAAGTTCAACAAGTCTATGAATGACATAACATATCTAGCAACGGTACTTGCGGAAAGTGTCTTTCATATAAATGGAGTATTGTTTCCCTTCTCTTAGTTGACAGAATCAGAATGGCAGGATTACTGAAAGACGGTGACATGAATCAGTTGGAACAATGGATTGGAACGGGTCCTAAAAGATTTACTCTACTGTATTCAATTACCAGAGACGGGTGTATTGGCACGACCTTCCATCAGAAATGTGACAATCAGGGACATACAGTTACCGTACTCTACAACCAACAAGGGTCGATATACGGGGGATTTGCAAGTGTCAGCTGGAATAGCACCGGAGCTTATCAGAATGATCCTACGGCTTTCTTGTTCCAACTAAGATTTAATAAACAGCAGTCGACAACAAAATTCGTAAATAAAACTAATACCAATTCAATATACGGCCACGGAAGTTACGGGCCAACGTTTGGGGCTAATCATGACTTACATGCCTTCACGGGAACAATAAATAATTCCGGTGGATATTATGCTCTAAATGGTAGTATCAATATAGGTAACAGCTACAACAATAATGGAATCAGTATGAATAACATCAACAATGGCAACATGAATGTATCGGAACTTGAAGTTTACCATGTCATAGGTAAGTAATTATGTGTCCATGTATCGTACATGTTAACTATAACACCGTTATTGTATGATAGTACCATCATTGAGCTATGTTAACATTAGCCTAGATAGTGCACTCATTTTATTTATGTTATATTGCCCCAAAATTCATTGATAATTTATAAAACAAGAAGTATATACTAGTAGTTTTGACCTGTTATAAGATGCTTAACATATATATCTATATCTATACTTTTTATTACCACCACCATTACGTTAATGCCATTATCTGAATTTAACTGCTTTCATGAAACATTACGAAGAGAGTCTCAAACCGAAATTAAAAAGTACGATATCGGGGGCCTCACTGTACTCAACAACAAAACAGCATGAAGAGAAACTAACAATGACATCATTGCCTTAGATAATGTCACTTTTCATAATTGGGGGCTTAAGTGTTGTTGCCAGCTGTCTTGACTTGTCCTGTTATGGATTGCATCCATTTAATTCCTTCTGCCCTGTTTGTCCTCATTAATACTTAGTTATCCCTTATGGTTGGCCAGGCCATTCCTTGCGGCCCTGCTGCCTTGCGTATTTACCATTGCGCCTCCTCAAATGACTGATGTTAATGGACTGTTGTTTTCCCGGAGGTCTGTGTGGATAGGCATTGTCTTATGCATGTGGCTTTTCCTGTAGCAACTTATTCTCTAATTTAAACCAGTTAGGCAGCATCGCAATTAAAAATTATACTGTCTAACATCCCACATCTAAACAAGCTTAACTACGTTGGTATTATTTCCAGTTCGTTATACACCAAACATATAGGCAATATACGAAACAATATGTACCTTAATCAATAGAAATCATGAAAGTTTAACAATTATGTAATTAACCGGAACTTTTGAACCATATGGATTATTTCAATTTTCTATAGCAATAATTTGTAATTTTATTATTCAAAGCAAATTTTTTAAATATTTACAGATGGTAAAAGGCCGAAAGCACAAGAATGGCGTAAATCGCAGAAATGGAATGAAAAGGTAAAAGTAGTACATGCTATTAAACACTTACAGGCAATAAACGACAAGATATATAACAATATTTGACTTAAAATGTCTATATTGACAGCACAATTTAATCAATTTTATTTTTCCTGAAAAGAAATTTTCACAAGAGTACATATCATACACGTTTATTTTGTTTATCGGGAATTACTCATTTGTTCATTATTCTAGTTTTTGGATGGCCTTACTGAAGACATTATGGCATACAAGCCAATCCCTGACCTGGACGTTAGTGAAGCAAGAATCCTAATGTTAGGTCCTGTTGGTGCTGGGAAATCCAGTTTTTATAATACAATCAACTCCATATTCCGTGGTCGTATAACACAGAAAGCTGGCAGCGGTTGTGCAGAACAGAGTCTCACTACAGCGGTATGGATTATTTGAAATGATTGTTTAATCATGTTTTGTATTCTATTCCCATTTATGTATACGCTTGCGCCCCTCTCAGTGCCTAATGCTTTGTAGACTGTTGTTTCCCCGGGGTCAGTGTGGGGAGGGATTGTCCTGTGTATGTGGCGTTCCCGGTAGCACCTTTTATCTTTTTTATTACTCGGGTCACGGTATTCACTCAAACATAACATTGTTTAAGTGTTACCTTTTTTGACGAAATACTATTGACAGTCTTGTTGTACATACACACGATGAGTTTTAATGGTGTATATAATGATTATTTTATATAGACTGATACAAAAATATCTGTTGGCAGAAGACCCATAACATAAATACACATCAGTCGTTTTTTCTAATTCGTTGAGTCCGAAATTTGATCTCGAATACTATTTGGTGTAATTAACTATCTTTGTACTACAATGCCGGACCTCGTATCGAATTCGTCGGGTACACAATTATATTTCGAATAACACATGGTATAATTTAATATCTATACACTACAACGTTTGATAGTGTAATGGAATATAATGTATACTTTTTACAATTGCATATAAATGAATAGTTGTTACAAAAAACACAAGAAGCATTTATGTGATAATCACACAGTCAATACACAAAAGGCAGCCATGTAGTTATTACTGCTTTATAAAAAAAGTTTCCACCCCAGTACAATAATTTGGGAAAGTTAATTTTGATAACCTCTATGTTTTGAAAAAAAAGAAATTGTTCCGAGTGTCTTGGTCCATGACTGTATAAGAAAAGTTTACTTTCATGTCATTTAACGATCTGTTTAACATTCTACATGATTAATTACTTTTCTGCACTTAAATTATTAGATCTGGGAAGAATGTATAAAATGATAAATATTTAAAAAGAAATAAATCAATACCCCACGCACTTTTCAATTCATGTCCTTAACGAGTCCTTAATTTCTGTAATTTACTTTTCATAAATATTTCATGGATATACGTTAGAACTATAAAAACGCACCGATTGTGATACACTGCCTATTTCTCTACAGTACACACCATACTTCGTTCGAGTTCGCTCAGGAGGAACTCTCAATTTCCGTTTATGTGATACACGTGGTCTAGAGGAAGCACAGGGAATTGATATTCTAGAATGCAATTATTTACTGGATGGAAATGTGCCAGAATATTACCAGGTATGTTCAGTAATGTGTTCTTAAAACATCTATTAGTAAGTTTTATTTTATAAGGTTGAAACGGTTTTTTCTATATTTCTATTAGGCAAAATCGATCCGATAGATTTATCGATAGCACATTTTCACAGGAGACAATTATCTCAATAAGCCAGCGTCTTGTCATTAATTTCTGGACACGGTATACTATCAAACGTGGAAGATATTTTCATCACAAATATTCAGTAGTGTGGCAGGGATACGAAGTGACCAGGGTAGCCTCCTGATCTAAAGGTCTTGAGTTCGAATGCAAGCTTGGCATAACAGTGGTTGAACTTGAAACTCCGAATTATGCGCGAAGACTGGTTTTCATCGTCGAGAGAATAATACATGTAACAGTCGGAAACATCTTGGTGCGCAATGCAAGGGACGAGCCAAGAGTGGTGCAAAAAATTTTTTTTAATTTTACACGTACGTGTTCAACTAGGTAGCATTTATTACAGTCATTAAACATCGGCATATATTTTATAAACAGTTCAATCCTGCCACACCAATTACACCAGACACGGATGGTTTTGTATGTAAACCTGCAATGGAGGATAAAATCCACTGTGTTGTGTTTGTACTGGACTCCACCACTTTAGAGGCGTTACCAACAAAAATTATACAGAAGATAAAGAGCTTCCAAACCTTAATGAACCAAAAAGGTAACATATGTCTTTGGTTTACATATATAGTCATTTCATGTTGTTATTTTATAGATATATAGAGAATAATAGGTTAGTGACGTGGAATGAGAAAGTTTATCAGGCAAGGCGGAGGAATTTATAACTACCGGAGCCGAGCCTGATAAACTTTCTCATTCCACGTCACTAACCTATTATTCTATTTATCCTGTCACTTCTTGTTTTAAGTAAGGGGGTTTGTTTACAAATGATGAGAAATTTCAAGCGCCACAAAACACGTGAACAAAAGTGATATTTACATCTATTTCATTTAAAACTGCACTAGAAAACAAGGAAGTAATCTGTGGATTATGTCTATCAGTGTCATTTACGATTGCAAAGGAATTTTCGGCACAAATCGATGAAACCGGACTGGGATTCTAATATTGAGAAGATGGGTGGGGAACGTACTGCCATTGCTACTGATCAATATGTTATTTTCATGAGAAACTCGACCGCACGGTCAGCCCTGATAAGTGCAAACGCAGATTGACCCAACTTTCCGAAATGATGTTGTTCCAATGGTGTAAACAGCCGACAATTTGTTTGCTTACGTTGTTTACTACGTGTTCCAGTTTATAAGCACTTACATTCGGGTCAAAATGCAGACTGGGTTTGTCTAATAACGGATAAGATTAAGCACCGCTTAAATGAAATAGAACAATTTTGTGGAAATTAACATTTAATTGTATGGATTATACAAAAAATA
This sequence comes from Mactromeris polynyma, assembly GCA_032209605.1. NCBI lineage: Eukaryota > Metazoa > Mollusca > Bivalvia > Venerida > Mactridae > Mactromeris > Mactromeris polynyma. The sequence goes on along the minus strand of JASFXZ010000021.1, from coordinate 2,060,422 downwards.
TGAAAAGTGTTATAGTATTCAGTTGAAAAATCCATTGTTTTAGTAAGTCCGGAAAAATGATAACATCGCGATACTTAACTAAAAATAGTCCGGCTAGTCACGTGGTCATGTGACGTGAGATAAAAGTCATGTGAGCAAGTGACCTGATAAAGCAAAAAATATCAGGCACCCTGTTATCGGGTCGAATTAACAGCAAGTGACAGGATAAATATATATATCTATATAAACATACAGATATATAACTTAAATTATTGATAAATGGTCTCTTGATAAACATATATGTACAACGTATTGCGTGTACCGTCGTCGGAACCCACGATTCTCATTCAGTAGGTACGCATTTAATTATCCCTTCATTTATAGAGAGATTGAGTGCCATTGTTTTTTATGAATATTAATAAGTGAAATAATAAAACAAATTATTGCATTGGTCGAACACTCCGTGCTGTATTCACTGCGGATCCAACGAAATGTATCAATAATAGTCTGATTCTGACTGATTTTAAAATACATGTGAAATAATATTAGTTCTGACAACGAGTATTGAAATATTTTATTATCTAATGCTAGGAATACCACAGGTAATTCTTCTTACCAAGGTTGATAAGTTATGTGAGGATGTTGAGAAGAATGTGGCGGATGTATTCCTTAGCTCAGTTGTTGAAGAACATGTTGAGAAAGCTTCACAGTTGCTAGGACTACCACGTGGAAATGTACTTCCGGTGAAGAATTATGAGAATGAAATGCAACTAGAGAATGATATCAGTATTTTGTCACTACTATCCATGAGACAAATCTTGAATTTTGCGGAAGATTATATGGAGAGTGTGCTGGATAAAATGGCTTCTACCAATAAGAGACGAGAACGACGAGGGAAGTCGAACGAGAAAGGTAAACAATAGAGAAACGTGTTATCATCTTGAAAACGATTGATAATGAATGTTTTTAGAAACGGTAAAATGAGTGAAAGGTTCGCACATAGACATTTGTTAAAGTAGATTATGTAATTATTGTGTTGCTTTTACGTTAAGTTCATTTATTTCATTACTTACTGTTTGTTGTTTAGATTTATATTCATGTATATTATATCTGTACTTTTCTGGCCCAACTTTTAGTCTCTAGGAAATGCTTACATAATGTTTTCTGTCAATGAATAGTATTCATTCGTTGTTATCGTAATATACCTAATATACTGGTCAAAAGTACCAACCCGCCTGTAATATTTCATATACTTTCTAAAAGGCTAACTGATACATGTTACGTTGATTCTTTTTGCACTAAACTACAACATTTAGAATTCAAATGAATTTAACTATCGTATAGCGTCAGTGTAAATGTATTAGAATCAACATCATCTTTTCATCACTTGGTCATACTTTAGTAAAGATTCTCAAAATATAAAATGGCGGATTGGCTATTTTGACTTCTATATATACATATGAATAATTATTCTAGATCAACAATTGTTTGTTTGCAACGCCTTAGAATGTATTTTGAAATAATTTATGTTAGTTCTTAACATGTGCTGTAATTGTAATGATATGGAAAGTAACACCATACGTTTTTATTCATTTGACTACATAATCACATTTTCAGAAATCACATAAATACACATAATTGTCCAGATTTACAAACGAGCGAAAATGTAAGTAAGGAAAGTGTTAATACAAACTAAATAACATCGTTGATATGTCACATCTAAAGACTTTTAGTATACAAACCCCAATGCCTACACATTTGCGTTGTAACATATGATATAAGAATGTATACATGTATATATTTTGTTTGGAAATGGTGAATATATGTCTTATAAAAATAATTATGTACATATATTGTGTGACGGTTAGAGGTCATGTAATAAAAAATGATATAATGGCACCTTTTGATTTCGTTGAAAGATATTATATTTGTCCTGGAGTAAACACAAGTTTACACAAGTACTTTCCGCAGTTTTCAAGTCATTTGTAAAATAACCAGTACTGTCGCGACCATGATTTGTTAAGTGTATTAAATTTTGCATGGGAGTTTGTAAAAAAATAGGAGTGATATGAAGTGCGTATTCTCTATCATAAATGGTACATGTACATAACATATATCCTTATATCACAACTTAGCTGGCACGATTATTTCAAGAGTAATGTTTTCTGATAAATGCTGAGCAAGACTTGTATGCCTTCCTGCATGTTGTCTTAAATGCACCTGAAATGTATCGATAATGAAATTTGCATAGATCTATGTTGATATTATTAATACATGTTGTAGTGTATTGCTTTGATACTTACTATTAATGATGTCGAAACTATGTTTATAATATTACATTTAGCAGATACGATCACAAAACTAATTATTTTAATGCAATATCTTTTCCGCCTACTTGCATTGTATTGTTGAATTTAGATGCAAATGCATGGCATAATTGAAGTACAGTATGGTCAAAACTTCTAAATGTAATTCAGAAATACAAAACAGATTAAAGTTTTTAACCTACATGTATTACAGTACATAATATAGCCGTTAAAGTGGTATGTATTATTCTTGTATCACTGTTTTAATTGATGTTCATAACAAACGAAACATATTGCAAGTGTTGTCTTGTTTTGTAGCATATTATTATAAATAAACATTTTGGTTCAAAACGCTCCAATATTATTTCCCCTTCGTATGTAAGCTAGATAATCAGGTATTACAGGAAGACAATACCTCCTAGTTTTGTCGGTCGAGTGACACATCCCTGGTATATAACGTTTGGAGAGTCGCTTACCAGCAAATCAAAAAGTCATCAAGTTGCTGGCTCAAGTAATCAGAGATATACTATAATTTATGCAGTAATTTGAAATTTAATTACTCTTTGTTGCTTCACGTGCCTAATTTTGTTATTATTTAAATCAATGTAATCAATAGTATGTTTTGATATACATTTTTATGCTTGATACATGTAGATAGCGTGTGCTTTGAACCTGTCATTGTGTAGCTTCTGTGAGTTTAATGGACTTGCTTATACGTTAATTGAATGCTTTGAAAATATATTTCATACCAGTATTACTAATGAGTTATTTGTTTGTTTGTTACACAGTCCCTTCACCTACCATAGCAACCGTCTCTAAGTTGGTCATGTTCTGCTTCAAGAATCGGGGTCACTGGAAGGCTAGGAAATTCCGTGTTCAATATTACAGACGGTTTGGTTAATCCAATTTCGTTGGACCTTTAATCAAAATAATATTGTTTCAATTATTGAACTGTTGAAAACAGTCAATGAAATCTTGTTAAAAAGTGTTGTGAAAATTATCCGAATATGACAGGGTGAGTTAGTTAATAAAACTAGCATACATTAGGTGAATTCATCCGGAAGGTTGCTTCAGTTAATGACATATCTACAACACCGTGAGTTCTACATCAAATGTTATGAGCCTTGATTTCCGTCTGTTGTTTGTCTATCATTCAGGAGAACTACAAAACGACATCTACAACCATCAAACGTTGATACTGCAGACAATTTGAACTGCATAATTGTCAATAAAAGGACCGCAAAAATAAATATATATCGTTGACGGAACCCAAATTAATCAGTTATATGACTATTAGAGACTGAATGTTTATTTCGCTGACGCAGATGTATTTAATGTTCACTTAACGATACATTTTATTTCACTTTGCAAGTATTTACATACATTGTATATTATAATTGTATATTATTTACCAGCCCGAGAGACGTTTTGGAAGCATTGGTCCATATTTGAACTCTTCTGCAGATAAGTAAACGTTTGTGAAACTCACGTTAGGGTAGTATTCATAATAAAATGCTCAAAACATTGTTTATATTGTACAAGTAACCAGTAACTGAAAACTTAATTGGTACTTTAATACCAGGAGCAAACGCACTGGTTCTGTTAAAATACCGGCCAAATGTAACAATAAATATGTTACACAGTGATGTTATATGTGCACTAGTACAGTTTATGAAATAAAACATGTATCAGACGCAATATTACCACATGTACAATGCATATAGAGTTATAGACATTGACTTATCATTTACTTACGGCCAAAAACCATAATATTTACTGACTTCAAAATCAATTAAACATTTCGCTTCATGGCAAACAACAGCAGAGATGTACCCACCGGCACTGTCACCTGCCACGCATATTTTACTGTAACAGAGCCACCTTTGCACAAACTTTTGAATGAATAGAATAAAGCTTGCGTCATTTAAAAAAGCTGTCTGTCTAATTTTCAACTCCTTACGTACACAATATTATCGAATCACTATAAGGTAGCTTAAGTCAGGTACGTGGACTGAATATTCTGTCCTGTAAGTTCTTACGAAAGATCTGTGTCTTCAGTAGCATTACACCTAATATTTTAGTACTGAGTAACAGAATATAACATTCCTTAACAGTAAATATGCTCAACAATAGATACAGTGTGAATATTTAAATGTCAATGCATAACACAATTATAAATTAAATCTAGTGTCATAACTTTAACTTGAAAATCTTTACCTATATATTTCTTCTTTTCCACTGACCATTCAATGACTCTCTTTGCATCGTCATGGCAGGCTGGAATCTACGTTCCGGTGCCAGTCTGTATTCTACATCATTTACAATACATGGTGTGTTACTGTTAAATAAAGAACATAGGATGAATTATAGAGCATTTCGGACTATTGGTGGCTTATGTCCCTTTGTCACTGTGACTGTGTTGTTTGCCATGAAGCGAAATGTTTAATTGATTTTGAAGTCAGTACATATTATGGTTTTTGGCCGTAAGTAAATGATAAGTCAATATCTATAACTCTATATACATTGTACATGTGTGTTCATGTTTTCGAGGATGCTGCTTGCTTTAAAGAGCCATTACCTGCTCGACCTCAAAATGCATGCGCGGATTTAGCAATTTCAGGGGGTCCAGCTCCTGGAATGGCAGCGGATCTAAGTCAGATGATGGAGTCCCTTGATTTCTGCAATTGCATGTTTTTAAAGTATACGCTGGATAGAAACAGTGAGACCCTTCAATTGTAAACCCCCTTTTGATCTATGATTAGATATGGACAACCCTTTTTGCCAAAATCTCAGTTGGAGTCCGGACGCACCCTCTGAATCCGCAAATATTTTTATTTTATAATGTTAACATTTGTTTGTATACGCCAGAAACTGAAACATTAGTAACATTTTAATCAGTTTGACATAAATACATAGATGTATTTTTAGAATACTACGAATCAAATTACCTATTCGTACAGAACGTGTAAGTATTGAATTAGGCAAACATGAGGACGAAATTGTCAATATAAAAATATCAAATACACCAATGGTCATCTTGAGACGTTATTTACCTCTTTTTATGCTAATTTCTTCTTTTTGGGGGCACAGATAAGACACGATGAGCTGGATTTACTACTGCTGTACCTAACAGGGATATTAAATA